>OX359269.1:17246144-17640846 GCA_947179155.2 Hedera helix
AGTGTTGGTTGTGCAACGATTTGGGTGAATGTGAGCCTAGGGAGGAGATCCTCGTGGTCAAATCCCGATGATGGACAATTTTGGTATATGTAATCATCATATGGGATTCGTGGTTGTGTAAATGTAATATTGGGCCTTAAAGTGATACCGAATCGGGATCGGGTTAAGGCCCCGTAATAATAAAGTATGTGATTGTGGGTGTTTGAGGTTGTCCGGATGGCTCACATGCCCGTGGATAGCCCCGACACGTTTTGGGATGTTTGTTTTAATTTACGACACCAATGGTTTTCAAAATAAGACAAATAACGAAGATTTTGTAAAAGTGATCAAATTAGGATATTAGACACACGAGGTTATAAAATTAAGAGTTTTGGCGAAACTTTGATCCTTGTTTGACGAAAATGCTACATTTGATTTTTTTAAAAATGTCATAAAAGATGTTTTCGTAAAAAATAAATAAACGTTTTCATTAAACTTTGTGCATAGGGTTAAAGAGTTCTAGAAGTTGCCCTCATTTTATTTATATTAACTGTTAGAAGGCAATGTATAGTCTCGATTCCTATTTGACAAAAGTTTAAAACTATTGTTTTCTAAAATGACATCTAATAAAAAACCATCAACGTTTTCGAAATTAAAATTAATCTTTATTATAACAAACAAAGCCTCGTCATTTGGGTCAAAAGACGTCTAAAACGCTTTCTCGACAAAACACATTTTGACATATAAAATCAAAGCCACTTTACGCAAAAGTACACCACAACCTCCATTTAGGCACACACACACACACGCGCGCAATTCACACATTTTTAGGATTTTAAAAGGATAGGAAAACATCGAGATTGCGGTAACCGCATTTCACGGAAGTCGGGGGGTGCCTAACATCTTCCCCTCGCTTAAGCAAGCCCCCGAACTCTATGAATCTCGGTTTGCGGACCAATTGAATCGGAGTCACATATGAGCCATTACGATTACGAAAACAAAATTCGGATGAGTTGGTACATCCATTTCAAATATACTAACTGGCGACTCTGATCAAATTGGCTCATAAAAATTCGACATTGCAAAACCCCGTCGACACTAAGCCGACCCTTTTCAAAATCACATTTAATTCAAAAGGCTAAAATTGGAAATGGACTTTTAATTATTAAAAAACGAAACGACGAAAATCCCGGCGTCGACAATTATTATTATTATTATTATTATTATTATTATTATTATTATTATTATTATTATTATTATTATTATTATTATTATTGTTGTTGTTGTTGTTGTTACTATTATTATTATTATTATCATTATTATTATTGTTATTATTATTGTTATTATTATCATTATTATTATTATTATTACTATTATTATTATTATTATTATTATTATTATTATTATTATTATTATTATTATTATTACTATTATTATATTACTTATTAATATTTTTATTATTATTATTATTATTACTTTATTATTATTATTATTATTATTATTATTACTTTATTATTATTATTATTATTATTATTATTATTATTATTATTACTATTATTATTATTACTATTATTATATTAATTACTATTATTATCCTAGTTATTATTACTTAATTATTATTATTATTATTATTATTATATTATAGTTTTGAATTTGATTTGAGTGGGAGGTGTGAGTGGATAGATTTTTGAAAGTTAGAATTTGAATTGGGGGGGGAATGAGAGATAGATTAGTGACCGTTGGATGTTGAAGCCTTAAAAGATTTTAGACCGTTGGATGTTGAAGCCTAAATTGATTTGAGATCGTTGGATATTGAAGTATTGGGATTAGAGCCGCTCTGTTTTATATAATAGATATTACAATTTTATCATCATAATCATTTTTTAGTACATATATAAGTTTTAGATGCTAGACCAGTTATTTGTTATACATTTTCTTGGTTGGTTGTTTCTTTAAGTAAATGACATTTTATTTGCTTCAAGTACAAAAACTACTGTGCAAGTACAAAAACTGCCCTTCAAGTATACCCTTCAATTGTTGAGGCCAGGGACTATTTCGTTTGTGTTGAAAGTTTAATGACTACTTTGCCCCATTTTGTATACTCGAAGGGTAGTATTTGTACTTAAAAAGGTTTTTATTTGGTGGTTTGGAGAAAATGAGATGATGGGAACCAAGTTTTTTTTTTAAAAAAATTAATCTTATTATTTAAAAAATTGCACTGAATATATCTGTTTAATGCTACAGAACTCTTACTATTGGTCAAATGCAAGGGAAATTTCAAATGGTGGTGGCCAGACATACTGGCCATGCTATACAGGTCTATGACATTTAATTTCAAGAACTTTGTTGCTTTACTCTTTTTATTAATATTCTTCTATTTTCTTGGTTCTTAATTGTATGCATTGGTTCTCTATTTATTTCAGGAAGATGTACCTGATGAATTTGCCACACTTGTTCTCAATTTTATTTCACGCAACAGGATAGGCCCAAACGGCGTGGAGGTTAGTCACTGTATTTCCATAATTGGTTATTACAACACCTCTATGTTATTCTTTCGAAGGTTTTCATCCTTTCCAAGATCCAAGCATGTCTTTTTGTTCAATTTTACAAGTAATGACTTGAGCACTGTCTTTATGTAATTTTATTGCATCCTTTCACTTTACACATTTTAGAAAATGAAAATTTTTAAGTTACTTGTACCAGGTAAATTCTGGTGATGTTCCTAGTCAATCTAAGGAGAACACTCAAATTCCTAAAAATTTACAATAGGACTCACAGAAGACTACTAGGACTGTCAAATGAGTAGACACATGGCTTCTGATATACCCTTGCCATATTGGTAGAGGCAGCTGATCCTTTGAGGAATGTTATGACGCCAAGGGTTAAAGCAATCATAATTCTCTGACTTTATGGCCTGGGTTGTTGGGAGCAGAGCTGAAGAAAGGCTATGCATGCCATAACGTGGTGTGCATGCCATCTATTGCCATAACCCCTCACCGATTGATTTACTCTTTTGGTTGTCCAAGCTGCATTGGTATGGGCATTAGGGCTAAAAATGCGTCAATGACGGAATCTTATGCCAGAGATCCACTTCCCTTGCCAAGTGGAAGTGCTTTAGGGTTTCAATTTCTTTTGCCCTGTGCAATTTCATATGTACTATTTTTTGAAGTATCAATAACAAAATATAGTTTCTGTACATGTCTATGCATTTCTTTTCTACGTACAGCGGTATTGTTGCAGATACCAGGACTCCGTCGGCCACTGCAGTCACTACCTGAACCAGCTGCTGGAAAATCTAAAGCTGACATGCTGCAGTGTGATGATTATTAGTTGTATGACTTTATTAAACCGTGTATCCATTTTCCTTGCATCTTTTCTAGGTTCTGGACTTAACTCCAAAAAACCTTTTAGGATGATTGCAATCATGCAATAGTATGCAAGATCAGTTTGTATGCATGCCTCTTGAGGAGTGATTTTTCTGTTCTCTTGTATAAACATAGTTTGAGTGAAAACCACTATGAACATATGGTTTCTATGTATGCTTTGTGAGATTGACTAATCAGTTTTGGACTAGCATACTGATCAAAGAGCACCCGGTCTGGATTTTAGTTACTAGATGCAACTATCATGTACTCTCGGGGGACACTATTTGCAAATGCATATTTGATATTTTAACAAGTTCACCTAGAGTGGAGTAGGTCCCACCTTCATAAGAGGAGCACATCCAGTAATATCAAATATGCATGTGGAAATTTTATTTTCGTATGTGCCCTCCATTTTAAAATACGAGATCATTATTTACTTTTTAAAATCAGTTTGAGACAGTTTTAGATTCAAAATTGATATAGATTTATTTAATTTTATTTGATACAATGATAGATATTATAAATTGTTTTAAAAATACCTTTAATTATCTTTAATTATAGGATTTATTGTTTTGTAATTTTTAATGAATTTCATCAATTTTGAGTATAAAAATATTTTAAATTGACTCTCGAAAGTCAATAATGATCTTATAAATTGGAACTAAAACTTTATTAGATGGGTTTCTTTGAATTATTGAATGGTTTTCTTATAATGTTATCCAGAGAAGTGAAGAAATCCTGCAATAGGTATCAGCTTCTTTTACTGTCTTCAGGAATTCCTCAGCGTTCTCTTCTCATCTTAATATTTGGTTCCCTGATTAACTTCTTGGCCTAGTTCTTGTAGAAAGTTATTATAAAAATATATAAAGTGCATTTTTGGCAAAGTGCAATTTTTTTATTTTACCTAAATCAGTATGCATGACCCCCAAGGTATGAGCTTCTTTTATATATTTATTTATTATTTTTTTAATCTGGCCCAGTACGAAACCGTTTCTTCCCTTTGTTCCGTCTCTTATTTATTTATTTATTTGTAAATAATTAAGAGTCACCATCAACCACCATAAGCATCAGCCACCATAAACGCCAGCCTCCACCATAAGCACCAGCCACCATAAACGCCAGCCTCCACCACTAGCCACCATTGTCGTCATTTGCTGTTTTTGTTTCTTTTGAACCATAAACACCACTACCATTCACCGCCATCACCCATTCACATATCTACTTTTAAAAGGGGCAAAGGTACCACCGCACATCACCACCCACCGTCTTGTACATTCGCCACAAAAAAAATAGTAGTTGGACTATCACCTGGATTGAGAAAATAAACGGAAAGAAAAAGATGGACAAGAGAAGAAGATTGACCCAATGCTGCAAAATTTGAACGACGTTGTTTTGGAGGCTGGCGCATGCCACTATATATATATATATATATATATATATATATATATATATATGCCGTACACAACATCTCTTTTTAGATATTTTTTGTTTTAATAAGTAATAAATAATCGTTTCAAGTATTTTATTAGGGGTTTTTTTCCAGGTGTTATGTTAATGTGGTTTTAATACTTAATTTTTGGTGATGTTTTTTAGTACTCCCTCTATTTTAAATTATAAAATTGTTATTAATTTTTAAAAATTATTTTTATATAATCAATAAACAATAAATGTTACGAAACCAATCTCAAGTTGAAATATGTGAATAAACCCTAGGCTCATCACAACGTACAAGTTTCTTTCACAAAATCAATCAAACTGAAATAGAAAAACTAGACCAATGGCAATTTACATGGTTACAGAATTCCAGTAAGTTAAACAACCTGAGCTTGACAAATGACAATTTACATTGTTTTACATTTTCGGTTAGTGCTTGTTGGGCTATCGGCATTTGAAGTGTTTAATGTGTTAGAGATTTTTAAACACATTTGAGAATCTATTTTATCTAACAACAATTTATTTTTAAAATAGCGTTTGTAGCCCAAACGTAATGTACTAAAATTGGTGTAGTAAGTTTGAACCTCCAAATTATGGTCTAATATTTCTTGGAGTAAAAAAATAAAAAATAGTTGAGGAAAGAGATGGAAGCATAATTATGAATATTATACTGTATTGATGGTGCCAACCGGTATTTACCATATCGACAAGCAGGGGCGGTGTCGACGCCGGAATTTTCGTCGTTTCGTTTTTTTTATATTAAATAAAGCCCTTTTCAATTTTAGCCTTTAGATTAAGATGTGATTTTTTGAAAATGGTCGGCTTAGTGTCGACGGGGTTTTGAAATGTCAATTTTATAATGAGTCAGTTGACCAGAGTCGCAAGTTGGTATATTTGAAATGGATGTACCAACTCATCCGAATTTTGTTTTCGTAATCGCTGGCTCATATGTGACTCCAAGTTAATTGGTCCGCAAACCGAAATTCATAGAGTTCGGGGGCTTGCTTAAGCGAGGGGAAGGTGCTAGGCACCCCCCGACTTCCGTGAAACACGGTTACCGCAATCTTGATGTTTTTCTATCTTTTTAAATCCTAAAATGTGTGTGCGCGCGTGTGTGTGCGTGTGTGCCTAAATGAATGTTTGTGGTGCATTTTTGCATAAAAGTTGCTTTGATTTTATATGGCAAATGTGTTTCGTCGGGAAAACGTTTAGACGTCTTTTGACCCAAATGACAAGGCTTCACTTTTTATAATAAAGATTGATTTTAATTCCGAAAACGATGAGGGTTTTATTATATGTCATTTTTAGAAGACAATAGTTTTAAACGTTTGCCAAATAGAAATCGATACTATACATTGCCCTCCAACAGTAAATTCAAATAAAATGAAGGCAACTTCTAGAACTCTTTAACCTTATGCACAAAGTTTAATGAAAACGTTTATTTATTTTTTACGAAAACATCTTTTATGACATTTCAAAACCACATGGAGCCTTTTTGTCAAACAAAGATCAAAGTTTCGCCAAAACTCTTTATTTTTAAAACCTCGTGAATCTAACATCCTAAATTGATCATTTTTAAAAAATCTTCATCGTTTGTCTTATTTTGAGAAAACCGTTTTTTCGTGTCATAAATCAAAACAAGCATTCAAAACGTGTCGGGGCTACCCATGGGCATGTAAGCCGTCTAAATAACCCCAAATACCCACAATCACATATTTTACTATCACGGGGCCTTAAACCCGACTTTCGACTCGATGTCGTTTTAAGGCCCAAAATTTACATATTTACATAAAGGTGCATCGCGATCGCTACATACATAAAAACTATAAAACAAACTAGAAGGATATCATCGGGAGGTTAGGAGGAGATTCCATCCGCAATAAATCCTCCCTAACCGTCCCTAATCCACAGATCTACAACATATATTGACTACATTAGATCTAACTTCAAAATACACAAAATCAAACTATTTAAATAGCAATGCACCAAATATTTTCGGATCTACAGTAGATCCACCCAACAAATGCAATAAGAACAAAATAAAACTATATTTAAAAGATTTACTAGACAAAACACAACGAAGCTATGAAACTCGGATTTTTCACATTCCAAATGATGAAATAACGCTTTAACACTTGGAAAACAACTAGGATACAATATATGATGTTAAGATCTAACCAAAGATGGAAGAATCTCACATTTCTCACTCTTTTTCTCTCTTTTTTCCTCTTCCCGTCGCCTTTCTCTCTCTCCTTTTTCCGTTTCCGTCTGCCGCTGCTGAAGAAATGAACTGGAAGTGGCGATTTAGATCTTCAGATCTTGGCCGCAGGTGCAACTGCGGCTGTCCTCGGTGCTTCCTTGATTTTCACATCTAATGTCGGTCTTTCGTTTTTTCGCTGAAAGGCTCGTATTTTGCAATCCGGAAATCCCTGGGAAACGTGCCATATTGTTCTGAGAGGCTAGTTCGGAGGGCCGCGACTTGATATAGAATTTGCTAATTGTGCTTGGCTTCCAGAGGGCGCTGCCCCCTTTCCACCCCCGCCAGCTCACCGGCGAGCTGGGTAGCCGCTCGCTCACCGGGGAGCGAGACCCCCGAACATCGTAAGCGTAGTGGCCATTAGTCGTCTTTTGTGATCAAATCAGGTTCTTCTGGATCAACTGTTTGCCTTGCCCCAAGTAACCTGATGCTCGTTGTTCGTTATGGCGGCTTTGACCGTAAGTCGTTGGGGTGACTTCGTGTTGGGGTCCACCTTCCTTTTCGCATGTCGGGTCAAGTGACGACTTTGCCCTCCTGTCAGGGTTAGTAGAGAAGTGCAAAATTTGGGTGTCTACAGGCGGAGCCAGGAATAAAAATTGGGACGGGCTAAGAATATTATACTGCCAAAATTATACATTTGGGCTGGGCTAGTCAAGACTATTCCAATTTATTTATTTTAAGTTGCATAATTATATGGTATATCTAGTTAAAAAAAAAAAAAGTAGGCCAAGCTACAGCTCCAAAAGCCTACCTTTCTCTCGCCACTGAACATAACTCGGGGGTTAGAATGCCCGCGTATACAAAAAGATATTTACTACAACCAAACAGGCGTTGTTAGCATTAGAGATTGTTCTTAAGCAACCGAACAAGAGATGTGCTACCTTGACTTCTCTTCGTAACATCGATCTAACCCCATTTTCCTTTCTCCTCTATGTCCCTGAAAGACAGTTCACAATTTATCTGTAATGGGTATTTACAAGGGTCTTAAGAAAAGCACATGGATTTTTTGCCTTTTGTTGACTTCAGTGCAAAGATGCTTTTAAAGCTGAATGTTAATGAAGAACAGTTCTGGAGAATCAGACAATCAAATCGACCTTTTAGGTTTTTCTACATTCAGAGGCTTGGGGCATGAAACAAGTTTCATCGCAGTTTTTGGCGCATTACTGCCATTGCATAATTTAGCTCTTGTTAGGTCTTCCTTGGGAGTTCCTGGTTTATCCAACAATTTCTGATTTCAAAACAAAGCAAAAATAGTATTAATAAATTAGAAACTTATGTAGAACCAAAGTGGTTACATATGTAGAAGGATGATAACGTACCAAAGCAACTCGAAATTTATAAATAATCAAATAAATTAGCACTTGAAGTATCCATTAAAGTAAAGTATTCTGAATGCTCAAATTGCATGTTATATGAATGAGTCGTTATTAGTGTCATCACGAGAATCCAATAATACCGACATAGAAGTATAGAACTACTTTGATGCAAGTTATATTTCATACATAACCTGGGTAAACAAAGTAGAAGTAACATTTCAGCTTATCTATATCTGCTTACTGCTGCAATTCATAGTTCTATGAAATATTAACTGGCAAGTTTGGGCCAGGCTACAGCCTGCCCAGCCCTCTGCTGCCTCCGCCTCCGAGTCGACAAGAAAACGAAACTTTATAACTATAATACCATACCACATACCAGAGATACCGTTGTATATTAGACAATATGTGATATCTCGGTCAAAATCTATAGTATCGTTGAAGTCAAATTCTATAGTCGGATGTAATTGAAAAAAGATGATTAATCAATTATGCCATTTAAATTTTATGTTCTTCGCTTTCTAAACTTCCATAGTGAATTCTTTACTAGTTGTCTATTTTAAAATATTATTCTTGTATATAATTCTTTCTCTTTCCATTTTAAAGTATTTTTCATGTATATAATTTTTATAAAAATATATGTGATAAATCCGAGACGATACACAGCATTGATCTGGACCGAAATTTACGGGGAAGACATCTAAAATTAGAAAGACGAGGCAGACGAGAGAGCAATTTAATTATCAATCAACATCCCCTCAATTACAATCTCCCTCCCTCATATGCTATCTGACAAGAAAGGGAATAGAAAAATTAAAATTAAAATTTATAGTTCATTCAACAGTAGATACGTTTCTCGCCTTGTTAACTAGCTTTTTAACCACCACCTAGTATTTCCCCAGATGGTATGACCACTAATTTGCATAGTAATAATTGTGGTTTAATTCCCCCTCCCCCTTGATGTTATGATGAAGTTAACCATACCAAATAAAATAAAATAATAATAATAACTTACTTACTTATTAAGCCTAAATATTTTTTACAATGAAGAAAGGAAAGAATAGATGGAACGCAACATCATATACATAGGGTCAACATAGCCAGACCATGGACAACTGTATTAGCAAAAATGACACGAGCAAAACAGGTAGCAACAAAGTTGCATTTGATTGATACTCAGGAAATCTCTAATTAAAACATCAAAATATGAAGGGTAATACCAGTGCCAACCAAATCACTAGACCATACCGAAACATCAAATATCTCCCTTCAAATCAAATCTCTAACGAAGAAACCAGTGCCATCAAAATCACTAAACCATCCCGACACATCAAATATCCCCATTCAAATCTCTGACGATGAAACCAGTGTGAACAAAATCACTAGACCATTCGGAAACATCACAATTATCACAATTTCGTACAGCAGAGCTGGTTGGAATTCATGTAAAAGTGCAGACAGCAATATGATACGATTTAAACAGTGTCAGAAGATTAACCATACCATTACTTGATTATAAACACCCCACATTTTGGGGATTAAATTCGTCCAACAAAATCAAAATTTGATTCAGTAGTCCACACTGACAAATCCTAATTCAATAATTGAATACCCATACGGATATATAAAAACACAAAATACATTAATTTTATTATAAAAAAAAAAGAAGAAAAAAGAACCAGATACTATTTCATAACATCTGTATCTGTTTTTTACCAGGTCAGATTACCTGCCTGAGCAAAGCAACATAATGAATTCCAAAGCATTGCTACGTATCATCCTCCTGTTGAACTCCCACTAGTCTGTTTCGCCACATATATTTGCCTCACCTTTGAAGTGGGAAAGTTCTTTTCTGCAGCAAGGGAATGGTTCCTTCCGTGGAAGCCCCCCATTCTGCGGTGGGACCATTCACCTGCTAAACTGCTCTTTTGAGACGCACCTCCCCTCTGATAGCCATAGCCTGTGGAGTGATTGTACTGCTGGGAAGATAAATTCTTCTTCCGCAAATGCTGAGGCCTGAAAGAATTCATGCTCTGGCCATTAGTTGTGTTAGTACTATCATTTTGAACATCATCACTCTTTCCAGCACTTGCAGTAGCACTTCCACCCATATTAATAGAACTCTGTGTTGATGTGCCTGCAGCAGTGCAGCTTGATGAGTCTACTAACCCAAGTTCATCGGGAAATTGTGTAAGCTTTGCATCTGTCACCTCGGGAAAAGTCCGGTCACTGTCAGATGGTGCAGACGTTTGAGACACTGTGACCCTAGTCGCTTTTAATTGCTCGACAGGATGCCCATGGCTGAATTGAGAAGGCAGAACACTTTCTGCTTGTTGCTGCAACGGCAGTGAAAGAGGAACAGAGTCAAGAGGCGATGCAGGAACATGAGGCCAGCGACCTTGGACCGACATGTCAGGGGCAGACTGAGTGGAGCCAATACAACTGTTAGTTAATGTCATAAAAATATCAAATACACCACATGAAAACTAATTGTACTTCTTATTGGATTAACTAAATGACAACATCCGCATTATGAGTGGAGCCATCAAGTAATAGGCAATCCAATGGATACCTGGAATGGGGACACACCAAACATGGCCAAAGGGGAAGCCGTGGACAGGAGTGGCGACCCTGGGGCAAGATGCTGCATTGGAGCAGGCATGTTCAGAGGAGTGCACTGTGCCGAAACCATATTCATGTTATTCATCTCTCCCTCACTAATTCCCATGCCTGAAGAAGTGGGATTGCGCTTCCAATCAGGTTGTTCACCAGATGGGATATAAGCTGTACCCATAAAACTTAAACCAACCTGTCCAAATTGTCCTACCCGTGCATAATGATTGTAGACCACCATGTGTGGGGGGGCTTGAACCTGTGGAATAACTCCAGGCGGGCTAATAAAAGGACCAGTAAATCCTGCTGGAGGACCATAGAATGATTCCATGGTGGGGTGGCACTGTTGCCAGGTCCCAAGATGCCCTTGATCTGACAATGTACTCTTCTGAGACTGTGATTGGGTGCCACCAGATTCTTCATGTGGACTAAAAGCAAAGATTGGACCACCCAGCATGGGATTCATCTCATAAAAGGGGAAATGGGACGGTGGGGCACCAGGAAATTGAGAAAGCATCTGGCTTGATGAATTCTGTGGATTTGGTAAAGGTGGCCATAAGGACATTGGTGGAGTTTCAACAGAGAGATCTGTGGGAAGGGATACACTTAGAGACCCTTCCGCCCTTGATTGAGTTCCAGATAGCTGAATACCAGTCACACCTGCATGAACATAAAGAAATGTTATACATGATCAACTTACTAATCAAATGGGGCATGAGCCATGTATGCCAGATATGGATGCAACAGAGAAGAGAAATCACCTTCTGCCATCCCATGAACATCTGCACCTCCAATGTTTTTGGCATCTGGGATTGAGACAGAACTAAACCCATTCCCCACAATCAAGTCATTACTAATGGCAGCAACTGCAACAGCTGAAGCAGCTGCTTCTGCTTCTGCTTCATCTTCACAATCTTCTAAATGACCACAAGATTCATCAGGGAACTTATCTTTTTCAAAAATTAGAGAACGATCACTATCAGACTTTGAGATATTGCATGCCATCTCAATGTCAGACAGAAATGACCCTGGAGCCCCAATTCCAAGTGAAACAACACGGCTGGTACTAGAAGGAAGGATTGTTGGAGATGTAACCGCACCTGAATGGAGAGGAAATAGTTCCATAAAAATTATTGCAATTGCAACTATTAAAAGAAAATAATATGAAGCAAGAAGTAAAAATACTTGATTTGTTTGGATGCATACACTTACCAAATTGAATTTTCTCACCAGCAAGCAGCGAGTTGATTGGGCTTGCTGAGGATGATATTGGTTTGTTCTTCGTCAAATTGGATGAGGAGGCCAACATAAGCTCACTGGTAGTATGAACTCCGATAGACGGTACATGTGTTTCGCAGCGGGCAGGCTTCATAGCCTCATCGAGTTGGGTACACGTTAAGGCCATAACCTACAGGATATAGGTAAATTAATTCAGAACCCTTAGGAGGATTATTGAGTAATTTGGAATCCATAACAATAATAAACAGCAAAAACAACATAAAGCACCAACCCCTTTAAACTCTTAAAGTTGGTTTCAATGGATTCCTTGAATAAGTAGGAATATGCAAGAAATACAGAGTAAGTGGGTTATTACTGGGGTAGAAGAGTCTCATTTTAGACATACTGCGAAGAAAGATTAAATACTTATTCTTGTTAAAAAGGTAGTCAAGAAATCTACAATAGCAATAGAAATGAGGGGAAAAAAAGGCCAACCATTTCACAATTGAATAACATATATACGTGTGTGCGCGGGCGCACGTGTGAAGTCAGAGGAAGATGGGGTAGTTTGTTTTGGTGTAAACACAAAAAGTGAAGCCGTTTCACTTTCCTATTTTACCCTTTAAATTTATTAAAATATAAAAAGGAGGCTTGAGTTGTCTACAGATTGGTCTCTTACTCATTTTTTCACCTTTCATTCTCCCATCTTTTAGGACCACTTATCACTTTTAACACACGTAGATGTGTGGCACGTAAACTAGTATATATAAGGCTCTTGAAAGCTTATTTTTGAGAAAGGTGTTTTAGGTTCACAAGCTTGACAAAATATCATATTTGCAATAATAATCTCCGAATCATCATCGAACAACAAAACTGTTGAATGAATCCATGAATTCAAAATATTCTAATGATCAAGTCTAATCATTAACAGATTCCAACAACAACTACCAGAATCTTAATAAATGGTCCTTTTCCAGTCTTTCATTTCCACAAAAGAATTAGCATATTCAACCAACAAAATCAAACAAACAATAAGCACACTTTATATCACGTGCTTTCGTGTCAGCCATATATCAGTTCTCTGACCAATAAATCCCTTCAAAAGATATTGCACCAGATACCTCCGCCATGCCACTCCAAACCTCATTGCCCCTGTCTTCTTCTCCCTGCTGCAATTCGCCACTTCGATCTCATGATTACAAATGGAAACAAGTTCCTGTTTGCTTGAGACGCTTTCAAGCAAGTGATTCTTTGTTATCAAATATTTGCTACCAAAAAAAAACAATCCAACAATGAGCATAAAATCTGTCAGTTAACAAGCAAATGACACAATTTTGCTAGGGCTTATGAGGATTGTTGTTCGAGGTGTCAGAATGAAAAATATGGAAGAAGGTTTCAGACAGTGGTAATTAATTTAGGGAGTTGATATTTCCAAAAGTGATAGTTCCACAAGGTATCTTTCACATGAATAGTAAATGGGTCCCACATCTATGTGAGAGAGATCTTGTGGAAATATCAATTTTTACATGTGGAAATAACAATTCCCTTAATTTAGTGCCGCTTTTGGAGTTTGTCGAGAAAGTATTGGAGTGCAGGATTTTTCCCACGAGTTTGATGGAGGTGAGAAGGAGAATTCTTTGACTTATTGAGTGACAAGACACCATTTTCACCATTGGTCAGGGTGAAATGAGAATGCTGAGAAGAACGGTGCTAGGGGGTGATATGAAAGCAATACAAAAAAGAGTTTTGTTGAAATATCTTGTGAAAGTAATAATTCGAAAATTGATTTGTGAGGAAAAATGAGGGGACTTGTGTGAATGGCAAAGGCAAGGAAATGAAAACAGAGGAAGTGCAGCCCAATGATCACTATGTTCGAATGCAGTGATGAAGAAGGTGAAAAAATCAGTGCCAAAAATTGTAGAGAAATTCATGGGGAAAGGAACCAAAATTAGGGAAATTAATAATGCTGCTCGGAGATGGTGTTGCACAGAAGTGGAAGTGGTGGTTTAAGGAAGAGAAAGTGGTGAGGTGAAGGTGGGTGGTGGTGGTTTGGATAATAAGTAAAGAAAGTGTAAGATAATTATGTTCTCATCTGATGAGGAGTAAAAAGAACTGGGGGTTCTTTGCTACTTGTTTTATTTTAGTGGATTAAATATCTTTAGTCATTTTATTTGGAAATAAACGAGTGTAAGAAGATGTCCTTGGGATGGATCAGGAGGTGGATTACGAAATAATTGAGATTTCCCTTTGGGGTTGGTTAGTTGAAATCAATTTCTGGAGGATGGAAGGAGTTTGTGAGGTGTACCTCTTTTCTCATTGAGGATGGTCATCGGATTAACTTTTGGAAGAATGTGTGGTGAGGACAAAGACTTTGGGTACACCTTCCCAAACTTATTCTCTTTAGCCATTGATCCGGATGATATGGGTGTTGATTATGAATCAACTGGCACCAGGCTGGTGTCAAAGTAACCTACTTTTCTAAGAAATTTTAAAGATTGGGAGCTGCACAAGGTGGGACAGCTTTTACTGGTTTTGGAATAGTTTGGACACTTATTTGATCATGTAGATTCCTTGCGTTGGGAGGAGGCTCATCATTGTGGGAGCTTTTCTGTTAAGTTCTTCTATAGGAATCATTGTGGGTGGGGTACTGTGATCTTTCTTGGCGGAGTATTTGGCAAGTCGGGCCACCTGCATGGAAGCATCTTGACTCTAGATTGTCTGTTGAGGAGAGGTAACTATCTAGTGAATTAATGTCGTGTGTAGAAAGAACTGGGAGTCAAATGATTATTAGCTTCTTTAATGCGAGTTTGTTAACTGATTGTGGGTTTTGGTGTTCTCCTTGTGGGAAGTTGACATAAGTGATGCCTGGCTTGGTGATTGATGTATTGGGTGCTTGGAAGGGGGTTAGAGTTTCCAAGAGGAGCCGTGTTAATGGGGTATGATACCTCTTTGGTGGGTGCTTCGAAAGGAGCGAAATGGTAGATATTTCGAGGAAAGTAAAGGTAAACCGTACACATTAAATCCTGATTCTTGAACCTTTTTTTTTAGTACGAGGGTCTCCCTGGATCGTCTATATCTTTTGTTGATTTCTTGTCCGAGTTTAGACTTAAAATATGATGTACTATTTGTGTCAGGGTGGCACAGGTTTAAACCTGCATTTTTGTAGATCTGTTACACATTGGCGGCACCTGGTGTGCCTATTTGATAATATTTAATTACTTATTAAAAAAAATTAAAAATACAAAAGTTAACTTCATAGGCGTCTGTTAGCAGGTACCAAAATCTGTCAAAAATTGGATTCAGTAAATGTGTACACACACACACACACACACAAAAATATATATGTATGTATATGTATGTGCAGGGACTCCATCAATACGTCCTTTTGTTCAAGAACTAAATCAAAGATATTGTGAAAGTTTAGGGACCACACTATGCATTTAGCCACAGAGATTTGTTTGAGCATATCGAAACAAAGTAGGGTCAAGCTGTATCAAATCATAAAACCAAATAACATCATAACTCTAAATGAAATACTTTGTCCCCCAAATAAGCAGATATTAGCTTATATGTTTCCCATAAAATTAGTTCAAAGTTAACAAATATACATACAAGATGTGACAGTGCAACCTTGGAAAGTGCAACCTAGGAACATCCATAGTTCCATATGTGCTGGCCTAAACTACTTAAACTCCTACAACTACCCTAAAATCAAAGGAACAACTTTCCATATCCAATCAAAGAACAGCAATTTTGCATACCTGTTGACTAATCCATGCATTGCCCCAAGATCCCAAAGGTGTTTGAACAGTATCCAGAACCTTATTCTTGGTCTCAAATAGTGGACTTGTCCCAATTTCCTTTCCACCACCAGATACGACAGGAGCAGAGCCTGTTTGGACGGACCTATTAAGAAACATATTATTGTTATATTGACACATACTTTTCAGGTAATTCAGTTTCTATCAGTTAGTACATACTTAGTATGAGATCGTATATCAGCCTGACATTCAGTATTCACAGCCGGAGTGCCAATTGGAGCCAATTGTTGAGAAGCCATAGGAGTAAACCCAGTGGATACTTCCTTGTTCACTATGCCTTGCCGCTCAGAGACAAGAAAACCGGTTCGAGTGTTGTTTGATGCTTCTCTACCCAATGATGCAGAAATCTTATTTGAGCTAGTTGAGACCACGGTACTTTGAGAAGAAGAACGAGGTTTCCCTCGTGGCTGGCATCAAACGAAAAAAAGATAAAAGTTAGCAACAAGCACTTCAACAAAAAGCATAAAAACCACATCTCAATTAAAGTTCTGTGTTTTCAAACCTTTGTGACCAGAGACTTTGCCTTTATTTCTTTTTCCCTCTGTTCACGACGATCATTCAGCATTTGCCTTTTCGACCTCACCTCAATAAAGTCATCTTCATCACTTGGGGCTTCTATGCCAGATTGTTTAAAAACATGTACAATGCCACTTTGAGCATCAACATCCTCCTCGGACATAGTCCTTTTCATGTTTCCTTCCCTAGATAGCGGGGTATCTCGACTCCTGGGTAATGCTTCTTTTGAAAGTCCATTTGCAACCTTGCTTTCAGAATCAATCTCCTGAGAACTAGTTGGACCTGAGCTCAAACTTTCAGATTCAACTACCTGCTTCAATGGTTTAGTGGTCATGGTACCTCGCTTAAACCCACTCCTGATAGAAATTTCAAAACCTCTGCCATTTAAATTTGATTTATCATCCAACCCTGAGTTGTTAGAAGGAACCAAGCCGGATGATTGCCTAACTCGAAACTCAGTTTGTTGGATAGCACGGCGAGGTCTCCTCTGAAATCCACTGGAATCCAAGCGAGACGCCTCTGGAGCAGGGAAAGGCGATCTTAAGCCATAAGTTCTGACTGGATAGGGCAATTTTTTTGCCTTGTTACTAGATAATGCTCTTTGACCCCTTGAGACATTGACATCTTTTTCACGAGAATTAAACTGGGATGCTGCTGATGACCGCAACTGACCTTCAGGTCCTTTCTCATTTGATTGCCCCACGTTCTTGACAACTGAATCAAGGTGCTCTTTATCTTCAACTTGGAAAACTGATTTTGACACATTGTTGTTATCAACAGCATGTTGAACATCAGTTCCAGTCATGTATACTAGTGCACTGCTATCTGAACTTCCTCTCACAGAAAATGAATTCAACACCCTTGAGCCATTATCATCAGATTGATCCAATGCCCTTGAAACAACAGAAGGCTGATTATTTATTGAAAGGGAACACACATCATCTTTCATCAAATTATGTGTCTCTTGACCGAGTTGAATAGGCACAGAACCACCAGAGTTATGATTCAAATTATAATGATGCTGCATGTTGGGCTGCACAAAAGACATAGACTGAAGGGGCATTGGCAGAATTCCCTGGGAAATTGGGGATCTATACCTGAGCTGACCAAACTGGAAGAGAGGAGGTTGTGATGGTTGTAAATGGGTAATAGATGGATCAACTGGGAGATGCAGATGGAGCGGCAACTGTATTGAACCAATTTGTATGGCCGGAACAGGAGATGGTATCAGAGAAGGACCAGTAAACAGACCAAACTGAAGTTTAACTGGTAAATCAGCTTGAATTGGAATAGAAGATACAGCAGACACGATAGGCTGACCACAAGAGGGATGAGATGCCATTTCAACTGAAGATGGGACTGTGTATGGTGCAGATAGTTCAGAACCAGTAGAAGCATTAGTATTATTCAATAGATCAGTGTCCATTGAAGTAGGAGGAGCACTGATAGGCTGAACTACTGACTCTTGGATAATCTTCTCAGTTTCATCAATCCTATTTAATGAAATTTTGGTGCTAGTTTGAGGGGAACAATCCACAGGATGAAGGGTTTCTCGATCACCCAGTGTCCCATCAACAGATCCCTGCTCTTCTACAATACCAACAGAAACTTCAGGTATCTCAAGATTATTTCCTTCACTATTTGGATTTCTTTCATACTCATCACTGGGTAGTCCAACTTCAACACCCTCATCAAAGCCTAAGACCAAGTTGTCCATCACGTGGGATGAGCCTTTCTCCTCTAGATGGATATTTTCAAATTCATGTGTCAGGTCAATATTTTCATCATCTACTTCATGTACTTCATCTTCTTCCTGATAACCATCTTCATCGTACTCTTCTTGTTCCTGCATCTCTTCATTTTTGTCAAGGGTCCATTCCTCATCCTCACCAACAGATATAGAACTTGATGCTGTCATTATGCTGTCTTCTCCAGATCTGTTCAAGATAACAGAATCATTCCCAGACACAGAAATACCCTTTTCTTCAGCTGAAGCAGGCATAGTTGGGGTATCTCTAGATTCATCCGACTCATCATAATATTCTGTCTGCAGAGCAGTTTCACTTCTTGCAACATAATTATGGTCCGCATTATTTCCTAGGGAAGTCGAAGGACCAGGTAGTTCATTCTCACCTCTGAAGGAAAATTTGTGCATCGAAGCTATTGAAGGAGGGGGGAGGACACGAGGCTGTCTCATGGAATATCGCGACCTCCCATAAGAATAAAGCTCATCAGCCTCAGAATTAGGATACAGTCGTTCTGGATAACGAGAATGAGGATTAACACAAGTATGGCCCTGGCCCCAAGCAGCATCACCATATCTTTCAGATACATTCTCATATGACTCACCAATTTCCCTGTTTCTATTGAAAGGATCTACATCACCAGACGCGTTCCACCTGTTCCCCAAGTGAGATTCTTGCAGCGTTCCTTTGGAATAAGTACTAGAAGAGATGTATCCAGCTCCTCCGTAGAATTCTTTCCCAGGGAATGCTCTCCCACCAACAGATGCATCTCGCCTGGGACTGTGCTGACGACTGTCCTGGTTCTGCAGAGCAAAAGACAAGCTATTCCCATTCTCAAATATATCCCGCCTCCATGAATTAACAGCTTTTCCTCTTTCCATGTAACAAGAAGAAGATTCTCCCAAAGGAGGAAGCCTATTATTCGTCACAAATGGTCTGTTCAGAGCAGATGAATCAGACGATGCTGAAGTTGTTATTCTCTCTACCATTCTCTCGCTATCTTCCCAGTCATCCAAATCTGCTTCCCCAAACTCATCTTTTTCATTCATACTAACCGACACTTTCTCATTAGCAACGGAGACAGAGCTATCACCCTTTTCTGCTTCAGCCCGCCGCTGGGCAATCCTAGCCTCCAATTCCATAAGTTTTTGTTGAGCAGCTATTTTCCTCCTCTCCTCCTCAATAAGAATCCTTCTCTTTTCCTCTTCTCTAGCTATTTTCTGCTCTTCAGCCCTTCTTATGACCTCCAACCGCTCCTGCTCTGCCCTCCAAGCAGCCTCTTGGGCTTCCTCTTCAAACCTTCTCCGCCGTTCTTCATCTTCCCTTATCAGTTTTTGTCTCTCTTCTTCTTCTCTTCGAGCTTGCTCCAAAACTCTTTCTTGTTCTTCAATAATCCTTTGTCGCTCCATCTCTTGCATCTTCTGAACTCTCTCAAGCTCAGCCTCAAAAGATTCCCTAACAGGATCATGGAAATCTGCTTGATTTACAGCATCTTTTTTCCTCTTAATTACTCCCACAACACCAGAAAAGGGATCCCTTTCATCATAACCAGTAGAACCAAAGTCTTTGAGAAGAGGATCTTCTAAATAAGGTCTATCACTCTTTGGCAAAGGAAGCTTCTCCCAACCAAAACTCCTAATTGGATCATTCACTGAAAGCTCTTTACTACCTAAATAAAATGACGGTTTGGAAATTGTTCTATTTTGCAAAGTCTCAACCTTGTATCTACTGGATTGTTCACCCTGAGATCGGTCTCTTCGCTCAGACACCTGACTGCTAGATTCCACTATGTGATTCCCTTCCTGTCCTTGCGCAATATCTCTGCTTCCAGTTGCAGATTCCCCATATCCAGTAAATCCACCATCCCGAACACTATCTCCAAAAGGTGGTGGGATATATTTATTTTCTCTTCGATTTTCTCTATTAGGGCCAGTTGACTGACTGGAAGCATTTCTTTCATTTACAACTTCTTGCATGTTCAATCCATCTTTCTGGAGAGGGGAAGTTCTCCAATTGTTACCTTCCCGACTAGGTGTTTGTACATCTCTATTATAAGGATCCACTTTAAGGACTTCACTGAAAGGACCCTTTCCAGCTTCATCGCCACGCAGACTCCATCTTTCAAATGTATTACTGTGGGGCTTTTGTGGCAAAATACCAGTCCTAGGCATGTCAAAATCTCCATCCCAATAAGCCTCAGTTCTAGTAAACCCATGATCTCTGCCCTGGACTGCAAATCCATGACCTGTATCTCTCTCATCATCTGCCCAGTCAGATCTTGGATTCAAACGGACTAGCAGCAATGGGTAATCCTCCTGCCTTTGGGCTTGATTCGCCACGAGAGAACTGCCAAACCTACGACCCTGGTCATTTGAATTGGTAGAATAGGTATATTGCCCATTTGGACGCATGTGAACTGATGAATTCGGGTGGTAATTATCTTTCTGCTCATTGGAAGACTCCTCATTCAGTCCCTGCTTCTGCTTTTGATGTGAATTGTCTCTTTGTTTCAGCACAGGCCCAGATGTGGCAGGTAAGGCAGCTTTTAAAGAAGGAAAATCCTCGCCCCTCAAGACCATAGCTTTCTCAGCTGATGGTATACAAGACTGACCAGAAGCACTAGCCAGTAGTCCAACCCCAGCCAACCGGGCCGAAGGTGGCATGTAACTGCTACTCCCCTTAATAGCACCATCTGTTGCACGAACACTCCGATCCACACCATCATCACGTCTCCCATCTTTCTCTTGCAAAGCAATAGCGCCCGGTTTCGTCCAGCCAATACCAGACACATTCGGCCTTGACCCACTTCCAGACCCAACACCACCTGCAGACCCACTTCCTGGTCCAGACAAATCGAATTTCTCATGTTCTTTCCTCAACGACGGCAAATTCAAGGGGGGCGGAACAGATAGCTTCTGTGCAGCCTTCTGTGAACTTCGAGGCCGCGACAGGACCACCATTCCATCACCTCCACCTCCTCCCCCATGACTGCTGCTGGGCCGAACACGACCTGCAGCAGCTTGTCCATAAGACCCGTTATAATGGGAAGGATGATTATGCTGATAAGCAGACTGTCCAAATGACTTATTCAAATTCACAGACACAAATTTGTTCCCACCACCGCCATGACTGGCCATGTTAGAACGGATTCAAAGCCACAGCAAAGCATCAAAACTGCAAAACCCACTTTCCTCAATGCAAAAACAAATTGATTTCTACTGACTTTTCCAGCAGATCTCCCAACTAATGATCAAGAAAATCAAAACCCTAGAACCCACCTGGAACCTGATAACGAAAAAATTAACAAATACCACATACTATAACGGATCACAAAAATTCAATAATTACAGCTAGCAAATCTCTACTATACATTTAATATTAAATACTGGCGTTTATTTGAATTAAGTCATTAATCAAAATTTTCAGGTGGGGCAATAGATTAGCAGATTGAGCTGAAATGGAGACGAGGTGTAGGATAGGGAGCTTACCTCCGATGGCGTATGATAGAGACGGCAGTGTTTAACGTGCGCCGCTGAGCGATGGAGAAATGTGATGACGTCACCTACTACCGCCTTAGCGAGGAGAGGAGAGGAGAAAGAAGAGGAAGAAATGGACCGTGGCGTGTTGAGGAAAATTTGGGAAATTTTTGTAACAATTTTGACTTTTTTTTATGTAAATTTAAAAAAAAATCAAAATGTATATGTTTATTTAAGTTTTAAAAAATAAATTTAGTAACTAGTTTTGTATTAATTTTTATTTAAAAATATTTCAAATGACTTTAACAAATTAAAATAATTTCTCTATTTTGGATAGAGTGAATATAATTTGTGAAAAAATTGAGATAAAATTATAAAAATATTAAAACTTTCTTAGCTATCCATTATGTACACATATATGTATATATGTATGTATACATATATGTACACCAATATGCGTGTGTGTGTGTTTGTATGTATGTATATATACTATATCCGTGTTTGTTCTGAAATTCATGAAGATAGGAGTTCTCGTCTTCAATATTTGTTCTAATTTAAAGCAAAATTTCAAACATAAAACAAATGTTTCTTCAATATCCTTTCTTCAACCAGATCAACACATTACCATCCAAACATTCAAGAGGCTAAAAACTCAACCATCGTCTAATCATATATTTCTAAAGATGGAGATTATTATGAATAAGGATGTTTTAAAGATAATAGTCGCGGTCAACAATCTGCTACCCATTTAGGGGGGGGATTATATTCTATTGCACTTGCCACCAAAAATAAGAAAAAAAAACTATGCAAATGATTAAAGAAGGGGATGTCAAGACTTATTGGCTTAATTATGATAAATTATCTCATAATTAGGATAAAAATGTTTGTTATTCTGCCTGAACCCTATCGCAATTCGTTTTCATCCTTCAACAGCGTTCCAGTCGATATATGAGTGGGCACGTGATAACATCTGTGATCTGATATTCAGACCTCGCCATCCTACATCCATCATTCTTGAAGGACTTAGGGGGTGTTTGATTGTGGCTGAATGGGTAAGTGGACTGAATCGGTAAGTGGCTGAATCATTAAGTGCGTTTGTTTGGAAAAAAATTCGTCTGAATGGCTGAATCGGTCAGATGGCGCGGCTGAATGGTTAAGGTCAGAATTTGTGGCTGAATGGGCTGAATGGTAGCTGAATGGATAAAAAAAAATAAAAAAAAATAAATAAATAAATAAAATAAAAAAAATTATATTATGTAATATTAAATAAATTTACAACAACTTTGAATTTTTTCAGAGGGGTAAAATATTAAAAATATGTCATTCAGATCTTTCAGATATGTTAATTATCAAACAACTTTTTTCATTCAGATTCAGATTCAGCTCATTCAGATTCAGATTCAGATTCAGATTCAGATTCAGCTCATTCAATTTTTATCAAACACCCCCTTACTAGTATTGAAAAGACCCTATGGGCCAAGTCTTTTGGTCCACATAATTATTATGACGGGCATCTGGACATGACAAGCCAATAACGAACGTTTTAGACAACGTGGCCCCCAAATATTTGAAACATTGAACAGAGTTCTTTATATGTGTGTGTGTGTGTGTGTGTGTGTGTGTGTGTTAGTGTTTTATTTGGCTCTACTTTTAATGAAAATATTTTTTTTAGGCATTGAAAATGTATATATATGTTTCCAAATCTAATGCTCAATATTTTTAGTTCCTTATATATATATATATATATATATATATATATATATATATATATATATATATATATATATATATTACTCCCAAAAAATATAAAAGAAATTTAGAAGAGGAGTTGAATTCATTATTTTTAAAAGAATGACTTACCAAATATTTAAACAAAATAATTTAATTTAATTAATACAACGAAAATAGTCACATCATAAGGATGATCTAGTCATATAAAGGGACTAACAACTAGAGTGCAGAAAAGTAAAATGCAGAAATATAAAGAACACATAGATTTTAGGGGGTTTGGAGCACAGAAAATTCTTTGTCATCTCTTCTACTCCGAGAATAAGGATGATCCACTAAGGCTAAGGTGGTTATACAAATCAAGGCTCACTTAGAACTAGTACAACAATGGATTCACTTAGAACTAAGACTTGATACAAAAGATCACTTAGACCTTGTCTCAATCACAATGAATAATGTTTGTTATTGAGTAGTTGCTAATTTGTTTCAAGTCTTTATTCAAATGTATTTGTAGTAGTTGAAAATCTTTGGATCGTAGGATGGAACACTTTGAATACTTGAGTTTTAAGACAATGAATGCCTAAAGATCAGTTATCATTAAGTGTTGTAATAATAATCCTTTTATAGTCTCTAATTGAGAATTGTTTGTTAGATTGTTATCGTTGCTCTAAATACCTTGGGACATTTGTCAATGCTTAATACCTTTGACTTCAAAATCTTATCTGCTGGACCATAAGCTGTCACTTTAGATAGTACTAAGTTTGGTATAATAGCAGACGTGTGTCCTTTTCCTTACAATGCTAGCTGTTGTAAAAGTTGCATTATTTCTTCATCCTTATTACTAACTTATTTAAGATATTATCTTTGAAATGAGTAAGTTTAAGGTTATATGACTAATGTTATAAACCTACCACTCATCTTGTCAGACTTATGTGTTAGTTCCCAGAGGCACACAAGTGATCTAGAAGGGGGGGGGGGGTTGAATATATCTCTTAAATTTTTCCCCCTTAAAAGTATATAATATTACCGACTAGTTTATTTAATCAAGATTAGTTTGCACAGCGGAACATTAGTTTGAAAACTCCCCTTAAAGATTTGTAAAACTTCTTAGTTGAGTTTAAACTGTATTGAAGATAGCCATTTATCAAGTAAACTAATCATAGCAGATATATATCTATATATGACAGAATGTAAATGACACCAGAGAGTTTAAGTGGTTCGGAGACTGAATAACTCCTACTCCACTCTTCTACTTTAACG
The DNA here is from genome assembly GCA_947179155.2 of Hedera helix. Lineage (NCBI taxonomy): Eukaryota > Viridiplantae > Streptophyta > Magnoliopsida > Apiales > Araliaceae > Hedera > Hedera helix. The sequence continues at coordinate 17,270,870 of OX359269.1, forward strand.
AGTAGAAAATCCACGAAGGATGGTTCATACAGAACTCTTTGAGCCCAGCAGGCCTGGAATCTCTGGCTCACAAAGAACCCGTCAAACCCGACAGGTTTTGCTAGTTTAGTCACTAAGACAAGGATACAAATGCCCTCTTCAAGTCCAGTAGACTTGGCTCCTTTAGTCACTAAGATAAGGACACAAATGCCCTCTTCAAGTCCAGCAGACTTGGCTCCTTGTTTGTTGATAGATGTTGGAGTTGCTACTGAATTGTACTTTCAGTTTCATTGTCTTTAAATACTCAGTAGCAGGATGTGATCATACTTAAAATGATATTGAGTTAGGCAATGATGCTTGGCTTTTTTATGTACTCAATATCTTCTTATGATCATCCATTGTGCTGCTAAGCTTTGGCAATTCAGCTCCTTTGGTACTTGATAACTTCTCGAGATGAACTTCTGAGATGACTGTGAAGCTCTGTAATATCCCGGATATTTAAATGAATTAGCAATAAAATATCTAATATTTAATAAAGGTTGGAGTTTGATAACCTAGTAGTGGTAGATAAATAGAGGTCCAAATTAAATTTAATGGACTAACTTAGATATGGTGATATGTTCGCCTTTTTCCGTTCAGAACATACTTCACGCAAGTGCACGTGGTTTAATTATAGTATAAGGCTAGTAAGGTATCGTTCCCACGAGGAATTGCAAATAAAGCATTGAATTACTAGTTAATAATTGAAATAACATCAATTGAACTTATGGGATTGAAAATATTGTTAAGTAATAAAGTTAATTTCAACAATTAAATTACTCAAAACTAAATCTCTAGATTTAAAGACGTTAGGGTTTACAACTTAATCATTTATCATCAACTGAACCAAGTTATCACTATGAAGTTAAAATACACGCACTAGCTTGTTAATTGAGAACTCTTTAATAACTGAATAATATCTCTCGATTATTATTCAGCAAATCTTCTCCAATTCTACCGATTATGGAATAGATTGAAGAAGAACGTCACTTTTAAACCAACAACCTATATTTCTATGATTGCTTAATTTAAAAAAAATAGTAAGCTTCAGTTTTCTATCATTTACATGTGGCAATTGAGTATATTTCTATCTCAATCACAATTTACATTAACAAATAAGTCCACATGCTACCATGCAAGGGTCTAATTTCATACATCATCTCTCAATTCTATATGAAATACTAGGTTAAATCACTGGCCAAGTAATTAGAAACAACAATCAGTCATGGTAGTCAAACCCACATGTATATAACAAGCACAGGTAATAACTCGCTTCAGTTTATACAGATAATTGCATTGCAAACCCTAAACAATAGAATTTAGCTCATATTTAATCTAAGATAACATACACAAGAGGGAATTCTAGCCATAATAAATTGACAATAATTGAAGTACAAGAGTTCAGAGATAAACTAAATATGTATTCTTGCCCTTCTCTGCACTACGACTAGAATTTCTTCCGTCAACTGCAGATTCCCTTCTTTTCGCTCCGTTCGCTCTGTGTATATTTCTCTTTTGCTCTCTGCGTGACTCTATTATTTTTCTATCCTTGGTTATTTATCTGACTTTCCTTTTGTTATTTTCAAATCCCCCGCTGCTTCGCATGTTAACTGCCTAAAAACTGACTTAGCAATTGCTCAGCATCGTGGGAGAAATCAGTCGATTGAACATGACGTAACTGCTTCACCCATCACGCAGCTGCGTTCAAATCGTCTGACGCAGCTGCGTCACCCTTCACGCAGCTGCGTTGAAATCGCCTGACGCAGCTGCTTCAAAAGTCACGCAGCTGCGTTGAAGTCACGCAGCTGCTTCAATATCTCACGCAGCTGCGTCTGAACATTCTGGAAAAAACCGCATCTGTGACGCAGTTGCTTCCCTTTGTGACGCAACTGCATGAACCTGGTTCGAAATTACTGAAATGCCATTGTAAGCCATTTTCCATGTAAACCTGAAACAAATACACAAAAATACAAAAAATTGAAATAAAAACGCTTAAGAACTACAATATATAAGTTAAGAAGCAATTATTTTGAACGTACAAAACCGACTCAACATGATATCAAATTTTTGATAAGTTAGCAAGTAAAGTGATAATTCAATAAACTTGACTAATAACAAGTCTAATTAAATTGAGAGAATTAATTAGTGGAGTTATGTAATTATGCGACGTGGTTGCGTGTAAATTAAATATGTATTTATATGAATATATGTATATGCATATTTAGTAACATAATTTAAAGGTTAAATAAATTATGGTAAATAAAGGGATTAATATTGAATTAATCCGATTTGAATTAAAAGGTTTATTGTGGAACTAATTTAGTTAATATATTGATTATATTCATTAATCAATATTTGTGCTGATTATTGATAAATTATTTGTGGGGAATAATTAGGTAATTTATATAATGATAAATTATATAAAATAGTTGAATTAATTAAGGGAGAATAGTAATTATATATATTGTACAATATATATATATATATATATATATATATATATATATATATATATATATATATATATATATATATATATAAAGGGATTAAATTAATTGAATAATTTTAAATAGTAATTGAATATATTAAATGAATATATTCTATAATTAAATAAATCATTGTAAATGATTTATGGGAGTGAGAAATTTAATTATACAATTATTTGTATAATATTAATTAAATAATTTAATAAATTATTTAAATAAGAAATTGAGTAAATATATTATTACTTTAATGTATTTTCGGGTAAATGGATTTATTTCCATAATTGATGAGAAATGAATTATTTAATGTAAATGTATTAAATAATTTAATTTATGGCCTAAATAATATATATATTAAATTATATATTGTATTTATTTTAATTTCATAATTTATTGTGAAATTATTTTTGAAGTAATGTAATGTGTATAAATAATATATATATATATATATATATATATATATATATATATATATATATATATATATATATATATATATATATATATATATATATATATATAGATTATATATATTATTATTAGCGAACAAACTCTAAAGTTTTAATATCAAAATAATTGATAAGTTGTCATTAATTAAATATTCAATTAAATTGAATATAATGAGTGAATTAAATTTTATAAATTAATTAATATGATAATTAATTAATGTAAATAATGTAAAATATTATTAATAATATTTATTAGTCCATTTAGTAATTTAATACTAATGGGTTAGAGTATTTAATTATTTATTCAATCTAATTATTTATTTAATCATGGATTGAATAATTAATGTGTAAATTATTAAATTAGCCCAACATGGATCAATTAGTAGCCCAGGTGAAGAATAATAAAATTTGGCAAACTAGTAGCCCAAACAAATTAAATGAAGCTCAAAAGAAATTGAAATAAAGTCCAATACTTGAACCCACTTGGAAAATACATTATGTAACTATTATTTATTAAATAAGTAATTCATCAACCATGTATATGGAGAGAAAGAGAGTTAAATGTTTTGTTTTTATTTGCTTTCATTTATTTAATAAGTAGGTTGCTTGCTTTGATTCTTTTTGTGAGTCTTTTCCCACAAAATTCTCACCAATTAAGTCACGGGCTAACTTTCTTGTGTAAGTATCTATATAGAAACATGATGGTTTAGATTATTAGATACAATATGTATATTTAATATTTGGTAGGAGTATACTTGCATTTTTAAGACATGTACACTTCATTTTTATTTTTCAAATCAAAGAGAGCTAGAGAGCATTTGAGAGTGTAAGAAATTATTTGAGAGCAAAAAAATACCAAGAGAAGGAGTTCTTGGTTTATGTCATCTTCTTTCACCACCTATTTTGGAAGAAAAAGGAGAATAGCCATTAAATCAAGGTAATAGTTATTCTAAATTTAAATTTTATTTTTAAATTAAATAAACTAACATGTGAGTATAAACATGTTAATATAGTAAATAAGGTGTTGTAGTAATATTTATGCCATGCTTGAGTTTAATATGATTGGTTTGTATTTTGGTATAATTTATATGCTAAAAACATGTGTTTGGTGGTGTTAAATCAAATTTCAAAATAATGACCAAAAAATATTTTTTATAAAATTTAGATTTAATGTTATAATATTATAGAACATTAAATCATGAGAAAAATAAAGTTTGAATCACTCAAAAATGGAGTTATACACAAAAAGTTATGATTTGTGGTAGTTTATGTGATGTAAAATTTTTTTTATAAAAAATTTAATATTAAATCATGAAAAATTAAATTTTCATGTTATAAATTGATATTAAGTGATTGGTAATTTTTTTTGAATTTTTATTGAGGAGTTAAAGTTTACTTGAAGATATAATTTTATTAAAAGGTGTATGGCCGGAACACTGTAGACAATCTGCTTGGAATAAGAAAATAACACTGGCCGCGCAATGCACAAAACACTGTTCACCGCCAGACGCGGAGCCAAACGACGCCGTTTGGCGTATAAAAAAATAACCTGCGCGCAATGCGCGGAAGTCGATTTTCGCTGTTTCTAAACGGCACCGTTTTGGGCCCCCGAGATTTGTTAGCCGCGCCATGCGCGGGAGACAATTCCTGCGAAATTACAGTTTTGCCCCTCCGTTCATTTTTTCGGCTTAATTACAGAATTGTCATTCTGGGAAATTTTAATTAATTTAAATATTTAAAAATTAATTTAAAATTATAACAAAAATAATAATAATACGAAAATGATATTTGAAATGATATTTTTCATTAAGTTTAATATTTAAATATTTTAAATATTAATCTAGTTAGCTAAATCATGGTTAAGTTAAATAAATTTATTATTTATTTATTTAATATTTAAAATGTTAATAATAAATAAAGGTGATAAATTAACAATTATTATTTAATTCCTATTAAATAATAATTAAAGAGAGATAATAATTTATAAATTAATTATTTATTATTTAAATATTATTAAATAATAAATAATGATAATTAGGTAATTAATTATTATTTAAATAATGATTAATTGAAATTAAGTTATTAGATTAATAATTATTTAATTTAAATAATAAATAAGGATGAATAATTTGATTATTATTTAACATTAAATAATAATTAAAATTAATTAATTAATTAATTATTATTTAATTAACATTAAATAATAATTAAAGAGGATTAAAAATTGTAAGCTATTATTTAATTTCCTTAAATTAAATAATAAGTGAGGTTAATTACTTGGTTAAGTATTAGTTGATTAATATTAAATTAAAGAATGTTAAAATTAAATCAATAATTATTTATTATTTAATTATTATTAAATAATAAGTAAGTACAATTAGTTATTATTTATTTTAAGTAATAACTAAAGATAATTAATTAATTTCTATTTAATCAAGATTAAATAGTAATTAAATAGAGATTGTGTAATGACCACGAATTTCATTAGTCATTGTAAATATACTTAATAAATATTTAGAAATGAATTTAAATTTTTCTCATTAATTAATTGTGCATTAGATAATTAAATAAATGTACTTATGTGCTTGTATATTTATTTAAAGAATTAAAGCAAAGTGTATAATTAATTAAAGCAAATCTAATTGGATTATATTTTAAATTCAAATGAGTTGATAAACTAGGTTAAAGATATTAACCTAGTAGCCCATGTAATTAATTTAATTACTAGCCCATGTAATTAATTAAACAAGCCCAATGCTTGATTTAATTAAATGTAGCATAGTTATTTAAATGCTAGCCCAATGTGGTATTTAAATTGAGCCCAAACAATTTAATTAAATGAGCCCAATAGAAGTTATTCCCAAACCCAATGTGAAGTCCATTAAGGGTCAAACTTTGGTCAATATATATATATATATATATGTATATATATATATAGATGTATATATGCACATTTTTGCATTAAAAATAAAGGAAAAATGGCTTGGATAATCCAATTTGCTGAATTCTTGGGGGCCCCACATGGATAACTTGACTTCTTAGATTGCTTGGAAATCCATCAATGTCATATAGTGGTTGAACAACCCTAGTCATTCCATGAGTCAATCAAATGGTCATTCAATCAAATAGTAAGCATGATTAGCAATTAAATTGACCAACATGGGTGAATTAGTGAGTTAATGGTGTGTTAGTGGTTGGCTATAAAAGAAACACTCCACACTTGTTCAATGTTTGTTAGTTCATTTGAAGTTGCTAGAAAGAAAAAGAGAGAGAGCATTTGAGAGCATTTGAGAGCAAAACACCTAAGTGTTGAGAGAAAAAGCTAAGGAAGGTCTTGGTGGATGTCCTCAAGCTACACAACTTACTTTGGTAGAAGGAGAAGAAGAGCATCCAAGACCTCAAGGTTTAAAAGTGCTCTCAACTTCATCTTATTTCATTTTTGTAGTCTAGAAAGCTTTTGATCGGTTAAAATTAATTTTTAACCGATCAAAACTCGTTTTGATGATCTAGAAGTATTTAACTATGTAATATATGTATATTCATAGATCTATGTGTTTATAAAATGTTTTGGTATGTTAGAAATACATAAAAATGGTAGAAAAGTTCATAACACAATTTTACCGGTAAACCCTAACTATGCATGCTAGGTTTATGGTTGTATTTTGAAATGTACAAATTGGAAAGTGGATTTTTATGGCTAGAAAGCTAGATCTATGAGTTTTAAAGATAAAACCTTTTTGAACTTTTCAAAAATAATGAATAACAAAGAAGTTATGGCTTTTACCGCAAAGGATGTTGATTTTAAAACCCTATGTTGCATTGTGAGCCATTTTGAGTCTAGTTACGTTTGGAATTTGGATTTGTGTTCTAAAGAGAAATTGTAGAGGGGGAAATTCTGATGAGAATGGACTCAAGAATCACCCCAAAATGTTTTCGTATGAAGAAGTTATGGCTGTCGGAGCGTCGGAGGGTCGAACAGTCAAACAGTTGACTTTCGGATAAAAGGGCTGACGCAGCCGCGTCAGGAGTGACGCAGCTGCGTCAGAACAATCTGCTAAGCAGATTTTTGGTGCTCCGGGTCGGGTCGGGTCGGTCCGGGTCGGGTCGAGTCGATCCGGGTCGAGTTTTCTTTGAAAAATTAAGTTGAAATAGGTGTAAAATGAATATATTTGGGTATTAAACAAATTTATATGGAGTCTATTTGTAAATCAATGCTATCTAAATGTTTAAATTAAATACTAAGGTTAACCCAATTTAAAAGTTAACTTTTGGTATTATTTAAAGAGTATTAAAATATTACTACATGGTTAATAATATTAATAAGTAATCAAATATTATGAAATGATTGATAATATTAGTAAGAGATTAAAATATTATTAAATGAGTAATAATATTAATAAGTCAATAAAATATTATTAAATAAATAATAATATTAGTAAATGAATAAAATATTATTTAATGATTAATAATATTAGATAATGAATAAAATATTATTAAATGATTAATAATATTAGATAATAAATAAAATATTACTAAATGATTAATAATATTAGATAATGATTTAAAATATTATTAGATGATTAATAATATTAATAAGATAATAAAATATTATTAAATGATTAATAATATTGGATATTAAATAAAATATTATTAAATAATTAATAATATTAGATAATGTTTAAAATATTATTAAATGGTTAATAATATTAATGAGGTAATAAAATATTATTAAATGATTAATAATATTAGATAATTAATAAAATATTATTAAATAATTAATAATATTAGATAATGATTTAAAATGTTATTAAATAGTTAATAATATTAAATAATAAATAAAATATTATTAAAGGATTAATAATATTATGAGGTGAATAAAATATTATTAAATGATTAATAATATTATAAGGATGATAAAATATTATTAAATAATTAATAATATTATAAGGACAATAAAATGTTATTAATGGATTAATAATGTTAAGTGATTGATAAAATATTATTAAAAGATTAATAATATTAGAAGACTAATAATGTATTATTAAACGATTAATAATACTACAAGACTAATAAAATATTATTAAATTGTTAATAATATTATATAAGTGTATGAACTATATTAAATAATTAATATAGGTTCCTTGTATTTGAAATATTATCAAGTAATTAATGATAATGTTTCCTATGTGTTTATATACCCATAATTATATAATTATGTGGTTCGTAAGGTTTATAAAGGTCATTATACTTACAAGTGTATGATACTAATTTAAGATCAAACTGATTTAATTATTAGGTCCGTTCAAGGATTGTTAAATTAAGTTGGTTAGCAGTAAACGACGCACGAGGCAAGTCTTCTACCCTTAACTTGTACTTATTGTTGCAATTATTATTCAACTTTAATTATTTTGAGCAATTCAATTATTGTTGAGCAAGTATCTACACTCGTAGATATTTGACAGACCTTTAAGTGAATTAATTATCGAAAATTACTTCACATCGTTATTGATTATTGTATTCCCACATAGTGCTTTTGCAAACTGTTTAAGAACGTCTAAGCTAATTGTTTCGGCTAGACAAATGCATGTTAAATTCATTTAGTTGAATATTATAAAAGCTTATCCAAACCATTGGCTGGTGCGGATTCTTACAGTAAGACTGAGATAGAACAACCCTAGTTAAAGGGGATTTTTATTTGTCGGAGACCCGACAGCGCGCAAGAAAACTAAATGTGATGCATATACATAGGACATGAGAGGACTGATCCCCTCAAGTGTCCCGTTATTTTTAACAAGGAGTCAGACATTGTATGTCTGTTCTACCTTAGTAGCAGTTCAGGGTCATTAAAGACCACTCAGCAGTAAAGAGTCAATTCCTTCTTTTATTGAACATTGATTCTTGTTATCTTTCACAATTGCTATTGTTGAAACCTTGAAGTTATTTCCCTTCATCATGATATATCGTATGATTGTTGTTTATAAACTTGCTGAGCCATTTAGTTGCTCATTCTTGCTATATCATGACTATATTTCAGCCATTCCCGAAAGCTCTAAATCAGACAAAGGCAAGGGGAAAGCGAATGCTTAGTTTTAGTAATTGCATGCTAGTTTATATTACTGTTATGTAATTACTGTTGTAAATCTTTTGTATTTCCCTTAAGATATGTAATGTTTAAGATTAAGGTAATAGACCTTGGGAAGTTGTAGCCTTTTGATTAAGGAACCTTTTGTATTATTCCGCGAAGTTGAATACAATTTATGTATTTCATTATGGTTAAGTATTGTACAGTGAGAACCAAACCCGAGGTTAAAGAACCCGGATTTGGGGTCGTCACAGGTTGGTATCAGAGTTGTAGGTTAGAAACGCTAGGATTGCGAAACCTAGGTTATAACCTTAGTACTAAACTCATATCGAGTGCGTTAGGAGATGAATCGGGGAGATTCATCATGATGTGTATTTTTGGAGATGGATTGAGAAAATCTATCGAGCCGAGATGTACATGATAAAATATCATTTCATTTCATCAATGAATATATTTTATTGCTGTACTAACATGTGTTATTTATGTTATTGTAGGATGGCAGAGATAGGACAATCGAGCACTGCTGTAGAGGAGGTGATTTTTACTGATATCCACATGGATACAGTACAGCCACGGGTGGCTGCACCGGTCGAGGAGCCAGATTCAGATCCCGAGGAGGGGAATAGAGAGGACGCTGTCTGGGGCGGAGTTATAGGGCAGTACAGTGAGGAGGAGGCTGATACTGATGATGATGAGGATGAGGAGCCAGCGGAGTATATTGATGGCATGGGCACTGTCGCCAGTGACATCATCGATACTCTCACTACAGCTAACGAGGAGCTAGATGAGAGGGTTCAACACCTTGAGGAGCAGAACCAGATCCACCAGCAGACAGAGGATCAGTACAGAGATACAGCTTATCAGTTCTCTGGCGAGAACATAGAGCTGAAGGCGAGGATGGCCGAGATGGAGGCCAGGTTGGTAGCCGCTGAGCTGAAGATTCAGCAGACAGAGGCAGAGAGGGAGGCCATGAGGGGCCAGATGCAGCAGGCAGTCGAGGATAGACTAGATATGGAGGTACAACGTGATGCAGCTCACGGTCAGATGATGGAGCTGGAGGAGGAGGTTAGGGAGAAGAAGGTGAGGATAGATAGACTCAGTTACGTCTATCGCTCATCAGTTGGTAGGATCCAGCGTAGGGTGCACTATTACCCTGCCGAGGAGGGCCAGACCTTGCACACCATCAGTAGGGATGTGGTCAGGGCTATTGGAGATGAGGAGTACTACGATGCGGTTCGTCGAGGGATGCGCCGTTAGTTGTATTATTTCTTTTATTATGTTGTATGTACATAGATGCAGTAGAAACCCAACTTTTGTTTTGATAGAGGGTTAGTATGTTGTAAATCCCAACTCTATGAAGTTGTGGGATATGTTAGATCCCATCTTTTGTTTTAACTATCGGGGTTAGCAGCGTTTATAGCAGTATGCTTATGATGTAAAAGTGCTACGCACTGTGTTTTAGCATATGAATATAAATGCATTTTCGTTTATGTTTATATGTGTCAAGATGATTATTTGTGCTTTAGTTTAAAATACTTAAGCTACAAAACGAAAGTAAAAAGATTGAAACAACTTTAATTAATTAAATTTTCTTTATACAGAAAATGCCGCCACAAAGAAGGAATCAACGACTACCCCCACCACCACCCGAAGAGTCAGTAAATGCCGGAGGGGTACCACCCAACCCTGTCCAAGAGTTCGTGAAAATGCTAATGGGAGCATTCCGCGGACGCAACGCAGAGGCTACTGGAGCAACAAACCCTGCCGCTCCACTAGCAACCTTTAAGGATTTCAAATTAATAGGACCACCCGAGTTCAAAGGGACCACGGATCCTATAGAAGCACAGACCTGGATAGAGGAGATGGAAAAAGTCTTCGAGGTCGCACGAGTTAGGGAGGAGCAAATGACCTCATTTGCTATCTTCATGATGAAAGGAGAGGCCAACCACTGGTGGAAGGCCAATAAGAGTAGAGCAGGGGAGGGAACGATCGCGTGGGCGCGATTCAAAGAGGTATTCTTGGAAAACTACTTTCCAGAGAGTACAAAGGCTAGGATGGAAATTAAATTCCTAGAGCTGAAGCAAGGTAACATGTCGGTATCGGAATACGCCGCCAAATTCAATGAATTGGCGAGATTTGCCACACACCAGGTGGATACTGAGGCGAGGCGCGCCAGAAGATTCGAACAGGGGCTGAAACCGTGGGTTTACAGTCGGGTAGCTGTTCTTCAGATTACAAACTTTGCAACGTTACTGGAGAAAGCTATCATAGCTGAGGGTGGAAATGAAGCTTTGAATAAGCACAACCAGGAGCGGAACAAGAAGAAAGGTGATGGAGGAAACCGAGAGGGCAGCAGTGGGGGCAGCAACTCGAACAAACGCAAATGGAATAACAACAGCAGTTCGGGGACACCCCAGGGCAGTGAATCGAAGAAAGCTAATAAATGCAGTCAGTGCGGAAAGAACCACACCGGGGAGTGCATGAAAGGAAGAAATGTCTGCTATAACTGTGGGCAAGAGGGGCACATCGCTCCTAATTGTCCCACACCAAAAAGGAAGGGAGGTTGTTTCGCCTGCGGGGCCATGGACCATCAATTTAAAGATTGTCCGAAGAAGAAGAACACCGGAGGGAGTTCGGGCTATAGGGGAAGCAACTGCAACAACAACAACAACGCCAAACTGACCATTGGAGGGCCGGTGCCACAGAACAAACCAACGGCACGGACTTTCAACATGACGGTGCAGGACGCCGCCGAATCAAAAGACGTGGTGTCAGGTATTATTCCGATCAATGATATAAATGCTTATGTATTATTTGATTCGGGCGCTACCTGTTCATTTGTGTCTGATGAATTCGCTAAACGGTTAGAATTGCCTAGACAAAAACTAGAGAACCCAATGAACATAGAAGTTGCAAATAAAGAAGTGATTCCTGTAGAGTATGTACATAGAAACTGTTGTGCTGAAATCAGGGGTCAGAAGTTTAGTGTAGATTTAATTCCAATACGTTTGGGGGAGTTTGACGTTATACTTGGAATGGATTGGTTGTTTAACCATGGAGCTATAATTGATTGTCAAAAGAAGTGTATACACCTTAAGACACCAAATAGGTCTAAGGTCGTATTTTATGGCAGCAAGTCGTCTAGACAATCAGCATGTCTGACGATGATGCAGGCCAAGAAACTGTTAAGGAAAGGTTGTGTAGGGTATTTGGCTCACATAGTGGACACACAGATGGTGAATCCCGAGATGGAGCAAATACCAGTAGTGAGGGAGTTCATGGACGTGTTTCCAGATGTACTGCCAGGTTTACCGCCAGATAGGGAGATAGAGTTTGTAATTGATTTGGTACCGGGGACAGCACCAATATCAAAGGCACCATATAGGATGGCTCCGGTAGAAATGAAGGAGTTAATGATCCAACTACAGGAGTTGTTGGATAATAAGTACATTCAACCAAGTGTTTCTCCATGGGGAGCACCTGTGTTGTTTGTAAAGAAGAAGGATGGATCGATGAGACTATGTATGGATTACAGAGAGCTGAATAAGGTGACAATTAAGAACAAGTACCCGTTGCCACGAATTGACGATCTTTTCGATCAATTGAAAGGGGCGAAGTACTTTTCAAAGATTGACTTGAGGACTGGTTATCATCAGTTGAAAGTCAGGAAGGAGGATGTACCCAAGACGGCATTCAGAACTCGATATGGACATTATGAGTTTCTGGTGATGTCGTTTGGACTGACGAATGCGCCAGCCGCATTTATGGACATGATGAACAGAATATTCAAGCAGTACTTGGATAAATTTGTTGTTGTGTTCATTGACGATATTCTGGTGTATTCTAAAACGGAGGAGGAGCATGCTGAACACCTAAGATTGGTGTTGGAGATTTTACGGAAGGAGCAGTTGTATGCTAAGTTTTCGAAGTGTGAATTCTGGTTGGAAAGAGTTCAATTTTTGGGTCATGTCATTGACAAGGAGGGTGTTTCAGTAGATCCAGCAAAGGTGGAAGCGGTGATGAATTGGGAACAACCAAGGACGCCGACGGAGGTGAGAAGTTTCTTGGGGTTAGCGGGTTACTATCGGAGATTCATTCAAGATTTTTCAAAGATAGCAACACCGCTGACAAATTTAACGAGGAAGACGGTGAAATACGTATGGACGGAGAAGTGTGAGGAGAGTTTTCAGGAGCTAAAGAAGAGACTTAGTGAAGCACCTGTATTGACTTTACCGGACGATACGGGAGGTTTTACGGTCTACAGTGATGCATCGCACAAGGGACTTGGCTGTGTGCTTATGCAAAACGGCAAGGTCGTTGCGTATGCATCCAGACAGTTGAAGGATTACGAGAAGGGATACCCTACCCACGACTTGGAGCTGGCTGCGGTAGTGTTTGCCCTTAAAATCTGGAGACATTATTTATATGGAGAGAAATGTGAGATATTCACGGACCACAAGAGTCTGAAGTATATCTTCACACAGAAGGAGTTAAATATGAGGCAACGGAGATGGTTAGAATTGATCAAAGACTATGATTGTGAAATTCTATATCATCCCGGCAAGGCCAACGTAGTAGCAGATGCTCTAAGTAGAAAGAGCAGGGAGAAATTGTTCATCTTGACAGATCAGGAACAATTGGTTCAAGAAATGGCTCGAATGGAGTTGAGGGTGAGAAATCCAAATGAGTCAATGGAAGTAGAAGCGAGCCCAACCTTACTAGATAGGGTGAAAGAGGCTCAAGACAAAGATGAAGAATGTGTCAGAATAAGGATGAGAATGACCGAAGGGGAAGATGTCAAGTTCAAGGAAGATAGCATGGGATTGCTAAGATTTGAAAATCGTGTTTGGGTGCCGCTAGTGCCCGAACTACGAGAAGAGATCTTGCAAGAGGCCCACAGTACGAGATACTCGATATATCCGGGAAGTACGAAGATGTATCAAGATCTGCGTCAGCACTTTTGGTGGCCGAATTTAAAAAGGGAGGTCGCAGAATGTGTCAGCCGATGTCTAACTTGTCAAAGGGTAAAGGCTGAACATCAGAGACCAAGTGGATTACTACAGCCGTTAGAGATTCCTGAGTGGAAATGGGAGCATATCACAATGGATTTTGTGGTAGGACTTCCAGCAACACAGAAGGGATTTGACGCAATATGGGTGATTGTGGATCGACTAACAAAGTCAGCGCACTTTTTGCCGATCAAGATTAAGTTCAGTTTGGATCAGTTGGCCAAATTGTACATTAAGGAGATAGTTTCGAGACATGGGGTGCCGGTATCGATTGTGTCAGACAGAGATCCGCGCTTCACGTCAAAATTTTGGAGAAGTCTTCAGGAGAGATTGGGGACACAGTTGAGAATGAGTACAGCATATCATCCACAGACCGATGGGCAAAGTGAAAGAACAATACAGACATTGGAAGATATGCTCAGGGCCTGTGTGATGGATTTCAAGGGCAGTTGGGAGAACCATCTACCATTAGTTGAGTTTGCATACAACAATAGTTATCATGCAAGCATAGGCATGCCGCCTTACGAAGCATTATACGGAAGAAAGTGCAGAACACCTCTATGTTGGGATGAGGTAGGTGAACGCCGACTGTTGGGACCAGAATTGGTTCAACAGACGGTAGAAATTATCAAAGTAATAAGAGCTCGGCTAGTAGCAGCCCAGGACCGTCAGAAGAAATATGCCGACTTACATCGACAGAAGCGAGACTTCGAAGTTGGGAGTTTTGTATTCATGAAGGTATCTCCCTGGAAAGGGAAGATCCGATTTGGGAAGAAAGGGAAGTTGAGTCCGAGGTTCATAGGACCGTTCGAGATATTGAAGAGAGTGGGTGAAGTGGCGTATGAGGTAGCTTTACCTCCTGAACTGGAGCATATTCACAATGTGTTTCATGTGTCAGTGTTGCGACCATACAAGCCAGACCACAAACATGTCATATCCTATGAGCCAATACAAGTCGAGAAAGACTTATCGTACGAGGAAATTCCTGTCCAGATACTGGATAGGAAAGAGCAGAGATTACGGAATAAGATTATACATTCTGTCAAAGTCCTTTGGAGGAACCACAACGCTGAGGAAGCTACGTGGGAGCTTGAAGAAAAGATGAGGGCTAACTATCCGCATCTGTTTTGAGTAGTTTAAATTTGTAATTCCGGGGACGGAATTCTTATAAGGGGGGGGGGGAGAATGTAATGACCACGAATTTCATTAGTCATTGTAAATATACTTAATAAATATTTAGCAATGAATTTAAATTTTTCTCATTAATTAATTGTGCATTAGATAATTAAATAAATGTACTTATGTGCTTGTATATTTATTTAAAGAATTAAAGCAAAGTGTATAATTAATTAAAGCAAATCTAATTGGATTATATTTTAAATTCAAATGAGTTGATAAATTAGGTTAAAGATATTAACCTAGTAGCCCATGTAATTAATTTAATTACTAGCCCATGTAATTAATTAAACAAGCCCAATGCTTGATTTAATTAAATGTAGCATAGTTATTTAAATGCTAGCCCAATGTGGTATTTAAATTGAGCCCAAACAATTTAATTAAATAAGCCCAATAGAAGTTATTCCCAAGCCCAATGTGAAGTCCATTAAGGGTCAAACTTTGGTCAATATATATATATATATATATGTATATATATATATAGATGTATATATGCACATTTTTGCATTAAAAATAAAGGAAAAATGGCTTGGATAATCCAATTTGCTGAATTCTTGGGGGCCCCACATGGATAACTTGACTTCTTAGATTGCTTGGAAATCCATCAATGTCATATAGTGGTTGAACAACCCTAGTCATTCCATGAGTCAATCAAATGGTCATTCAATCAAATAGTAAGCATGATTAGCAATTAAATTGACCAACATGGGTGAATTAGTGAGTTAATGGTGTGTTAGTGGTTGGCTATAAAAGAAACACTCCACACTTGTTCAATGTTTGTTAGTTCATTTGAAGTTGCTAGAAAGAAAAAGAGAGAGAGCATTTGAGAGCATTTGAGAGCAAAACACCTAAGTGTTGAGAGAAAAAGCTAAGGAAGGTCTTGGTGGATGTCCTCAAGCTACACAACTTACTTTGGTAGAAGGAGAAGAAGAGCATCCAAGACCTCAAGGTTTAAAAGTGCTCTCAACTTCATCTTATTTCATTTTTGTAGTCTAGAAAGCTTTTGATCGGTTAAAATTAATTTTTAACCGATCAAAACTCGTTTTGATGATCTAGAAGTATTTAACTATGTAATATATGTATATTCATAGATCTATGTGTTTATAAAATGTTTTGGTATGTTAGAAATACATAAAAATGGTAGAAAAGTTCATAACACAATTTTACCGGTAAACCCTAACTATGCATGCTAGGTTTATGGTTGTATTTTGAAATGTACAAATTGGAAAGTGGATTTTTATGGCTAGAAAGCTAGATCTATGAGTTTTAAAGATAAAACCTTTTTGAACTTTTCAAAAATAATGAATAACAAAGAAGTTATGGCTTTTACCGCAAAGGATGTTGATTTTAAAACCCTATGTTGCATTGTGAGCCATTTTGAGTCTAGTTACGTTTGGAATTTGGATTTGTGGTCTAAAGAGAAATTTTAGAGGGGGAAATTCTGATGAGAATGGACTCAAGAATCACCCCAAAATGTTTTCGTATGAAGAAGTTATGGCTGTCGGAGCGTCGGAGGGTCGAACAGTCAAACAGTTGACTTTCGGATAAAAGGGCTGACGCAGCCGCGTCAGGAGTGACGCAGCTGCGTCAGAACAATCTGCTAAGCAGATTTTTGGTGCTCCGGGTCGGGTCGGGTCGGTCCGGGTCGGGTCGAGTCGATCCGGGTCGAGTTTTCTTTGAAAAATTAAGTTGAAATAGGTGTAAAATGAATATATTTGGGTATTAAACAAATTTATATGGAGTCTATTTGTAAATCAATGCTATCTAAATGTTTAAATTAAATACTAAGGTTAACCCAATTTAAAAGTTAACTTTTGGTATTATTTAAAGAGTATTAAAATATTACTACATGGTTAATAATATTAATAAGTAATCAAATATTATGAAATGATTGATAATATTAGTAAGAGATTAAAATATTATTAAATGAGTAATAATATTAATAAGTCAATAAAATATTATTAAATAAATAATAATATTAGTAAATGAATAAAATATTATTTAATGATTAATAATATTAGATAATGAATAAAATATTATTAAATGATTAATAATATTAGATAATAAATAAAATATTACTAAATGATTAATAATATTAGATAATGATTTAAAATATTATTAGATGATTAATAATATTAATAAGATAATAAAATATTATTAAATGATTAATAATATTGGATATTAAATAAAATATTATTAAATAATTAATAATATTAGATAATGTTTAAAATATTATTAAATGGTTAATAATATTAATGAGGTAATAAAATATTATTAAATGATTAATAATATTAGATAATTAATAAAATATTATTAAATAATTAATAATATTAGATAATGATTTAAAATGTTATTAAATAGTTAATAATATTAAATAATAAATAAAATATTATTAAAGGATTAATAATATTATGAGGTGAATAAAATATTATTAAATGATTAATAATATTATAAGGATGATAAAATATTATTAAATAATTAATAATATTATAAGGACAATAAAATGTTATTAATGGATTAATAATGTTAAGTGATTGATAAAATATTATTAAAAGATTAATAATATTAGAAGACTAATAATGTATTATTAAACGATTAATAATACTACAAGACTAATAAAATATTATTAAATTGTTAATAATATTATATAAGTGTATGAACTATATTAAATAATTAATATAGGTTCCTTGTATTTGAAATATTATCAAGTAATTAATGATAATGTTTCTTATGTGTTTATATACCCATAATTATATAATTATGTGGTTCGTAAGGTTTATAAAGGTCATTATACTTACAAGTGTATGATACTAATTTAAGATCAAACTGATTTAATTATTAGGTCCGTTCAAGGATTGTTAAATTAAGTTGGTTAGCAGTAAACGACGCACGAGGCAAGTCTTCTACCCTTAACTTGTACTTATTGTTGCAATTATTATTCAACTTTAATTATTTTGAACAATTCAATTATTGTTGAGCAAGTATCTACACTCGTAGATATTTGACAGACCTTTAAGTGAATTAATTATCGAAAATTACTTCACATCGTTATTGATTATTGTATTCCCACATAGTGCTTTTGCAAACTGTTTAAGAACGTCTAAGCTAATTGTTTAGGCTAGACAAATGCATGTTAAATTCATTTAGTTGAATATTATAAAAGCTTATCCAAACCATTGGCTGGTGCGGATTCTTACAGTAAGACTGAGATAGAACAACCCTAGTTAAAGGGGATTTTTATTTGTCGGAGACCCGACAGCGCGCAAGAAAACTAAATGTGATGCATATACATAGGACATGAGAGGACTGATCCCCTCAAGTGTCCCGTTATTTTTAACAAGGAGTCAGACATTGTATGTCTATTCTACCTTAGTAGCAGTTCAGGGTCATTAAAGACCACTCAGCAGTAAAGAGTCAATTCCTTCTTTTATTGAACATTGATTCTTGTTATCTTTCACAATTGCTATTGTTGAAACCTTGAAGTTATTTCCCTTCATCATGATATATCGTATGATTGTTGTTTATAAACTTGCTGAGCCATTTAGTTGCTCATTCTTGCTATATCATGACTATATTTCAGCCATTCCCGAAAGCTCTAAATCGGACAAAGGCAAGAGGAAAGCGAATGCTTAGTTTTAGTAATTGCATGCTAGTTTATATTACTGTTATGTAATTACTGTTGTAAATCTTTTGTATTTCCCTTAAGATATGTAATGTTTAAGATTAAGGTAATAGACCTTGGGAAGTTGTAGCCTTTTGATTAAGGAACCTTTTGTATTATTCCGCGAAGTTGAATACAATTTATGTATTTCATTATGGTTAAGTATTGTACAGTGAGAACCAAACCCGAGGTTAAAGAACCCGGATTTGGGGTCGTCACAGATTGAGTTAATAAATAATTTGAATTTAATTATACTTTAATTAAACAATTGTAATAAGTTGTTTAAGGGTTTAATAAGTGTTCAGCACTTAAGTAAAATATTTTCTAACTTATTAAATTATTAACATAATTTGATTGAGGGTCTATAAGGTTCATAACATTGTTTTGACTGATGTAAATTATGTGTTAGTACTTATGTGTGGTAGATAAGTTCCTTAGTGAGCGTATAGTTGTACAAATACGTTGTACTAATTATTAGACCAACTTTATTAATGTTAGGTCTTTTCAAGCCAGTTAGTTAAAGCTAGACATTAATTGTAGCTGAGCAGACAGACAAGTTTCCTAAACCCTACTCAATTTATATTCGAGCAGGATATATTATTTTATTGTTCAAGTTCCTAACTCAAACTTAAGTTATTATGTTTCAAGCATGCTAGCGGTTTAATTCTGTATAATTATTCCACCTCTTTAAATTGTTGATTCGCACATAGTGCTTGTTGTATGTGTTCATCAGGTATGAAAGGCTGATCACCTTCATCACCATAAGGTTCAGTTAAATTTGTTCATGGTCATTATTGACACTCAACATTAATTAATTCAATCATTCAATTATTGAAATTATGATTCGTACTCTTTCACAATTATTATATTGTTGAAAATTCAAAAGCTTATTCTTTCTTTCAATCATGATAGATCGTTATTGTATTTAAACTTGCTGAGCAAAGTCGTTGCTTACTCTTGCTCTATCATGATAACAAATTTCAAAATAATACGAATGTCCGAGGAGAGACGGAGACAGAAACAAAAGACAAGATTATAGTGTTATGCATGATAACTAAATTGTTATATGATGTAAGTAATTGTGTAAACCTTTTTATGAATCTAAAGGTATATATGTAAGTTAAGGTTAGAAACCTTGGGAAATGTTGTAGAATAAACAATTTATGTTTATATATTCCGCATTAGTTATAGAACATGTATGAAGATGATGTATCGTGACGTACCAAGTCTAAGGTTCAAGGTACCCGGATTTGGGGATGTTACAAGCTCCTTCCTTTTGGTACTCAGTTGTTCATTCTTATCGTTGACAATTCATAGCTTCTCGAAATGAGCTTCTGAGATGACTGTGAAGCTCCTTCCTTTTGGTACTCAGTCGCTAACATGTCTGTATCAAGTTAGCATTTAGGCTTCTCTCTGTCACGTGCTTAGCAGCATTGAACACTTTTCTTGTAATAGAGTTATATCTTTCTATGTCTCTCTCAATTCAGTTTTAGTGTTCTGGCAGATCGTAGAGTGTTCTTCAGCATATTCATTTTTGTTTCACTCTACGATTCTGTTGTTGTCCACCATCCTCTCTTTTATTTTCAACAACATTTTCATCCCTGTGAACATCTATGCTTTTATATGCTTGTGCATATTTTACCGTTAGAAAAGGTCCATTGGATTCCTTTGGCATTGTGCAAATCCCTGATTTCTCTAAAGTTGACTTTCTATTGCTTGTGTTAGTGCTTTTCTTTTTTCTGAAATATGTTCTGTCACATTAAACTGTAGCTTCACTTTCTGCATTTTTAGCCGTTATACTTCCAGAGTTGTTTATCAAAGATTATTATATTCTTTGATACATTTAATTTTCTAATCCATCATTTAAATATCTTCCTTGACTTCGATAACCAGCAGCTTTATTGCTTTTAAAGATGTCCCATTAATCAGACTATTTTCACCATCCTTCTGAGCAGTAGGTCCTGTCTTCTATGACTCTGACATGTATCTGATCTTTAACAGCACTTAATCTTTCTTTAATCTGGTCAAGGGACATTCTCTTTTCTCTCACACCATATTGTAGTTCTATTAATTTACTGGTTCTGATCTTCATAGTGAATTCGTAGAGTGGTTATCTGATCATTCTGACTCTACGAATTCAGCTCCACGATTGTTACTTAAAGTAAGTCAAGTAAAACGTAGAGTTGGAGCGATCTTCTCTCTCACTTTATGATCTTGCTATTTTGTTCAGATCTTAGAGTTACTGACTGTAGTGCTTTGCTTTACGACTTCGTTCTATGATCTTGTCCTTCTGTGAAAATCGTAGAGTTGCTGACTACAGTGCTTTGCCTTACGATTTCGTTCTATGATCTGTCATTTTGTGCAAATCGTAGAGTTGCTGACTGCAGTTCGTTGAGTTGTTGTCTTTTGTAGCACACCCTTTATTTTTACTCAATGATTAGACCATGTTTAGAACAATTGTCTGCATTGTCTTGTCTTCTGGTTTCACTCTATGATTTCGTCTATCTGTGCAAATCGTAAAGTTCTTGTATGAGCTTGATCTTCAAATCCACTCTACGATCTTGCCAGTTTGTGCATATCGTAGAGTACATTTCTTTTCTGGTTCTACGTTTCCTGAAGGTTTGCTTAGCTATCTGTTCGACGATCATAGAGTTATGCTCTACGTTTTGTACTTCATCAATTCTTCAATTCAGCTTGTATATTATGTAGAACTCTTGTACAACTGTCTCTCCTTGATGATCATTGAGTTATCCTGGTATGAAGTCGTATAGTCCACTCTACGAACAGACCTAGTTGTTGCAAAGTCGTAGAGTCCACTCTACGAACAGACTGAATCATTGAGTCTTCTTTGCTTGGAGTCGTAGAGTCCATTCTTCGATCATATTGACTGAATAAATATAACATAAGACCAACCTAACATATTTGATCTTTTTTAATTAAGTCATTTTGTACATTATTACATCATTACATATTGAAAGGACTTTACAAACTCTGCTATACACATATACAACAATGATTTATTCTTATATTACTCTGCTTATATCATTTATCTTTTATGCAGAGTGACTCCTACAGAAAGATCAACCTAACATTTCTGATCTTTAATCTCTAAGTCCTTTGTACACATATTTCTTTTCAAAAAGGACTTTACAACATTTGAATAAGATAACTTTTACTTTTATTATAAGCAGCAGATAGTTTTTAACAAGATCATATTTATGTTATATAAGTGTGCAATTCACAATATTTGAATCAGGTAATTTATTTCATACACACATAATCATGTAGACACATATTCAGATTAAAATGTAATCACTTAGTCAATTAACCACATAAGCACTTTAAAACATATACGCACATAGTCAAGTAAGCACATAGACACATAGACACATTATCACATAAGCACTTAGTCAGATACATATGGATAATTAACCATATAAGCACATTCACCACAATCATTTTTGCACATCAGTCATCATCATCAAATCAATCAACCTTCAACATTCTGCACTTTACGAATTTGGTTAGTCTAGCCTTTAGTGTAGATACGTATAGTTGGTATTCAGATTGTTAAGTGATTTTACTTAATGATGTCAGCTTTACGATTTCCAGTGGCTTTGCGATATGGATGTACGATCTGACGCTTTACTTAATGATTTCAGCTTCTACTCAACAAATTGTCAATCTGCTTAGACAGCTTTAACTATTACATAAATTACAAGACCATACCATATGATTTTGGATCTACCTAATAAATTGGATTCCTAACTAAGTCTTTTTACATAGAAATTTTCGTAAGGTGATGAGTAGGTTTAATAACCATGAATCTAATATTCTTTACCTTGAAATATTACTTATTCTTAGGCAATTTCATGTTACTTTTGGATGTGCTTTTGTTTATTTTACATGGAAGGCTGATTTGGAGGATAAATGACAACTTTGATTGAAAGGAAGCTAAAAATGAATATTTTGCATATACGGCACGGGGCGCGCTATAATGATGAAGGAGTTGGTGGGGTGCGCCTGATGAAGTTGAAGACTCTGCAGGGTTAGTGTGGGGAGCGCCAGAGCTAGCTTAAAGCAACGCGGGGTGCACCAGTCGCGGACAACAATTACTAACTTTGACAATTTTATTTGAAGTGGACTCGGACTCATGATTTTTATTATGTAATTAATTAGGGTATTATGCTAGAGTATAAATACATAATATGTACCCTAATTAGAAG
The DNA here is from genome assembly GCA_947179155.2 of Hedera helix. Taxonomy (NCBI): domain Eukaryota; kingdom Viridiplantae; phylum Streptophyta; class Magnoliopsida; order Apiales; family Araliaceae; genus Hedera; species Hedera helix. The sequence goes on from OX359269.1 coordinate 17,293,974, forward strand.
ATCTTTTTAGCACATAACAAAGAAAGCATTGGGTATCAAGTGAAAGGCACTTCATAGGATTTTCAAAGGCTGAAGAAGAAGGGAGAAAAATGCTATTTAATAGTTTCTTCTCTTTACTTTTCTTTTGAATCTTAAGATGTTGAATGATTTGATAGCTTTTGTTTTCAATTCTAGCATGAACTAATTTATTATTCAGGATTGCAATAAACCTTTTACTAGCATGAATTAAGTTGTTCATATGCTTTCAGTTATTCATTTTTATGGGTTATTTATCATATTCTGTTATGATTGTCTGGCCAACAATTAGTTTGACACCTTAGATGAATTTGAAAAATGAGTTATAGGGTTAGGTCTGAATATGATAACATGTATTCTGGTCTTTTTGTATATAATTGATTAACTAGACGAGTGCATAAAATAGGAATATATCTATACATTACATATAACTGTGATGGGAGTTGGATCTTAATGAATTTATTTCATTAATTATGCATAGGAATATAGCATGATGATTGAGATAAATATGTTTATTAAATCATTGAAAAATGTTTAATAAGAAGTAATTTTTAATTCTCGGTTAATAACCTAGTTAAGTGAAATAACTAGAGGCATAGTAATTGGTTATCACAAATAGAGTAGCTACCAAAACTACAAATTCCGCTAACGTGATTAAAGCCATGTTTTTTCAAAATTAAAGTTAGATACTTCTAATGTGTGTATGCACACGAGGGTCAAGAACTGTTGCCATATGAGGAAGAGATCGAAAGGAGGTTCCCTAACTTGAGACGATATTGTAGGGAAGTAAAGGCTTAGAAAAAGATGACAGGTAGCTTTATAATACCACGGAAGATCGACAGTCAATTTTATGGGAGAGCCTTTTGTGATTTGGGGGCCACTATCAACTTAATGCCATTTTTAGTCTATAATCAACCTGGATTGAAGGAGGCTAAGCCAACCAATGTTACTTTGCAACTGGTAGACAGGTCTCTGAAATATCTGAGAGGCTTAGTGGGTGGAGGACATCTTAGTGAAGGTCGACAAATTTATTTTTCCGGTTGACTTCATAGTGTTGGATTTTGAAGAAGATAAGGAGATCTTGATCATACTTGGAAGACCATTCCTCGCCAAATGGAGAACATTAATTGAAGTGCAGAAAGGTGAACTGACGATGAGAGTTCAGGATTAGGAGGTCACTTTTAGTGTTTTTAAAGCCATGAAATTTGCAACGGGACTGAAAAAATATTAAACGAGTTATTTGTAGTGATTTTTCTCGTAAAACAGTTTCTGCTGGAAGTTTTTTGAAAAACCTACTGTCCATATTTTAAAAGGGACTATTTTGGCCACTTATCTTATGTCAAAAATTCTGGCCATTTTAGTCTTAATAATATATGGTATAAAGCAGTGATTGTCCAAAAATGAGCTTATTCCAACGTCAGATGAGTGAGATATGGTCTGGTAAATATTTTACAATTTTAAAAAGAAACTGTTATAACTTGAGTTGTATAGCTCAAAAAAATGTGAAATGTTTTGAGGAAGCAGTAAGTGTTGAGATGTAATCATTGTGTAAATTTCATTTCATTCTGATGTGCGGATATTATTTGATAAATGTTGCTATTTTGGACAGAAATGACCTATTTAAAAATAGGAAATGAACTTGAAAAATTACATGAAAATTATTTTGTATGTAAAATATATTATACTAAAGATACCCTGAAGATATAAAAATAATAAGTCAGTTAGGTATTTTTAATAAATACAATTGGGTTAAGAATGATTAAAGAAATTAATGTAAATTAAGTCATAAAGTTATGAAATATAATTTTATAGACTAATATGTGTTAAAATAAGTTAATAAGACTAATCAAGGGTAATTTAGTCATTTTTATATATGTATTAAAATAATGGCATGATTTGGTTATTGAATGAATTGAAATATATGAATTTAAAACAATTAAGTTAAATTATTTAATCGTATTTGGCTAATAATTGAATAAATATTTATTATTTAATAATATAATAATAAATTGATTCAAAATTAATTTAAATAATTTTGAAGTAATGTAACACTTAATCATTATGAATGACATTAAAATGATTTAATCATTTGTGAAAAATTAAATATTATAAAATTAATAAAATATTATTAAATAATTAATAATATTAGAAAATAAATAAAATATTATTAAATAATTAATAATATTAGCAACTTAATAAAATATTATTAAATAATTAATAATATTAGAAAACAAATAAAATATTATTAAATGATTATTAATATTAGAAACATAATAAATAAAGTATTATTAAATGATTAATAATATTAGAAACTTAATAAAATGTTATTAAATGATTAATAATATTAGGCAAGAGTTTAAAGGATATTAAATGGTTAATATTTTTATTAAGTGATTAAAATATTATCAAAGGATGATAATATATTTAAGTGTTCATGTTTGATTATGTGATTAAATGTTAGTAATTAAGATGATTTAAAGTTATTAATATAAGTTAATGTATGTTACTAATTGGGAGGTCAATCTTATCAATGTTAGGTCATTTTCAAAGGAAGTAGATAAGTTTACTTTCAGTAGTAATTTGTGGACGAGATAAGTTTTCTTTACCCAGTCTTGTATTTATTTTACAAGTATGTTGTGTGAGTTAATTATTGAAAATTAATTCACATCAATATTACTATTTGCACTTGGGTGCACTTAAAGAATTGTTTCATTATTTATCTGTGAAACACTAGAGTTCTGTTATTAATGAACTGTTTAAGAAGTAGTCTATGCTAATTATTTAAGCTAGACATTGCATGATTAAATTCAATAAATTGAATTTTGTTAAAGCTTATCCAAACCAATAGTTGGTGCGGACTCTTATAGTAAGATTGAAAAAGAACAACCCTATCAGGGGATTAATATCGGGAGATCAAACATGTGCAAGATGTCTAAGTGTTATGCATATACATATGGGTTGAAGAGGCTGATCCCCTCGAATACCAAAATACTGAAAGGGTTAGATTAAATTCTGATTTGCCTTCGCTAGTTCTTGGTCCTTAGTGACCCTTCAACAGTAAAGATTCAGTTATTTCTTTTAAATTGAAACTTGATTATCTTTCCTTAACATATGTTATATCTTAACGGAAACCTTAAAAGTTATATTTTTAAATCGTGATATACCTTTCATATGATTCTGTTTATTTAAACTTACTGAGCAAAGTAGTTGCTCACCCTTGCTATATCACATTACTTTTCATTCAAGCCAGAAAGCTCGAAAAAGAACAAGGGCAAGAATAAAGTTCAAAAATAGTGTAGCTATGCATGCTGTTTACTTTGTGTTTTGTAATTTTGTTATGTAAACCTTTTTGAACAATTAAGGTGTATGTTGGTATTATGTAAATGTTAATAGACATTGGGACTAGAAGTACCTTTTTAATGAATAATGTATGTTTATTTATTTCGCTTTAGATTATAGAATGTGTTTGATGACGTTGTTTCGTGAGCACCAAACCTGAGATTATGGAACCCGAATTTGGGTGCGTCACAGGTTGGTATCATAGCTGTAGGTTATAAAACTTTAGGTTTCGCTACCTTAGGATATAACCTTAGAAGAGTTAACTCATTTAAAGTTCTAGGTGATGGATTTTGGAAATTCATCGAGTCGAGTGGTAACACAATTCAATATACTTTCATTTCATCAATGAATATATTTTATTGCGGTACTAATGTCATTTTATTTGTGTGATTATAGGATGCCTGAGATTAGTCAGCCGAGACACACTGTTGAGGAGGACTTCATAGATATCCGTATGGATGTAGGACAACCGAGGGTGGCTGAACATAGGGAGGATCCTGAGTCAGATCCTGAGATGGAGGACAGGGATGAGCTAGTGAGAGCTTGAGTGATGAGGCCCTTCAGTAAGGATGAGGTCAAGCAAGGAATCATATAAGGAAGATGAGCTAATTGAGTACGTTAATGGCATGGACACTACATCCAGTGACATTATCGATGAGTTAACTACTAGAAATGATGAGCTAGAGGCTAGAGTCCAACATTTGAAGGAAGAGAATCTGACCCACCAACACATGGAGGATCAGTACAAAGCGTTGGCATATCAGTTCTCTGGCGAGAACACTGAGCTGAAGGATCATGTAACTGATTTAGAGGAGTAGGTTCAGGAGTACATAGACTTCGTGGGGCATATTGGGCATTTGACCCATCAATTAGTAGCTCAGGATACAAAGTTGCAGGCTAAACTGGCTGAGTCTGAGGCTAAATTAGCAGAGCCTGAGATGAGAGTTCAACAGATTCAGGCTGAGAAGGAGGCTATCAAGGCCCACTGGCAGAAGGCAATCGAGGATATAATAGTGATGGAGGTGCAGAGAGATGTTGCATATGGACATATGATCAAATTGGAGGAAGAGATTCGAGAGAAGAGAGTGAGGCTAGATAGGGTGACATATGCTTATCGCATTTTACACGGCAGATTCCAGAAGAGGGTACATCGCTACCTAGCAGAGGAGGGTTAGATCGAGCATACCATCAGTAGGAGCTTGGTGATAGCCATGGGAGATAAGGAGTACGATGATGCAGTGCGTCGGGGGATGCACTGTTAATAGATTTGCTAATTAGTAGTTATGGTTATTAGTATGCTTTATTTATGATATATATAAATGGATGCAGTAAAACCTTACTTTTGTTTTGGTAGTGGGTTAGTATGATATGAATCCTAACTCTAGGAGTTTAGGGGATATGTTTATGATATATCCTATCTTTTGTAACCTTTTGGGGATAGATGCATTCATAGCAGTATGCTTTTGGTGCAAAGTGTTATGCAGTATGTTTTGACATATTAATATAAATGCAGTTATGTTTTATGATTATGTATTTTGATTGTTTAAATCTTTACATGTAATATTTAATATTTAAAAGATAAAAGAATAAGATTTAGTAATAATAATAACTTAGAAGTTTTCTTTTCTCATTAAGTCAAACAATGACGCCACGTAGACAACCACCAAGAAACTAAGGGGTAGAAGTGTCAGTTAATAATGATGAGGGAGGACACAATGTAGACCCAATGCAGAACTTTATTGATATGCTAGCAGAGGAAATGCAGAATCGACATCCAGTGGTAGGAAATTCGCCACTGCCGTCGAATTAGTTGGCCAATTTTAAGGACTTCAAAATAGTTGGACTGTGACGCCCCTAAATCCGGATTCCTCGAGTCACAGATTCAGTGCTCACATTACTATTTTACCATTCAATCTCATACATTCATTCTGAATAATAAAACTTAATTTATATTAATACATAACTATCCCATGTTCTAAATACCTTTAATTACAAAACATTACAATCGTTCTAATTCAAAAATATTACATGTCTAGTAATCCTGTAACTACACATTCATTGCTTGCTTAACCTTTCCTTTTCCTTTATCTGTACCCGACCCCTCGACCTGTTCAGGTTTAGCTGAAATATTATATTCAAAGCAAGGGTGAGCATAAAATAGCTCAACAAGTACATAATCAATTAATGACATGATATTTCAGAAATAATGAAAGAGAATCATTTACAATGAAGTTAAATCTGTGAAGGAACATGAAAATATAACATAACTCTTTACATGATTAGATGGGAACATGAAGCTTGCTTGCTGTTCGGTCACAAGACCGAGAACTCGTTAAGAACAATACCAATCATAAAGACTGATATTGCCCGGGGTTCAGTCATAAGACTGCATTTCATTTTAGATGTGTACTCTAGGTAGTCAGCCTATCGTACCTTTGTATTGTGCACAACATAAACATCTAGCGACGCAACCACGCCATAATTTTACATTTCCTTTATCTTTTATTCCCCTTTTATCAGGGTTGTTCTGTTACAACACTTCATAGAGTCCGCACCACAATAATGTGGATTGGAGGATATAACAAATAAATATATGACTTTAACTTAAATCATTACATAGGTCTAGCCGGATCAAAAATTAGCATCAACCTTTCTCAATAACAGTTCAATGATGGATGAACTTTAGAATGTTTAATAAATACATAACATGAATACTTGTTCAAGAATTTCAAAAGAGAATTCGAAAAGAACACTTGCATTTATCCTCGTTTACCTTAACTGATAAATTATTATCCCAATTATGTCCTACATAACCATAACATTGGTTCATGCATTAGTTACATACACATGCATGCTTTAACTTGCTATACAAGTTACCATTTACCTTTACATAAACCTCAACACGTAACACATTGTTCCTCTATATCTCAATAATTACCATATTGATTATTTTTTTTCAATTTATAGTTTATAACGCATATCTCTATCATTTAATATTAAAATATTTCATTTTGGATTAAAATAATTTATTTTTCAAAAGTAGCAGGACCATGCCCCGATGGAGAAGACCGCGCCCCCGGCGAAATCTTTTCGACTAGACAACGCCCCAAAAAGCTCTGAAGGTGTTGCTAGTGAACTCTTTGCAGTTCAACTGCGCCCCGACGCAGTCATCAGTGAAAGGAATATGCCCACAAGCCAATCACATTTGATGTGATAAGCATATACTTTGTAATCTTATTCGTTTATTAATAAAAGAATCAAGGCATTTCTTTATTCATGATTAATTACTTGAATTAATCAAATGGATAAATCTATAGTTTTCGAGCAATGCTTTTAGAACCATGATGAGGATCATGCTAATGAGATCTAAATTCAAGATAGCTCAAAACTAAAATTGTTCATAATCGTTGGATCACTAAAATGGGTATTATTGAATCCGAATAGATAAGTACATACTATGCTTGCTTTTATGAAGAGGATGATTGATCTCATAATCATTTGTGTAGAGACACTAAAGCAAGTATGTAGGTGCTTATTAGAGAATAAGTTCACTGAACGTGACTCGCTCAAGGAACACCTAATGGAGTCTTACTTGCATGTCAATAGGAGTTCCTTTTGTGATAGTAGTACAAGTGATCATTGGACTTGAGATCATCATAGTATCTTGTGTATGATGAATTATATTTTGACATATTCCTTAAAACCTTTAGGGTGTATCAAAGGGTATGATTGGATATAATAAGTCATACATGGAGATAGGTGAATGATCAACAAAGAATCTACCACTTCTAGTAAAAGAAGAGAATGTCATATGCGATTCGATAAATGACAACTCAGTAGTCCTTGACCAAGGCAGAGTGGAAATTAGAAAGTACTTTCTAATTTAAATTAATTAGAGTTATTCATTTAAGTTTCGAAATGCATATAATCAAATAAAATAAGACTTGACAGTTATACCATATCTTATAGTTGGTTGGGACGTTGTGAGGTAGAAGGATTGAATTGTACGGTAACTATTCGCTGAATAGGTTCTTTTTATGATTAAATGTTGAAATCTATATTATCTAGAAAGTCATTGATCGCTAAGGGGGTTTACCCTTATTATGGAATAAATATTATTTATTTAAATAAATTAAATAGTTTAATTTATTTCTATAAATAAGATTAGAATAGTTCTAATTAATTTATTCTATAACCGGTTTAATATGAAAAACCTAAAGGGTCACACCGCAAAAGGAAAATAATTATTTAAGAAGTAAATGACATAATTGTAATAATGAATTAAGTATATTTAATTTATACTATGTGGATAGAATAAATTAAATAGCTTAATATTTATTATTTAGTATTTTAGAAATACTAATTATAAATTAATAAGAGGAGTCTTATTATTATTATTATTATTATTACTATTATCATTATTATTTAGTTCCTAAATGGTTTAGGAATTAATTAATAAGAGTACTCTCATAATTAATAATTAAGTTCTTAAATAGTTTAGGAGTTATAATTATTATATTAAATCAATTAAGTTCCTAATTAGATTAGGAGTTTAATTAAAAACTCTATTCCTAAAGGTGTTAGGAGGGTTTACTAAATCTATAAATAAGAGAAGTCTTATTATGGATTAAGGTTACACACATACACTTCCACAAGTTTTGAGAGAGTACTCACATATTCTCTAGAGAGAGAAAACTAGGGTTTGTCATTACCCACTTTTTGAATTATTATTATTCCTTGGTGGATTACCTCTAGAGACCAAACACTTGGGTGACTAACATTGATCATTGGAATCCAATTGGTGAAATTCAAGGAGAACGCGAAAGATTTGGAGGTGAACTTGTACCCGTTGAAGTTTTGAGTTCTACAAGAGTATATCTCTAACTTCTTCTTTATTAATTAATAGTTGTGCATAAAGGTCGATCATAGATTATAGTTTGTAAATTTTTAAATTTTATTTTACCATGCTTCCGCTATTTTGTGCAATTTAATCGCGTCTATGAATTTTACAAACCAACAGGGGCAACAAGAGCCAAACTTTATGCGAATTATTAATTGTTATGATTCCATATGTGTATGGGTATATATTTAGAATAATTTTTTGGGCAAAATTTATTATATAAAATTTTATTTTTTGACCGAAACATAGCCCACGGTTTGCTTTGTGTTGTACAAGCTTGTTCCGGATTTGGTGGAAATATTTTTAATACCGAAAGGAAGAGGTTGCCAACTGTTGTGTCTTTATACATATATTATAACGAAATTTGTTTATTTGATAAAGTGATACATGCTGGGCCAGCTGCAGCTACTATTGAATCAATCGTGTCCCGAAATCATAGTCACAGAGCCACTTTCGGATTAGATGTGTTACCGTGTATATATATATATATATATATATATATATATATATATATATAATATTAATTTGCCAAACAGTTTGATAATTTTCTGCAGATTTTAAAATTTCAAAATAAAAGAGTTTATTTAGGGTAATTTTAAAATAATAAAAATAAATAGTTTATTTTTAAAATAATTTTATAATTAAAATAAAAGGTTTATTTTAAACATGAAATTAGATTTCATGTAACTTTAATTGCTCATTAAATGATACCAATACATATATGGAATGATTTATTTAATTCATGCGATGAATAATATTTATTGATATATATATATATATATATGTGTGTGTGTGTGTGTGTGTGTGTGTGTGTGTGTTGATATATATGATAATAAATGAGATTGATTATGGATTATTGACCAATGTGATTGGATTTAATTTTAAATGGATGCATGAATGAATGAGTTTTATAAATGGGGTCTGCGTACCTTGTCTTTCTAATTTTTCTTATGTATAATTCTATCTCCCTCCTATGTACTTTCCCTTGATTGTTGATCAAGGTTTCTTATTTATTATAAATAATTTGTAATAGGATTAGTTAGAATTATTTTGAAAAATTGGAGCAAAAGAGCAATGAGCGCATGAAGACCTATTTGTAATGGAACCCGAATTTAAATGTAATAGTTATATTTAATTTAATTTATTCTTGCACCCATGTTTGACCTTTTGGTTCACTTGGTGGCTCTAGTGAACCAAACTAGAATAAAAGTCCATAATCAATCCAAGTAGAATATAGTATTCTATATGTGCATGTTATATATATATATATATATATATATATATATATATATATTATCCAAATATGCTTCGCATGTTAAATAATATGACGCGTATTTTATATATATATGTGCATGCGCGTTAAACAAGATGAGACAATTAATATTAATAAACCCCTCATGATGTAGAATAAATATTATTTAAAAATAAATTAAAATGTTTAATTCATGAATTAAAAGGAGTTTAATTCAATTAAATAAAATTAGAATTGTTCTAATTTATTTATTCTACTATTAAAATATTAAGTTGTAACGTTCAAAGATATTTGGAATATCAAACATCGCCTTTTAGCATGATAAAACGATAAAGTATCAAATAATCAATATACGTTTGTTGTGCACACACAAGGCTTATATCGATCATTTGAGATGTTGTTTTGTCACATTTGATACTTATAAGGAATTGAACATTACTGTTTTGTTGTGCACACACAAGAGCAGTATTTTTCTCTTTACTATATGGAAGTGCTAGGTCGGACTTAACTTAGATAATTTCGATTTGGATGTGCACACACACAATCATAATAATCTAAGAGGCAAAATACAAGGAGTTACATGTTGATGTAATTAACAAGGAGTTGTCTACCTATTTAATAAACTATAATTTGTTGTGCACACACAAGGTTATACTTATGTCGATAGGATCCTTATCTCACTAGCAAATCTTTAAATTAGATTTGTCGAACTATATATAGAGGGTAATATAGTTTGAAGAAAATAGTGGGAGACACCATTTTAAATAAAGACCTAATTTATTTTGGTAATTAATAAAATGAATGCATATTAATGTTGTTATTAATTTACTTAAAGAATACTGCTATGTTTAATTCACTAACACTGCATAACATAATGGATGCTAACAATTAATTTAACCGAATTGTTCGGATTGATTAAACAAATTTGAGAATAGTTCTTAATGCTGAAAAACTAGCAAAATGTCCTAAATTTGTCTATCCCTGCAAACGTTGTAGACTAAGCCTGTGAGGAAGATATTGTTATTTTAAGAAATAACAAGATGATGCAAAGATGGCTCAATGCATCATGCTCGTATCCATAAGTATTGAGTTACAGCGTCAACACGAGAAAATGGATGAACCTACTATATTGCTGCACATTCAATAGTTGTTTGGTGAGAAAAGTAGGTCAACTAAATATAAGATATCTAAGGAGCTCTTCCAATCTATAATAACCAATGGCACTATAGTAAAGACACGTATTCTAAAGATGATCAATCCGATTGATCAATTAGGACACCTAGGTTTTGTCAAAGATGGAGAGTTAAGTCAAGATTCGATCTTGCAGTCACTCGCTGACTCCCTTTCACAAATTGTTGTGAACTTTAACATTAATAAGCTTGAAATCAGTTTACCTGATTTACTTAAATATGTTGAATAAGTTGAGAGTCACTTTCCTTCCAAGAAAGACCAAGTCTTACTAGTAGATGAATCTTCTAAGTTGAAGAAGATGGCCAAAGGTGTTTATGATGAGTCAGAAAAGATAGAAGGCAATAGAAAGGCTAAACAAATGACATAAATAAAAGTGATCCCGATGGCAAAGGAGTTTGCTTTCATTGCGATAAGCTGGGACACTGGAAGAGGAACTGCAAGGTGTAATTTGTAATTAAGCAGAAGAAGCTTAGTGAAGCTTCAACTGCAAATATAGATTTGTTCATAATGAAATAGAACTTTCTATATGTCAAGTTTCTACTTAGGTATTAGATACCGGCTGGAGATCTCAAATATGCAAGCCGTTGTAGAGACTAGGCAGAAGTAGAAGACTGAGCTAAAGATAAGTAATCATGTGTGTGGGAAATGGAGCAAAAGGTTGCTACATTAATCACAGGAACTTACAGTTTAGCATTGCCTACGGGCAAATCCATTTAGTTAGTAAGATGTTACTATGTTGATTACTTGATGGATTTTGTAAGCTTGACTTACATGAAAATATTTCAAAATTGAACAAACTAAAGGCAAAGAGATGATATGGTTCATAACTTTATGCAATACTGTTAATTCAGTCATGTTGATGAAACAAGACTAAACAAGTTGTATAAAGATAGGTTTTTAGAGCCTTTTGATTATGAATCAAATACAACTTGTGAATCTTGTATCATGGACAATATGACTAAATCTTCATTTAGTGGACATGGAAAGCGAGTTGCGGAGTTGTTAGAAATGGTACACACAATCATGTATGGGACCTATGACAACAAATGCAAGAGGAAGGTATTCATTCATTACTTTCACTAATGATTCTAGATTTCGATATATGTATTTGATGAAATACAAATCCAAATCGTTTGAAACATTCAAAGAATTCAAAAGTGAAGTATAGAAACTAAAGGCCAAAAGTATTAAAGTTCTTCGATTAGATCGAGAAGGGAATACTTAAGCAATAAGTTTCTAGATCATCTCAAGCGAAATGGTATTCTCACATAATGGACATGGTGATGATCCATGATGAGTTATACCAATCTTCCAATTACTTCTAGGGTTTTATACCTTAGAAACGATCGCATATCTACTAAATCAGATACCTTCTTATTTCCTCCTCAAGACTTCATATGAGTTATGGATAGGGAGGAAACCAAGTCTTACGTATGTTAAGATTTGGATTGTCCAGCTTATGTCAAAAGGTTTGACAGTGATAAGCTTGGGACAAGATCTGATAAGTGTAAACTTGTAGGATATCCTAAAGAAAGTTTAGGGTATCACTTCTATAATCCGACTAACTAAAAAGTGTTTGTTGAAACACGTTGCCTTATAGGAGAAGAAGTTTTTCCTTAAAGGGTTAGTGGGAGTAAAATAGATCTTGAATAAGTTCAAGAACCACAAAACACTACAGATTAAGTGAAGGAATCTGTATAAGTAAATAAACCTATTGTACCACAACCATGTCGTAAATCTGGTTTAATACCGAAGATATCTGAATGGTATGGATTCATCATAAATGACGATGATGAGGTACGCATCATAGTGGATGATGATCCAGTTACATACGATGAGATATGAGTATTAGATACTCAAGAGAAATGACTGTTGATCATAAAATCCGAAATGAGTCTTTGGAGAAAGACTAAAGTAGATGGCAAGGTGGAGACCTATAAGACCTGACTAGTGGTAAAAAGATTTCAAATAAGGTCAATGAGTTGACTATAATGAAATTTTTCACTAGCGAAAATGCATATATCAATTCGGATTTTACTTATAGTTGTAGCTTATTATACAAAAGGATGTATGTATGATACAACCAAGAGGATTTGTCTCCATATAGATGGAGTAAATCAAGTATGTAAGTTACAAATATCCAATTATGGATTGAAACAAGTTTCTCAAAAATGGAACATCTGTTTCATGAGACAATCAAAGGAGTTTGATTTTATCAAAGACAAGGATGAACCAAGTGTGAACAAAGGTTAGTAGGAGCACTGTGACATTCCTAATATTATATGGTGATATAATGCTGATAATGAATGACATACCGATGCTACAATCAGTAAAGATGTGGTTGTCTAAACACTTCTCTGTGAAGGACTTGGGAGAAACATCCTATATTTTGGGGATAAAGATCTATAAAGATATATCTAAAAGGATGCTTGGCTTGCCCCAAGGAACGTACATTGATTCTATGCTAAAGAAGTTTAGCATGAAAGATTTCAAAAAAGGGCTCATGCCGATGGGTTATGGAATACATCTCTCGAAGAAGCATGTTCCAAAGACACCTGAAGAGAGAGACCGTATGAGTAAGACTCCTTATGCCTCAGCAATAGGCTCTATCATGTACGGGATGATATGTACTTGACTTGATATTGCTTATGCAAGATAAGCAGATATCAATTCAATTATGAAAAAGAACATTAGAAAAGAGTTTCTAATGATTGATCTGATATAAAACTAGAGGGCTTAACAAACTCAAGTTTGTTTAGACTAACCAAGATAACAGCATATCCGTTTCAGGTAATATGATTACCTTGAACGGTGCTGCAGTGAGTTGAAAAAGTTCCAAACAACAAAGAGTTGCTGATTAAGTGACAAAGACATAATAAATAACTATAAGTGAAGTTGCAAAGGTGATTGTTTGGTTCAACAAGTTCATTACAGAACTTATAATGGTTCCTAGCATTAAAGGAGTTTAATTTGCCAAAGAACCTAGGTCTCATCTTAAATCCAAACATATGTTGCAGCACTTTCATATGATTAGATGAATCATTGAAAAAGGAGACGACACCATAAAGATGGCAAGCTCTTAGAACAGCATTAAAGATCCATTAACTAAAGCATTTACTAAGCAATTTGTACGCTACTTAGAGAAGAATGGTATGGGGATACCAAAGGGCGATTGGCTTTAGTGCAAGTGGGAGATTGAAAGTAGTATGCCCGCAAGCCAATCATATTTGATGTGATAAGCATATACTTTGTAATCTTATTCGTTTATTAATAAAAGAATCAAGGTATTTCTTTATTCATGATTAATTACTTGAATTAATCAAATGGATAAACCCATAGTTTTCGAGCAATGCTTTTAGAACCATGATGAGGATCATGCTAATGAGATCTAAATTCAAGATAGCTCAAAAAGAAAATTGTTCCTAATCGTCGGATCACTAAAATGGGTATTATTGAATCCGGATAGATTAGTACATACTATGCTTGCTTTTATGAAGAGGATGATTGATCTCATAATCATTTGTGTAGAGACACTAAAGCAAGTATGTAGGTGCTTATTAGAGAATAAGTTCACTGAACGTGACTCGCTCAAGGAACACCTAATGGAGTCTTACTTGCCTGTCAATAGGAGTTCCTTTTGTGATAGTAGTACAAGTGATCATTGGACTTGAGATCATCATAGTATCTTGTGTATGATGAATTATATTTTGACATATTCCTTAAAACCTTTAGGGTGTATCAAAGGGTATGATCGGATATAATAAGTCATACATGGAAATAGGTAAATGATCAACAAAGAATCTACCACTTCTAGTAAAAGAAGAGAATGTCCTATGCGATTCGATAAATGACAACTCAGTAGTCCTTGGCCAAGGCAGAATGGAAATTAAAAAGTAGTTTCTAATTTACATTAATTAGAGTTATTCATTTAAGGATCGAAATACATATAATTAAATAAAATAAGACTTGACAGTTATACCATGTCTTATATTTGGTTGGGACGTTGTGAGGTAGAAGGATTGAATTGTACGGTAACTATTCGCTGAATAGGTTCTTTTTATGATTAAATGTTGAAATCTATATTATCTGGAAAGTTGTTGATCGCTAAGGGGACTTACCCTTATTATGGAATAAATATTATTTATTTAAATAAATTAAATAGTTTAATTTATTTATATAAATAAGATTAGAATAGTTCTAATTAATTTATTCTATAACCGGTTTAATATGGAGAACCTAAAGGGTTATACCGCAAAAGGAAAATAATTATTTAAGAAGTAAATGACATAATTGTAATAATAAATTAAGTATATTTAATTTATACTATGTGGATAGAATAAATTAAATAGCTTAATATTTATTATTTAGTATTTTGAAAATACTAATTATAAATTAATAAGAGGAGTCTTATTATTATTATTACTATTATCATTATTATTTAGTTCCTAAATGGTTTAGGAATTAATTAATAAGAGTACTCTCATAATTAATAATTAAGTTCCTAAATAGTTTAGGAATTATAATTATTATATTAAATCAATTAAGTTCCTAATTAAATTAAGAGTTTAATTAAAAACCCTATTCCTAAAGGTGTTAGGAGGGTTTACTAAATCTATAAATAAGAGAAGTCTTATTATGGATTAAAGTTACACACATACACTTCCACAAGTTTTGAGAGAGTACTCACATATTCTCTAGAGAGAGAAAACTAGGGTTTGTCATCACCCACTTCTTGAATTATTATTATTCCTTGGTGGATCACCTCTAGAGGCCAAACACTTGGGTGGCTAACATTGATCATTGGAATTCAATCGGTGAAATTCAAGGAGAACGCGAAGGATTTGGAGGTGAACTTGTACCTGTTGAAGCTTTGAGTTCTATAAGGGTATATCTCTAACTTCTTCTTTATTAATTAATAGTTGCGCATAAAGGTCGATCCTAGATTATGGTTTGTAAATTTTTAAATTTTATTTTACCATGCTTCTACTATTTTGTGCAAGTTGATTGCGTCTATGAATTTTACAAACCAACAATCAGTACAAAAGACTTTGCTCCGACGTAATGCTACAGAAACTGATTTTTTCTCTCTCCAATTTTCATGCTATTTTTGGCTTTAAGTTGAATTTCTTGATTCCAACACATGATATAACATATATATATATATATATATATATATATATATATATATATATATATATATATATATATATATATATATATGACTTGCATGTGACTTCAAATCATTTAAAATTTTCCAAATGAATTGATTTTTCCATAAATTATATTTTAGGTGTCGGTGAACATTTTTAAACGTTTAAAACTCGCATTTATCGCCATAGATGCCAAACGACTCCCAATTTGATTCTAACACGTATATTTACATGAAACTTAGTTGTTTGACTCCTTTTTACTATTAATTACCCAAAATGGCCAAAAATCACCCTTTGATGACATTTTGTCAACTTTACTCAATTCCATTCTTAAACTCAACTTATGCTCTTGAACTCTATGCACCATATATGCTACCACATACATATTTAGTAACTTTGTAATTCCATATAACTTCTACATGCACCTTCTAAAGCACTTTACAGTTATGATTTGGTTTATATGCAAATCATAGCCTAATATTGTAATTTTTCATGAACAAGTCATGCTTATCTTCCATTAGTGCCCTTAAGATGCTATCTAGCATAAAAATATACATGTGTCAAACATGTTCAACACCTTCATCTAGGGTTTCATCAAAATTTCCAACAAATAACACATGATCATCCTTTAAATTATAGTTTCTAGCCTGATTACATTCATGAATAGTGCACCACCTTTGTTCTACAACTTCAACACTTAGGGTTTCATCATATGTCAACCAAATAGTACATAATACACATAATCTTTACTTCTAACCATGAATACTTGTGTGGTTACACTTAAACATCCATTTAAACACATAAATACCAAGTTTTAAGGTTAGAACACTTATAATACATTTTTGTAGCTCTTATTCTTCTTGCTATAACCCTTGTTAGTGTTGGATGCTCCACTTTGATAGCTTGATTCCAAGTCTCTATCTCACCTTCTCTTGAATTCCTTCAAACTTTCTAGCAACCCTAGCTTTCATTCTCTTCTTTCTCTATGAACTCTTAGCAACTTCAAGATGATAATGAAAATAGGCTAAGTGCATAACAAATATACTTACAAAAAATATATATACAAATATTTTATGTATATCTTCAACAATTTACCCAACTTTGGTTAGCTTAACCATACTTGGTTAAGACCATTTATGACAATTCACTTCAACATTTAATGGCATTATAAACATTTCTCACCAAAAAGAGACCATGGTCATTCTTTTTTATTGTCAAGGGTAGCATGGTCTTTAGCCACAATTACTAGAGAATTTAATTCTAATTAAATTCTAATTTGCTTATTTTCAATCCGTTGCAAGTCCTTTTTAATCCAAATTTATTTCGTTAAGCTTGAATTTTATTCCACAATCAAATACTCCATTATTGGCTTGTCCCAAAACACTTGTCACACTCTAAAATATTAATTTTATTAATTAATTATAAAATTTACAATAATGCCAAATTGCATAGCATTACATTCTTCCCTCCGTATAAAGATTCCGTCCCCAGAATCATCATTATAAGGTTACATGAATAGATATGTATATTCCTTCTTCATTTTTTCTTCTAACTCCCACGTTGCTTCTTGAACATTGTGGTTTTCTCCACACTACCTTTATAGAAGGTATTACTTTGTTCCTTAAAATTTGTTCCTTCTTGTCAATGATTTGAACGGGAGTCTCCTTATACGTTAAGTCCTTCTCAATCTGAATAGGCTTATATTCAATTACATTCTTGTAATCTAGTTTGTATGGCCTCAGTACCGATATATGAAATACATTATGTATGTGGTCAAACTCTAGAGGTAATGCCACAACATAGGCTACCTCTCATATCCTTCTCAGCACTTTAAAATGTCCAATAAATCTTGGACTCAACTTTTTCTTCTTTTCAAATCTTATCTTCCCTTTCCAGGGAAATACATTTAAGAAAACATAAGACCCTACTTCAAAGTATCTTTTCTGTCGATGCAAATCTGCATATTTCTTCTGTTGGTTTTGTGCTGTTATAAGTCATTATCTTATCACTTTAACGATCTCTGCAGTCTGTTGTACTATTTCTAGTCCCAATAACTTACGCTCTCCTACCTCGTCCCAACAAAGAGGTGTTCTGCACTTTCTCCAATATAATGTCTCATAAGATGACATACTAATACTTGCATGATAACTATTGTTATACGCAAATTCAACCAACGGTAAATGGTCATCCCAATTACCTTTGAAATCCATTATGCATGCCCAAAGCATATCTTCTAATGTCTGGATCGTCCGTTCACTTTGTCCATCTGTTTGAGGATGATACGATGTGCTCAATCTCAATTGTGTGCCCATACATTCTTGGAAACTCTTCCAAAATTTAGACGTGAAACACGGATCTCGATCTGAAACGATTGATACCTGAACTCCATGTCTTGACACTATTTCCTTCACATATAACTTTGCTAACTGATCCAGGTTGAATTTGACCTTGATCGGCAAGAAGTGTGCATACTTTGTCAATCGATCCACTATTACCCATATTGCTTCATGGTCCTTCTGTGTCGTTGGAAGTCCCACTGCAAAATCCATCGTAATGTGCTCCCACTTCTACTTTGGAATTTTTAACAGTTGTAACAGCCCACTAGGCCTCTGATGTTCTTCCGTAACTCTTTGACAAGTTAGGCATTTACTAACGCATTCTTCCACGTCTTTCTTCATGTTACGCCGCCAAAAGTGCTGGCGAAGATCTTGATACATCTTCGTGCTTCCTAGATGAATTGAATACCTTGAACTGTGCGCTTCCTACAGAATCTCTTCTTTTACTTCGGATACCATCGACACCCATATTCTTCCTTCAAATCTGAGTAATCCACTTTCATCTACTTTGAATCTTATCTCCTGCCCAACGGATGTGCGTTTTCTGATTTGGCCGCATTCTTGATCCTGAATCTGAGTTTTCTTCATTCTATCCAATAACATTGAATGAGCTTCTACCATATATAAATTTTCTTCCGACTCTATCGGATACTTCACTTCTAGTTCCATTCTTTCCATTTCTTTAATTAACTCTTCTTGAGCAGTTATCATTTCCAATCTTTTTCGACCCTTCCTACTTAAGGCGTTGGCCACAACATTTGCTTTCCTTGGATGGTATAAAATCTCGCAATCAAAATCTTTAATTAGTTCTAACCATCTCCTCTGTCTCATATTCACATCATTCTGAGTGAAAATATACTTCAGACTCTTGTGATCTGTGTATATTTCACACTTCTCTCCGTATAGATAATGTCTCCATATCTTCAAGGCAAAAACCACCGCTGCCAATTCCAAGTCATGGGTATGATACCCTTTCTCATATTCTTTCAACTGTCTTGACGCATACGTTATGACCTTGTCGTACTGTAGTAGCACACAACCAAGTCCTTTATGTGAAGCGTTACTGTACACTACAAATCCTCCTGTATCGTCGGACAATGACAACACAGATGCTTTACTTAACCTCTTCTTGAGCTAAATGAAACTCTTTTCACACTTTTCTGACCAAACAAACTTCACAGCTTTCCTCGTTAAATTAATTAGAGGTCTTGACAACTTTGAGAAATCTTTAATGAACCTTCTGTAATAACTGGCTAAACTAAGAAAACTTCGCACCTCTGGTGGTGTTTTTGGCTGTTCCCAGTTTATTACTGCCTCTACTTTAGCTGGATCCATTGATATCCCATGTTGGTCAATCACGTGCCCTAGAAATTGCACCATTTGCAACCAAAATTCATATTTCGAGAACTTTGCATACAACTTTACTTCCCTCAACTTTTTCAGCACTATTCTCAAATGTTCAGCATGATCCTCCTGGGTCTTTGAATAAATTAAAATGTCGTCGATGAACACCACCACGAACTTGTCTAAATACTGCTTGAATACTCTATTCATCAAATCCATAAATGCAACTGGTGCATTTATCAAACCAAAATACACCACTAGGAACTCGTAATGACTGTAACGAGTCCTAAATGTTGTCTTAGGTACATCCTCAGGTCTCACCTTCAGCTGGTGATAACCACTTCTCAAGTCTATCTTTTAAAAATACTTGGCTCCTCGTAGCTGGTCAAACAAATCATTGATCTTTGGTAACGGGTACTTGTTCTTAATTGTTACTTTGTTCAACTCCCTATAGTCGATACAAAGCCTTAACGATCCATTCTTCTTCTTTACAAATAAAATTGGTGCTCCCTAAGGAGACACACTTGGTTGGATATACTTCTTGTCCAACAACTTTTGTAATTGTACCATCAATTCTTTTAATTCTACTGGAGCCATTATGTACAGTGTCTTTGAAAGTGGCGCCGTTTTCGGTACCAGATCTATAACAAATTTGATCTGTAACAACCCCAAAATTTGACCCACTTTATTACCTTAATTTTCATGTTTATTATACATTATTTTCCTTTCGTCCAAATTTCGGTTCGTTAATAACTCTTTGATCACCTTCTTTAATCCATTAAATTGACTTTAAATTATCAATTACCAAATTTTTCGGTATAAATTTTTCACTTTTCTCAATCAATCATTGTATTAAAATATTTAGATATTTAAAATCCTTACCTTTCGATCCTAGTCCCTGGATCGCAACCTTTACTTTTTCTTTCTATTACCCGTGTCATAAAGCTCAACATTCACAATTTAGTATTATTTATATCCATACAATTATTCTTTAATCCATAATTCGTCATTAGACATATAATAAATTTTACCGTAACAACTATCTTGCACTATCGCAGTTCACAATTTAACTTTATTCGTTCTATCTGAATCCAACATATATGTACATACAAAATATTAATGTAATCTTGACAAATTATCCACATGATATTATAACATCAACATTTCATATTAACGTTCACAACCTTTTAGGAAAATCCGTCTCTACATAATCTGAAATTCTTAAAATTTATTTATTTCCTGCAAAAATGTTTATTAAGCAAGTAATGAGCATAATGGCTCAGCAAGTTCAACAGTTTATGCGTCACGTAGCACATACTTTAACATGCTTTGTGTGTGTCATACATCATGTACTTGTGCTTCTAATATAGCAATATATCTCAAATATATTCATCTCATTTCATAAATCACACATTATTTTCATATTTAATCACGTATCACATAATTTGTATGCATTTAAACAAGTATTTCATATCATAACAGTCAAACATTTAACATAAAATGACTGACGAACTTGCCTGAATGTCCAATTAATTAATTGGTAGCTCAAACCCTTTACTCGATCAACCTATGATCATAAAATAATCAAATAATAATTATTCATCTCTTTATGATATTAATTTAATTAATTAATATCATCTATACCATAATTAACCCTGCCCGACGATTTATTTTAGGGTATCGGGTTAGTTATTAATTAATATGGTTAATTATATTAACCTCGTTCCTTAAAATATTCATTTAACTTAATATCCACCACCTTCAATACGGACAACCCAGCTCATCGGATAAATTTTAGCATATTCGGTTGTCCGAATTTATATTTATTCATTTTCTAACCTTTAAACTCATTTGATTAATATTTAAAACATTTAAATATTAATCCCTAATATTAAATTTTTTTATAAAAATATTAAATTTAATGCCCAAACATCATTTCTATATTTTTAGTATTTTTCTAAAAGTTTCTATAATTTTTTAAACAATTTTTAAACATTTATTTCAATTAAAATCACTTCTGGGGGCATTTTGGTAATTTTTGCGCCCTTAGGGACATAACCGGAATTTCCTGGAAAGTCTAGGGGTATTTTCGTAATTTTTGCGGCTTTAGGGACTCATTCGGTATTAACAGAAAAGATCCGGGGCATTTTCGTAATTTTCGCGTCCTGGGGACACGCTGGTCATTTTCGGGAAAGTTTAGGGGCAAATTAGTAATTTCCCTTTGTTGGATCGACCGCGCATGGCGCGCGGCCTCTCTTCGGCCACACCAAACGACGTCGTTTGGCGACCAGCCGCGCATGGCGCGACCGAGCAAAAACCGCGCCCCAAAACGGCGCCGTTTTGGCCCCGCGTCTGCAAAAAAAATTGCGCGGCAGCCCTTTTTCTTCTTCTTCTTCCCAGCCGAAACAGTAGCCAGGTTTTGCCACAAATAATTCATTTTTACACCAATTCTCACCACAAAACCAATCCCAAAAATTCTAAAACTCATACATATACATCAAATAATTATTTAGAATAATTATTCTAATTATTTTCTAATTTTTCACACAATTAATTTAATACCATAAATACCAAAATAAATCAAAATAAATTAATTTATACCTTCTAAGTGCTAGAAAATCCCTCCTTGAAGCTTAATATTTCCCATTCTTGGTGTTTTCCGGTGATGACCATGGTGGTGGTTGGTGGTGGTTCGGATGGAAGAGAGAAAGAGAGAGTTTGTGTGTGTTTTTGTTTTTCTTTCTTTTTCTTTCTTTGTTTTTCCTTCTTACTTTTTAATTCCTTTTATAACCAACATTAACCACCCACGTTGGCACAAAAAATTTCTTCCACCGCCTTACAATCCTCTCGAAACTTCCGGAGTTGATAAATTAAAGCACACAAATATTTTAAACACATTACGTAATTATCCCGTGTAATAAATATTTTATATAATGTATATAAAATATTTATTTTAATTCACCAAAAATCATAACATGATTTATAAATAATATTAACACCTTTTTCGGTATTTTACTTGACAAATTTTGTACACGCATATCGCCATGCATGTAATTATATGAGGTAATTTATACTTCCAAAATTTATAAAATAATTCATAATACATATAAAAATTATTTTTCATAATTTTTCACTTCATTACTTGGACAACATATTACACTAACATGTTTACGTTTCCGAAATATTATTCCTCATAAACATCATAAAAATTCCATTATACATAACCATAATTTTTAATAACTTAAAACATTTATTTTTCTCATTTATTTTCCATTTGTTTAATTTTCACATTAACTTTCCTTATATAAATTATATAATTTAATATTATATAATTATATAATTACATTATTCCTTTTTAAATAATTTTCATTTACACAAATACAATTTGTAAATTTTCTTCCATCCTTAATTAATTTAATTCTCTTATATAAATTATATAATTATTCTTATATAATTTATATAATTATTATTTCCTTCATACAACATTTTAATTACTTTTCTTCTCAATTAATTTCTAAACTTCCTCCACAATTCCTGATAAAATCTAAAATCAATAATTACAATTTTACTAAGTCCCTCATTCACTTTTTATTTAAATTTGGATTAATTTAATTATTAATCCCTTTATTTCTATAATTAATAAAATTTATAATTATCAATTAAATATACCAATTAAACATGCACACTTATATATATACAAATGTATATATATACATATCTAATTCACATATCTCACATTACCATTTAACATTATTTAAATAATAATTTTCGTATTTCCATAATAATTTTATTGTGCCTTTACAAGAAATTTCTCTTATTCTTCATAAATTGTTTTTAAACAATTTATTTACTTTTCAATTAAATCAACACAATTCGTCATGATCTCTGTACAGAGTTAATTTACTAATTAAATCTCATCACATACCTTAAATCACATAAAATAATAATTAATTTAAACAACCTTGATAATTTTATCAATTAAATTCTCATTTACTATTATTAAGAAAATCCTGAAAATTCGGATCCTCACATTCTTCCCTCCTTAACAGGATTCCGTCATCGGAATCATAATTACCATAATAATCATACGTATTTTATTTATAGCATCTTGCTATACCTTTATCTTGATAAATCACCACTATATCCATAATAATCATATATTTCCTCATTAATTTCCACAGCTCACATGGATAACACCATAATAATCATAACTGTTAGAATATTTAAATTCTTAACTTAATTCATAATTTCTATGTAATATTACATTTTATAATTCTCTAAAATTTTATTAATACTACATTAATTCATTTCTTGATATACTTATCAAGATTGTTTCTCATTCTTAGAATTTTTTTATTTCCTTAATCATACTTACTCTTACTCAATCCGCTTATTTCATATTATCTATTCCGCCTTATTGATACTTTATGCATTCATCCTTCTTTTCTTAATTCATATAAATCTTCTTCACATTTTATAATTCATTCCTTAGTACCTTTATCATTCAAAACTAGGTTTTAAGTACCAACCTTTACTTAATTCATCATAATCCTTATTTGGAAATTATTTCAAAAATTCTAGGTGTCACATTCACCCCTCCTTCATAAAATTTCGTCCTCGAAATTTCTATGTACTTGTACGTCACAATTTCTTTATATTTATTCCACATATCTTTATTTTCTTCCTTTCTCGTAGTCATTGTACATTAAAATTTTCTAATCCATAACATTTCATACTTTCTTTACTTCACAATTATTGCTTTCATTATCACTCACATTTAAATAATACTACCCCATCCTACCATCTAATCTTCATAAGAGTAGAGGAAAAATAAAACTTTCCGTAGTATGCTGAATGAACTTTTATCCCGGTTAACAGTATTTCACTCCTAGAGTACCTCATACTGCAACCCATTAAAGTAATGAATTTTCATAACATTCTGAACATGATCCCGGTTTACTGTACTTCGCTCCCTGAGTATCTCATACTGCAAACCGTGACAGTGGATCAGTCTGTCATTAAAATGATGGATGTTTCACCATACATGTGTTTTTTATGCCAGGTGACCATTTGATCAACCTGCAATATTCTTAATCTTTTTGTTCATCTCAGCCTTAAAATTCATTCGAAGATAATTTAATTAATTATAGCTTTCAAAGAATACGAATTCAATAAACATATTTCAAATACATTATTACACATAATAACATATGCACACATAATAATTTAATAGTATTCTAATTCAGGCACATAATGCAACACATTCTGAAAAACTTGTCTGAATTTGTATAACCAGCTTACGCTAATCTTTCACGTTCCTTGCATCACCTATAGAGTATGTGTGACGCCCCCAAATCTGGGCCCACACAGCCCAAACTTGAGTCGTCAAAATACTACAACAAAATTATTACAACAAAGCACAACGTACAACAATACAGTGTATAATAATACACAACTAAGTCTTCACTATTATTACCACACTATTTTACAAAACGTGAAGACTATGATAACTATTCCTCGGACCCTCACTCCATTCCCCGGCTAGACCCTGTTATGTTTTCATCTCCTGTTGAAAAATAATGGAACAAAAGAAAGGGTGAGCTCAAATAGCCCAGTAAAGAATATCATGACTAAGATAATGACGAATAAATTATCATTAGTCTTCAACAGTTGAGTTCTTGATAGAATACAATAGACTACAAGGTTTATATCAAAAACTGCAGTTAAATTCTTAAACAACGTTCAGATCAATAATAGCAGCGGAATGAGTAATCTATTAGAAGAATAATGCAGACTATAATGTCCACTCGGTTCTCTTTTTAGGAAAAACATCATCAACTTTTATCATCTGAAATATCATTAGTCAAGATAATACAAATTCACAGTTCCTGATCATAATCATGCACATCAACAGTTCATCTTTGTACTACGGGCCAAAGATATTCAATATAGCACCAACGGTCATGATTATACCAGATTCAGCCTTTGGTCATAATCATACCAAACAACAGTTCATCTTTGCACTACGGGCCAAAGAGAACATTCACCACGTGCCATAAAAGACACCGAACAGATGTATCGCCTTTAACCTATTATATCGCCTTTAACCTATCATCTGTTCAACAAATATATCACATCTGTGCCCCCGGCCACAGATATTCACAACATCTTGATTTTTGGATGATTAGAATGATATAAATGATGAACAGAAGAAATAGGATAACAATAAGTATCGGAAGTTTACTTTGTACAGATTCAAATAATGTCCAAATTGTCAACATGATGTGGAGTGAAATTTAAAAATGATATTCAAGATCCACAGTTCAGAATAACGGTTACAATTCAATAGAAAGGTTCACGTAAATAGGAAGGTTCAGTTGAAATAATGAAGTTCAACTATTATGGAACATATAATATTTTCAGGAATTATAGAAGCAATAGTTCCATAATAAATTTCGATTTAGGAGTATGAAAGAAAATAATATCCCTTACCGTAGCAGGTTTGATTAACAAAAGGTGAAGGAAATTAATACAAAGGGTTATTCACCAACAGGCGGCAATCCGCTCCGTAAGGTTATTCCCACAATTTAATAGAATTTGAGTACAAAGAGTTATTCACCAAACAGGCGGCAATCCGCTCCGTAAGGTTATTCCCACAATTTAATAGAATTTGAGTACAAAGAGTTATTCACCAAACAGGCGGCAATCCGCTCCGTAAGGTTATTCTCAGAGATTAATAATGAATGAATACGAAAGGTTATTCACCAACAGGCGGCAATCCGCTCCGTAAGGTTATTCCCACAATTTAATACATGGAAATAAAAGGCACGTCTTTTGAGTAAGGAAGAAACAATATTATTATCGAGAATCAAATAATGATAATCCCTTACCATAGTATGTTTGAATAATGGAAGATGAAAAAGATGGTATCCCTTACCTCAACACGTGACTGAATATTGATTTAAATGAGGTTGATTAACTTGAACAGTACACGTATACTTATAGATCTTCACAAATACTCAAGATGACTTAAGCACACTTAGAGAGAACTTTCACAAGAAGTATTTAGAGAGAGAAAGAAAGAACAAGTAAGGAAGTTTATGAAAAATCCTTAAGTTAAGGCTTCTATTTATAGCCAAAAATCTTATCATTCATTTAATCTAAACCATTCATTTAAAGATCATCTTTTAATCTACACCATCCATTTCAAATATTATATTATCTTTAATCTACACCATTCATTTCATATCACCTAATAATCACCTAACTTTATATTATAAACAAATCAATTTAATTATTCAACAATAATTCACACTTTAATCTACACCATTCATTTCATATCACCTAATAATCACCTAACTTTATATTATAAACAAATCAATTCAATTATTCAACAATAATTCACACTTTAATCTACACCATTCATTTCATATCACCTAATAATCACCTAACTTTATATTATAAACAAATAACTTTATCAATTCAATTATTATGACTAATTGTTATAAATACAGTATAGTTAGCTCTTAGATATCAAGTCAATAAATTAATGAAATACAACTGTTTAAATAACATCATAATAGAGATAACAATAATATAAAATAAAGCATACGTTACTGTGTAATGACAATTATTGATTCAATAATGTGAATTACTGTGCATATGTTACTGTGACAATTATTAGGTTCAATAATTTTAAAAACAGTGCAACAACAATTATTGACTCAATGATATAAAATACAGTGTAATGACAATTATTAAATCAATAATGCAAAATACTGTGTAACAATAATTTTTGAATTGATAATATAAAATATTATGCAGTGACAATTATCGATGAAATGATGCGTAACAGTTACGGTGTCAATTATCAGACCAAAAATATGAGACACTATGCAATACCGTGTGTTACTGTAGAGTACCGAGTGCTACAGAAAATACCAATAACTACCGTATGCTACTATTCTTTTATCACCGGTATTTTAACAGTTCCGTTGACTATTTTTATATAAAAAGGTTATTTCTGTCGTTTTCTATATCCGACAAATATTCCGTTGTGGGGTCCACCAATAATTTGTTATTTCGGCACCGTCGGACCAAACGAATATTCCCCGACCAAACGAATATTCCCCGACAAAGCGAATATTGTCCGACAAAATAAAATTTGCACATAACATCCTTAACTTTCAACTTTATCGATTTAACCACTTACTGTTTAAAAAAAATATCTATATGAAGAAAAATTAAATTTTGTATTTCATAAAATTCGGGGTCTTACAACCTCCCCTCCTTATGAAATTTCGTCCCCGAAATTGACGTACCTGACATATCGAAGAGGTAAGGATACTTAGATTTCATCTCAGATTCTAGCTCCCAGGTCATTTCCTCAGTATCTTGGTTCCTCCATAAAACCTTAACTTGAGGTATAACCTTTGAGCGTAGGATCTGCTCCTTCTTATCCAGGATCTTAACAGGTACCTCCTCGTATGTTAAATCCTCTGCTATAACGTCTGGTTCTAACTCAATGACGTGGTTTGGGTCCTTCACATATTTACGTAACATAGATATGTGAAAAACGTTATGGATGCGAGACATACTTGGTGGTAGGGCTAGTCTGTAGGCTACGGTTCCTATTCGATCGAGAATTTCAAATGGGCCAATAAATCGAGGGTTGAGCTTTCCTCTCTTTCCGAATCTCGTAACCCCTTTCCATGGAGAAACACGTAAGAATACATGATCTCCGACGTTGAAACTTTCGTCTCTCTGATGAAGATCAACATAACTCTTTTGTCGTTCTTGTGCGGTCTGTATTCGTTGTCGGATCATTTGGATCTTTTCGGTCGTCAAGCGTACCAACTCGGGTCCCAACAATTTTGCTTCTCCTACCTCATTCCAACATATTGGAGAGCGACACTTCCTTCCATACAATGCCTCGAATGGAGCCATGCCTATGCTTGCTTGGTAACTGTTGTTGTAAGAAAATTCCACCAACGGCAAGTACTTATCCCAACTTCCTTTGAAGTCTAATACACAAAGTCTCAAAAGATCTTCGAGGGTCTGGATCGTCCTTTCCGATTGTCCGTCCGTTTGAGGATGATATGCAGAACTAAAACGTAGTTCAGTGCCCATAGCTTTTTGTAGACTGATCCAAAAGCGTGAAGTGAATCTAGGATCTCGATCAGAAACTATGGAAACTGGCATGCCATGCAATCTCACGATCTCATTTATGTACATACCGGCAAGACGTTCAAGTGAAAAGTTTTCTCGTATAGGCAAGAAATGAGCAGATTTGGTCAATCTATCTACGATCACCCAAATTGCATCTAAGCCTTGAGAAACTTTTGGAAGACCCGTCACGAAGTCCATATTGATGTGTTCCCACTTCCATTCGGGAACTTCAAGTGATTGTAATGGACCTTTAGGAACTTGATGCTCTGCCTTGACACGTTGACAAGTTAGGCACCTTGAGATAACCTCCGCAATCTCTCTTTTCATATTGTTCCACCAAAATGTATGTCGAAGATCTCGATACATCTTGGTACCTCCTGGGTGGATTGCAAACGGCGTGTTGTGTGCCTCCATCATAATTTTATGCTTTAATTCAGGATCGTTAGGAACACAGAGTCGAGAGTTGACTCGAAGTACTCCTTTCTCGTCGATTCTTGCTTCGGGAATGACACCTTCTTGTACTTTCTTTATCATGTTTATCAGTTCCGGATCGGTAGCTTGAGCAGCTTTAATTATATCGATTAAAGTTGGTTCTACTCGCACATGAGCAATCTTCGAGTGGGTCCCTGGTGTCTTTAGCTCTATCTCCATCTTTTGCAAGTCGTACAAAATACACTTTTGTGTTGTCAGCAGTGCACTTGTACTTGCATAAGATTTTCTGCTCAAAGCGTCAGCTACAACGTTCGCCTTTCCCGGGTGATACTGGATTGTGTGGTCATAATCCTTTAACAGCTCAAGCCAACGTCGTTGTCGCATGTTGAGTTCCTTCTGGGTGAAGAAATACTTGAGACTTTTATGATCCGTATAGATATCCACTTTTTCTCCGTACAAGTAGTGTCTCCAGATCTTCAACGCGAAAACGACTGCTGCCAACTCTAGATCATGAGTAGGATAATTTTTCTCATAATCTTTGAGTTGTCGAGAGGCGTAGGCTATAACCTTTCCATGTTGCATAAGGACACAGCCTAGACCTTTGCCAGAAACATCGCTGTAGATAACAAATTCTCCTGATCCTGATGGTATGGTCAGAACAGGAGCTGAAACCAGTCTCTTCTTGAGTTCTTGGAAACTTTTCTCGCATTCCTCGCTCCATATGAATTTTGTGCTTTTCCGAGTAAGTTGCGTTAATGGAGTGGCGATTCGAGAAAATCCTTCTACGAATCTCCGATAATAACCAGCTAGACCTAGAAAACTTCGGACTTCGGTTACTGTTTTGGGTTGTTCCCAATTTAGTACCGTTTCAATCTTCGCAGGATCGACTGATATTCCTTGACTAGAAATCACATGCCCAAGAAACGCGACCTCCTCAAGCCAGAACTCACATTTCTTCAACTTGGCATATAATTTGTTTTCACGGAGCTTTTGTAGTATCAATCTCAGGTGTTGTTCATGATCCTCGCGACTCTTGGAGTATATGAGGATGTCATCAATAAAGATAACCACAAAATGATCCAAATGTTCCTTGAATATCCGGTTCATCATGTCCATGAAAGCTGCAGGAGCATTAGTTAGTCCAAAAGGCATGACTAAGAACTCATAATGCCCATAACGAGTTCTGAAAGCAGTCTTTGGAATGTCCTCAGCTTTAACCTTTAACTGATGATATCCAGAACGGAGATCAATCTTTGAGAAATGTTGAGCGCCTTGCAATTGATCAAACATGTCATCAATCCGAGGTAACGGGTACCTGTTCTTGATGGTGACATGGTTCAATTCTCGGTAGTCAATGCACAATCTCATACTCCCGTCTTTCTTCTTCACAAATAGAACAGGAGCACCCCAAGGTGATGCACTCGGACGAATGAAACCGGTATCCAACAATTCATGTAGTTGGACTTTTAACTCTTGAAGTTCAATGGGAGCCATTCGGTAGGGAGCTTTGGAAATGGGCTTGGTACCCGGGTTCAAGATCAATATAAAAATCAATTTCACGGTTTGGGGGTAAGCCAGGAAGTTCTTCAGGAAAAACGTCAGGAAACTCATTAACAATGGGAATATCATTCAAGTTTGACGTATTTTTGTTCAAATCAGTGACATGAGCTAAAAAGGCTTGACATCCGTTTTTCAATAAACGAATGGCTTTATGGCTAGAAATAACAGTTATAGATTTCAATGGTTTAGTTGCTTGAATTTGCATGACAGGTTGATTAGGAATATGAAAACTAATAATCTTATGAAAACAATCAATTTTAGCATGATGGGTAGTCAACCAATCAATTCCTAAAATCACATCAAATTCACGCATCTCCAAAGAAATAAGGTCAACAGATAATGTGAGGTTGTTGATTTGAACTAGGCAAGATTTATAGACAGTAGATGTAATGGTCATTTCTCCTAATGGGGTTTCAACTGATAAGTCAAAGTCCAAATTTTCAGGAGTTAAGTTTAAACGCTGAGCACATGCAGGTGAGATAAAAGAATGGGTAGAGCCAGTATCTAACAAAGCGTAGACTTCACGAGAATTTATGAATAGCTTACCGGTTATCACCTCGTTCGAGTTTCGTGCCATTTGGGATGTCACAACAAAAGCTCTCCCTTGAACTACAGATTTTCCTTTATCCGCGCTAGCTTTTGGTATCATCATTGCAGCTGGAGTTGATTTTGTGGCAGGACAAAACCGCGCAAGATGACCCTCTTTCCCACAACTGTAGCACTTTTTGGACTGCAGTGTACAGTTTGGGCTGATGTGACCTTCCTGACCACACCTATAGCATCTCACTGGTGGTCGATCTTCTCCCCTTGAAACTGGGGTCGGTGCTGGTGTTGGTACTGGTGCTGGTGCCCTTCCATAATTATTATGGAATCTCTTTCTTTTAAAATTGTTCCCACTAGATTCTCCTCTTCTGTTATTTGGTATGGAATTACCACCGAAGTGTTGGTTACCTCCTCGATGGTTCTCGTTCCTGTGGTTGTTGTCACTCCTTTCTCTATGCTGATCATTAACTCTTGGCTGCAATGTTTCATCTGTTTGCTCCACCCTTTGAGCCCTATCTACAACATCTGAATACAAACTGAATTTATGAGAACTAAGTTGTTGACGAATTTTGAGACTCAAACCTCTCAGGAACATTCGACTCATTCGTGCTTCGTCATCTACTAGATGAGTCGCAAAACGAGACAGTTCAGCAAACTTAGCTTCATATTGAGAAACTGTCATGTTTCCCTGCTCCAGCTTAATGAATTCCACTTCCTTCATATGGCGGATGCTTTCTGGGAAGTACTTCTCGTTAAACAGTTCTTCGAATTCTGTCCAAGACATTTCGAGTGCTGAAGGTTGGATACGTTTTACCGCTTCCCACCAATGGTCCGCCTCACCTCGTAACATAAAAGTGGCAAATGGCACCTTCTGATCATCAGCGCATTGTAAGACATCAAGTATTTTTGTCGTCTGCTTCAGCCATGCCTCCGCTTTGAGTGGGTCAGGCTTCCCGTGGAATTCAGGTGGTCCTAATTCTTTAAATTGCTTAACAGTGACCATCCTCAAATTGCCAGCGTTTCTACCGTTATTATTGACTGGATTTCCTCTTCCTTGATTCTGTATGAACTGCATGAAATTCCTAAAGAATCCAT
This sequence comes from Hedera helix, assembly GCA_947179155.2. NCBI lineage: Eukaryota > Viridiplantae > Streptophyta > Magnoliopsida > Apiales > Araliaceae > Hedera > Hedera helix. The sequence continues at coordinate 17,326,299 of OX359269.1, forward strand.
CGTTCATCATGTTATTAGGAACATTATTTCCTGAGTTGGCAGGAGGATTGTTTGGGGCCTCTTGATTCTCGGCTACATTTGCTTCGGGTATTCCATAGTTAACCTCTTGATTTTCAGATGCCATACCTAACTGTGGTCACAAAATAAATGTTAGTTCAAATAAACTGACTCATCACTTCATGTTCCTACATTCAAATCGACTCATTAGATAATAAAATCTATTTTAGGTAGGACACACTAGTGACTGATTCTATTCGTCTCTCCCCTCCTAGTTCTACCCCAGATCTCCATTAAAGACCATATGCCTAAGCTCTGATGCCAACTGTGACGCCCCCAAATCTGGGCCCACACAGCCCAAACTTGAGTCGTCAAAATACTACAACAAAATTATTACAACAAAGCACAACGTACAACAATACAGTGTATAATAATACACAACTAAGTCTTCACTATTATTGCCACACTATTTTACAAAACGTGAAGACTATGATAACTATTCCTCGGACCCTCACTCCATTCCCCGGCTAGACCCTGTTATGTTTTCATCTCCTGTTGAAAAACAATGGAACAAAAGAAAGGGTGAGCTCAAATAGCCCAGTAAAGAATATCATGACTAAGATAATGACGAATAAATTATCATTAGTCTTCAACAGTTGAGTTCTTGATAGAATACAATAGACTACAAGGTTTATATCAAAAACTGCAGTTAAATTCTTAAACAACGTTCAGATCAATAATAGCAGCGGAATGAGTAATCTATTAGAAGAATAATGCAGACTATAATGTCCACTCGGCTCTCTTTTTAGGAAAAACATCATTAACTTTTATCATCTGAAATATCATTAGTCAAGATAATACAAATTATCAGTTCCTGATCATAATCATGCACATCAACAGTTCATCTTTGTACTACGGGCCAAAGATATTCAATATAGCACCAACGGTCATGATTATACCAGATTCAGCCTTTGGTCATAATCATACCAAACAACAGTTCATCTTTGCACTACGGGCCAAAGAGAACATTCACCACGTGCCATAAAAGACACCGAACAGATGTATCGCCTTTAACCTATTATATCGCCTTTAACCTATCATCTGTTCAACAAATATATCACATCTGTGCCCCCGGCCACAGATATTCACAACATCTTGATTTTTGGATGATTAGAATGATATAAATGATGAACAGAAGAAATAGGATAACAATAAGTATCGGAAGTTTACTTTGTACAGATTCAAATAATGTCCAAATTGTCAACATGATGTGGAGTGAAATTTAAAAATGATATTCAAGATCCACAGTTCAGAATAACGGTTACAATTCAATAGAAAGGTTCACGTAAATAGGAAGGTTCAGTTGAAATAATGAAGTTCAACTATTATGGAACATATAATATTTTCAGGAATTATAGAAGCAATAGTTCCATAATAAATTTCGATTTAGGAGTATGAAAGAAAATAATATCCCTTACCGTAGCAGGTTTGATTAACAAAAGGTGAAGGAAATTAATACAAAGGGTTATTCACCAACAGGCGGCAATCCGCTCCGTAAGGTTATTCCCACAATTTAATAGAATTTGAGTACAAAGAGTTATTCACCAAACAGGCGGCAATCCGCTCCGTAAGGTTATTCCCACAATTTAATAGAATTTGAGTACAAAGAGTTATTCACCAAACAGGCGGCAATCCACTCCGTAAGGTTATTCTCAGAGATTAATAATGAATGAATACGAAAGGTTATTCACCAACAGGCGGCAATCCGCTCCGTAAGGTTATTCCCACAATTTAATACATGGAAATAAAAGGCACGTCTTTTGAGTAAGGAAGAAACAATATTATTATCGAGAATCAAATAATGATAATCCCTTACCATAGTATGTTTGAATAATGGAAGATGAAAAAGATGGTATCCCTTACCTCAACACGTGACTGAATATTGATTTAAATGAGGTTGATTAACTTGAACAGTACACGTATACTTATAGATCTTCACAAATACTCAAGATGACTTAAGCACACTTAGAGAGAACTTTCACAAGAAGTATTTAGAGAGAGAAAGAAAGAACAAGTAAGGAAGTTTATGAAAAATCCTTAAGTTAAGGCTTCTATTTATAGCCAAAAATCTTATCATTCATTTAATCTAAACCATTCATTTAAAGATCATCTTTTAATCTACACCATCCATTTCAAATATTATATTATCTTTAATCTACACCATTCATTTCATATCACCTAATAATCACCTAACTTTATATTATAAACAAATCAATTTAATTATTCAACAATAATTCACACTTTAATCTACACCATTCATTTCATATCACCTAATAATCACCTAACTTTATATTATAAACAAATCAATTCAATTATTCAACAATAATTCACACTTTAATCTACACCATTCATTTCATATCACCTAATAATCACCTAACTTTATATTATAAACAAATAACTTTATCAATTCAATTATTATGACTAATTGTTATAAATACAGTATAGTTAGCTCTTAGATATCAAGTCAATAAATTAATGAAATACAACTGTTTAAATAACATCATAATATAGATAACAATAATGTAAAATAAAGCATACGTTACTGTGTAATGACAATTATTGATTCAATAATGTGAATTACTGTGCATATGTTACTGTGACAATTATTAGGTTCAATAATTTTAAAAACAGTGCAACAACAATTATTGACTCAATGATATAAAATACAGTGTAATGACAATTATTAAATCAATAATGCAAAATACTGTGTAACAACAATTTTTGAATTGATAATATAAAATATTATGCAGTGACAATTATCGATGAAATGATGCGTAACAGTTACGGTGTCAATTATCAGACCAAAAATATGAGACACTATGCAATACCGTGTGTTACTGTAGAGTACCGAGTGCTACAGAAAATACCAATAACTACCGTATGCTACTATTCTTTTATCACCGGTATTTTAACAGTTCCGTTGACTATTTTTATATAAAAAGGTTATTTCTGTCGTTTTCTATATCCGACAAATATTCCGTTGTGGGGTCCACCAATAATTTGTTATTTCGGCGCCGTCGGACCAAACGAATATTCCCCGACCAAACGAATATTCCCCGACAAAGCGAATATTGTCCGACAAAATAAAATTTGCACATAACATCCTTAACTTTTAACTTTATCGATTTAACCACTCACTGTTTAAAAAAAATATCTATATGAAGAAAAATTAAATTTTGTATTTCATAAAATTCGGGGTCTTACAGTATGTGAGATCAACGGTGTACAATATCAGTCACAGTTTAACTCAATACTAAATCTTTAAAGATATTTATTTCTTCTTATCGTCCCCTTTTAAATCAATAGAGTTAATTTCATATTTTAGTCTCTCGTTGACTTGACTCAGTGTTTTATATTCAATACCGTAAATCTTTTGTACAAACTATGCAGTTCTGACATTTATTAATGTCACTGCATTAATGTCTGGACCTTATTTCTGTTTAGGTCAAATAACTAATTAGTTACTAATGGACCATATTCTTGGTTTAACTTAATCACATCATTTAACTCGATGATTTATCATAATATTACCTGCCTCGGATAATATTTTAAACTCTTACTATTAATTAGTAATAACTTATAATGTTATTTAATTATTAAATAACACTTTAAATAGTCATTACTATTATTAATTCATCTTTAATAATAGTTTACCTTAATTATTATTATTATTAATCATTTAATAATAATTTAATTGCTTGCTAGTATTATTACCCTTTAATAATATTTTAATTGACTTTTCATTATTATTAATGATTTTAATAATAATTTAATTGTACATCAATATTATTAACCATTTAATAATATTTGAAATAATCACGTATCATTAGTAATTATTTAATAATGATTCAACCCTTAACTATTATTATTCAATAGTTAATTACTTGTTAAACAATATTATTAATTCTTTAATAATATTTTAAGTATTTATTTATCATTATTATTTATTTAATAATGGATTAACTCTTAACTATTATTATTATTTAGTTAATTAAATGCTAAACAATATTATTAATCCTTTGATAATATTTTAAATTAATTAATTACATATCATTATTAATTATTGAGTAATGATTTAATCCTTAACTATTATCATTTAATAGTTAATCATTAATATTATCAATATATTTTAATTACTTAATAATCTTCTTCCGATTAAGTAATAATTATATTCCACTTAATTACCGTTTAATTATTATTTAATATGAATTAAATAATAATTAATTAATTAATTATCCGTAGTCAATATTTAATCTTAATTAAATAATAAACAATTGTACTATTAACTCTAACATCATTTGATTACTATTTAATATATTAAATAGTAAGCAATTAACCCTCTTTAATTATTATTTAATGTTAATTAAATAATAATTAATTAATTATCTTTATTCATTATTTACTCTTAACTAAATAATAAATAATTAGTTTAAACACTTTCTCATAATTTAATTACTATTTAATATCAATTAAATAATAATTACTTAGTTACTTCCTTTATTTACTATTTAATTATCAATTAAATAATAAATAATTATTTTTCTTCATTAAATAATATGATATAGTTTATATATCACATTTATTATTTAATAATAATTTAATAACAATTTTCTTTAATTATTAGTTATTTAACATCCAACTAGTGTACATTATCACCTCAAAAAGTATAAAAAATTCTTTTTTCTTTATCTAACCTTACTTACTATTTAATACAACTTGAATAATAAGTAAGTAGAGTGATTAATATTTTTTCAGCTTTTAAAAATATTTTTAATAATTTTTCATGTAATTAGTTAGCTTTAATCATTTAATAATTATATAAATTATCAAGTGACATACTAAAAATATAAACTAAATTTTATAAAATAGTACACGAAATTCCAAGCAACTTTTCAGTTTGGGCCTTTGCCGGAACCGGTCGGAAAAGTGGTGAACCAGTCGCCGGAATGATCCGGCCGGTTCACCAAAGAAAAACCGGCAGTAGGTTTTTAATGTTTCCAAATTCTGCCCAGTTTTGGGGTCTCTTACTAAAACCTTAATAACTTAAGTTCTATAACTCTAATGGTGCTCTACTTTATATTGTTGGAATCGTGACTTCCCAAACTATAATTTTCCATTACCAGATTAATTTTTTAGATAAGATTTAACCTCTGAAAACAGCCTGGAATCGGACCATTCACGCAAAACTTCCGACAGTAGAGTGTTTTGCTAGAAAAATCATAACTAATTCATTTTAACTCGGATTTTAGTCATTCAAGTTTCTGAATTTACATAACTTCAAGATCTACCCAAAAAAATTGACAGATCGAGAATCCAATTTTCCGATCATGAACAATAATTCTGGCAATATACTATTCAATTTCTTACTTTCTGAAAAACATGATTTTACATATTTTGGCTAACTTTTTCCACATAAATTCTTATGGATCCATACCAAAAATCCATGAAACACTTAGTTAACATATCTAGCATGGATCTAGACTTAAAGAACATAAAGATGGTATTTTTGCCATTTATTTAATATTTTAATCACAAAAGAAGCATAACTAGGATTTTTAGGATTTTCTAACCTTTTTGGTTTTTATGTGCTTGCTTCCTTCTCTACCCGAGTAGCTTATGAACATCCCAAGCCTATCTCCTTCAAAAAGATAAGCTCGAGTCGCTTGACTCGGCCTAACTCGGTTGACTCTGTGGATGAACTCATCTTAACTCGCTAACTCACTACTAGAGTTACTATTGGAACTCATTTCTAACTCACTCAACGCACTCAACCAATTTGTGAAGAGAGTTTGCAATCCTCCCAACCCCCAACACATTAGCAATGCTTCTTATTTATAGAGGTAGAAAATGATAGATACAATACATGTATATATCATTTTTGGCTAGCAATTCACAAAGTCAAACTTGGTCCATAATTTAAGGGATTGCTTGGATATTTTTGGACAAAAAATCAATCCTAGCTTCCTTAGCTAAGACATAACCGGTCACTTCCTCTAAATCTCCCAAATCTAGCATTTTTGATTTAATTTTTAATTGTTAATTTGTCCATTTGCAAGTTTCTAGAAGGTAGTCAAATAATTGACTTTAAATTAAATCATTTAAACACATAATTTAATTTAATTGGACTAATAATTCTACCAACATGTTGGACTTGACCAATTAAGTTATTGGACATCCAATTAAACTCTCATTAATTAGTTTATTAGACTAATTAATTTAATCCCACACAATAAACCCTCAAATCCTTAATTAAATAGTTAATTGAACTTGTTAAATAAGCAAATAGACTAGTCCATTAATTATTTATTTAATTTGGAACTTTAAATTTTATTCTCACTTCACATTAATTAATAATCACATTAATTAATTTACCCATTTTGTTACCAAAACTTTATTCAAATTTAATTGAATAATTAATTAATTTCCTCACTTATTAATTTCTTGATATTAAATATCTCTAGCTTAGTACACTAATTATCCAAATATTTTGGACTTATTAAATAATATATTAAATGTCCCACACAAGTTTTATTAATGACTAATTATATTAATTAGTTTACTTGATTTATAATCACATGCGATGTTCAAAATTAACTGGACATTTTTTTCAATGAACTTACGTAACGATTTCTCGGCATATTTATTCTTTTAGAAATATTTCCTAATCAAATTTTATTCTCTTCTTATACATCATAAGACCTTATTCCTAAAAGTCCCTATCACACATATTGAACCTTATTGGTTCTTGCTAGCTCATAGATTAAATAAATAAAAATTTAATTTAATCCAGTCTTTTACCCCATTCTAATATCTACAACTAGGTTATCAATCTTTAACCTTTATTAATCACCTCCATATATTTATTAAAAGAAATATTGTTAAATATTCGGGTTATTACATTCACCCCTCCTTTTAAGAATTTCATCCTCGAAATTACAGCACACTACCCATTCAATGTCCAGAACTTTGGAACATTTCCCGGAAGTCTTCACAATTGATCAATAACTGTGAATGAATTTGAATAACCAGGAAGTAAAAAGAATTCCTTTAAAAATATATTTCAATATGACTGAGGGGTCATAAAGACCATGAACTATGTACTGAGTTAGCAAGTATTTCTACTGTAACCCTTAATAGTCATAAGACTATAAACACAATTTCACCCCAAAGATACTACGCTAGGAATCACCCTATCGTACCATATGTCATGCATAACGTTTAATCTTTGCGAGTGAAGTCGGAGCTATATGCTGACGAAATATATCTGCTTATGCTATTATTCACCTCAGACTTACTACAAAATTCTGCACCAAAATAATTTGGGTTGACATAAATTCTCGAAAATACTTGACTTTTGTAAATATATATCAACATTTATCTAGCCGAATCAATTAGCTTAGACTAATAATAGTTCGGATATCAATCGGAACTTTAAAACTTTTCAAGAGTACACTCGTGCAATAAAATTTAGAAGTTCATTACTTCAGATTAAAAGTTGTCTAGCCGAATCAATTGACCTAGACTAATATAATAAACTGTTCATGAACCATGAACTCATGAACTTTTTAAATCATTTTAAGTGAAAGTGAAATTAATTTTATGACTTCATGATACCGCATCTTTGACACAGTACGTTGAGGATTCTATCAAATTTTGACGCCATCTTTATGGTGCAAATTACTTTATGATATCATGATACCGTACTTTCACAGAAAATACGTTGAGGATTCAGTCATTGTCATATCCACACCACATGGTGTGTTGACGCATTTAGAAATACATTTTGATATTTTCAAATCATTATGGTCTAGCCGAATCAAATAGCATAGACTCCTCTTTAAACGTTTCCAAAATACTGAAACTCATTTTATGACGTCATGATACCACACTGTATCGACAGTACGTTGAGGATTCCGTCATTTTGTGACTTTGTCATACTACATCATACCATAGTGGGCTTTTATTACATCCAACACTAGGCTACTCTGCATTGATGACTCCATCGTTTATTATCTCTGCACTAAATGCATTAATGATATCTAAAACACATTTTAATATTTTCAAAAGCACAAAAGTGCGAATTTAGCACGATTTTAAGAATTTCAAGGTCTAGCATAGCTAGAAGATTAGGAATATCTTAAAACCTTAATTAATCACCAAATTTTCTCCGTATCTTTTCCAGTTTAATAACTATATCTATTATAGCTTTAATCTTGTTACTTAATGTAGACACCCAAATTTTGCACTTTCTCTACTAACCCTGGCAGGACGGCAAAATCGTCATTTGACCCGACATGCGGAAAGAAAGGTGGACCTCAGCACAAAGCCACCCCAGCGATTTATGGTCCAAACCGCCACAACGGACAACGAGCATCCGGTCACTTGAGGCAAGGCGAACAGTTGATCCAGAAAAGCCTGAGCTGACCACAAAAGACGACTGATGGCCACTCCGCTTACGATGTTCGGGGGTCTCGCTCCCCGGTGAGCGAGCGGCTGCCCAGCTCGCCGGTGAGCTGGCGGGGGTGGAAAGGGGGCAGCGCCCCCTGGAAGCCAAGCACAATTATTAAATTCTATATCAAGTCGCAGCCCTCCGAACTAGCCTCCCAGAACAATGTGGCACGTTTCCCAGGGATTTCCGGATTGCAAAAATACAGCCTTCCAAAATAATACCGCAGAAATTGGCGAATTAAGACCGCGTGGCACGAAAATCGAGAAAAGCAAGCCAGACAGCCGCGGATGCATCTGCGGCCAAACGACTTTCGAGGTTCGCACGGCTCGAGGAGACGGCACACGGCAGCCGAGGAAGCGGCGTGCCGCCCAGCCGCAGATGGATCTGCGGCCAGCCGCAGATGCATCTGCGGCTGCCTGGAAATGGCTATAGATCGCCATTTCCACCCGAGAGAAGAAAAAAAAAAGAAGTTTTGAAGGTTTTTAGAGAGAGAAAAATGGCGGAATAGAGAGAGAAACCTTCGGGTTTGGTAAAAAGTGTGAGATTTCTTCTCATTTTGTTGAATCTTCATGCTATACATTGTATCCTACATTGGATTTGAGTGCTAGTGCGTGATTTCTATCAATATCAAGGCAAAAAATTCAATCTCTCTTTGTATTGGTGCTTGTTTTATAGATCTATTAGATTTAATATTTTTTCTTGTTTTGGTAGTTTAATCGGTAAATATTTGTTTATTTGTGCTTTTGTTGGGTGGATCTTCTGTGGATCCGAAAATATTTGGTGCATTGCTACGTAAATAGTTTGATTTAGTGTATGTGGAAGTTAGATCCAATGTAGTCGATATTTGTTTTGGGATCTATGGATTAGGGACGGTTAGAGAGGATTTATTGTGGATGGAATCTCCTCCTAACCTCCCGATGATATCCCTTTAGTTTATTTTATAGTTTTTACGCACGTAGCGATGGCGATGATTTGTATTGTAAATATGTAATTTTCGGGCCTTAAAGCGATGTCGGATCGAAAATCGAGTTTAAGGCCCCGTAATAATGAAATGTGCGATTGTGGGCGTTTGGGGTTATTCGGATGGCTTACATGCCCGTGAATAGCCGCAACGTTATTTTGATGCTTGGTTTTCCCTTTTGACACGAGAAAACGATTTTGGAATGAAATGATAAAGATTTTATAAAATCAAGCAAATTAGGATATTAGATCCACGAGGATTAAAATTAAGAGTTTTGGCGAACTTAAATCCATGTTTGGCAAAAAGGCTTCATTTGGTTCCAAAAGGTCAAAAAAAACGATTTCGCAAATAAATAAATGTTTTCATTAAACTTTGTGCATAGGGTGAAAGAGTTCTAGAAGTTGCCTTCATTTTGTTCATTTTATTATTAGAGGGCAATGTATAGTCTCGATACCTATTTGACAAAAGTTTACAAATTGTTTTCTAAAATGACATCTAATAAAAAACCCTCATCGGTTCGAAATTAAAATCAATCTTTATTTTAAAAACGAAGCCTCGTCATTTGGGTCAAAAGACGTTAAAACGCTTTCCAGATAAAGCACATTTGCCATACAAAAATCCAAACAAAATTCACCACAAGCATTCACCTAGGCACACACGCACACACACGCAACTCACACATTTTAGGATTTAAAAGGATAGGAAAACATCAAGATAGCGGTAACCGTGTTTTACGGAAGTCGGGGGGTGCCTAACACCTTCCCCTCGCTTAAGCAAGCCCCCGAACTCTATGAATCTCGGTTTGCGGACCAATTAACTCGGAGTCACATATGAGCCAGCGATTACGAAAACAAACTCGGATGAGTTGGTACATCCATTTCAAATATACCAACTGGCGACTCTGGTCAATTGGCTCATAAAAATCGATCTTTCAAAACCCGTCGACATTAAGCCGACCCTTTCCAAAATCACATTTAAATCAAAAGGCTAAAATTGGAAGGGATATTTTAATAATAAAAAACGAGACGACGAAAATCCCGGCGTCGACACTTAACTCTACCCACATTCACTGTTCATCAAACTTACGACGTATTTGGGCTTAGGAACCTACCACAAGCATATGGTTTGAGGAGCTTGTCCTAGTCAGGCCAAAGTCGCCCATTCGCTGAGGGGTTCCACCACATGACTATGAGTCACAAACTTTCTATACGTGTCGATTCTCAGAACACGAACTTATCTTAACATCCTTTACATATCCGTTATACATATGAGAAAAGAATCACCTTTTCAACATACATATAACAAATAGCGCGACACAAGGTTTCAATTGATTATCACTATAGGAAGCCAAGTGGTCGTCAAACCAAACACAATTTCCTGCCCATACAAGAAATTGGTCAACTCAGCCACAAATCAATATAAGAAGTTAAGCGGTCGTTAAACCAAGAACAAATCCCCTGCCCATACAAAGGACTGATCAACTCAACCATTATATCAATATAGGAAGCTAAGCGGTTCTAAAACCAAGCACAAATTTCCCGCCCATACAAGAAATTGTACAACTCAGCCACTAACACGAGTCTTCAATTAAAAACCCATAAACCTCTGATTTCTCTTAACTTGATATGAATTTTGTCAATTCCTACCTTATCACACTCAACACTTCAAGAGTTCACTTATTACTATTTCACAGTATCTTTATTGTTATAGCACCATGCCATCAACACAACCTCTTAATCATTTAACAGACCATTTGCCATTCCATGATTTTACTATGATCACCATGATCTTATTTTATAATTGATTTCACTGTACGACTTCTCGTTTATTCTAGGATCGTTTAATTCTATCATCTTCTCACTCATCTCTGATCATTTACTGTACGATCCTTCTCTTTTTAAATTCTTGAGTCAAGTGTTCCCTGATTCTTTTCCATTCATTTTGAATACATCCATGAAGATCCTTCTTTAAATCTCCTCATATATACGCTTATTTCCTTCTTTACGAATTTGCTATATTCAGCTTTTATTGATTAAACTCCATATGAGTTTATCATTTCACTACCTTCAATTATTTCCACGATTATAGCCTAAGGTATTGCTACCTAAGAATTATAACCTATCAGCTCTGATACCAACTGTAACAACCCCAAAATCCAGCTCCAATAACCTCGGATCTGGTCCGTTAAAAGTAACCTCAATCCTAAGTTTAAACTAATTATATTTAACTTATAAACCACAAATACAATTATTACTATACACCAGGTATTAAACCTTAAATGGGTAAAATTTTTAATATAATTCTATTCCAGAATCGAAATCTTTAAACATTTTTATTACACCTTCTAATTATATGAATAATGATTTAGCATATCAACCTGTCACCCTTATACATAAAGGACAACATCTGAAAATGATTTAAAATAATCTATATATGTTCTTTTAACATTTCAGTTTGCTAATCTATAGCACATTTAAGACATAAAAATCTTCACAAGTATTACCCACAGAGATAATTTATTATATCGCAGGGTTTTACTATAAAAGCACCTACACTTCGATCTTGATGATTTGTTAGTCAATCTTCATCTTCGCTTCTACCAGAGTAATCAGCTTTCTCAAGCTTTTCTGTAATATCTTGTTTTAAGCAAGGGTGAGCACGACGGCTCAACAAGTTTAGTAGTTTCACATAACATATAAACATATTTCATCATGCCTCATGCATTTCATGCTTTGCAATGACTACATATTTTATGCATATCATGCTTTGTATTTACTCTATGATTCACGTTATTCATGCATGCCATTTACAATTTTATACAGTTCAATAGATATAGAACAATCAACTTAATCATCTACTGTATATCAACAGTTTATTTCAACTTGTATCACAAAAGCACATTACCACATTATTGCACATAATAACACATGCACACATAATAATTTTATAGTATTCTAATTCAGGCACATAATGCAACACGTTCTGAAAAACTTCTCTGGACTTGTATAACCAGCTTACGCTAATCTTTCATGTTCCTTGCATCACCTATACAGTATGTGAGATCAACGGTGCACAATATTAGTTACAGTTTGACTCAATACTAAATCAATAAAGATATTTATTTCTTCTTATCGCCCCCTTTTAAATCAACAGAGTTAATTTCATATTTTAGTCTCTCGTTGACTTGACTCAGTGTTTCATATTCAACATCGTAAATCTTTTGTACAAACTATGCAGTTCTGAAATTTATTAATGTCACTGCATTAATGTCTGAACCTTATTTCTGTTTAGGTCAAATAACTAATTAGTCACTAATGGACCATATTCTTGGTTTAACTTAATCACATCATTTAACTCGATGATTTATCATAATATTACCTGCCTCGGATAATATTTTAAACTCTTACTATTAATTAGTAATAACTTATAATGTTATTTAATTATTAAATAACACTTTAAATAGTCATTACTATTATTAATTCCTCTTTAATAATAGTTTACCTTAATTATTATTATTATTAATCATTTAATAATAATTTAATTGCTTGCTAGTATTATTACCCTTTAATAATATTTTAATTGACTTTTCATTATTATTAATGATTTTAATAATAATTTAATTGTTCATCAATATTATTAACCATTTAATAATATTTGAAATCATCACGTATCATTAGTAATTATTTAATAATGATTCAACCCTTAACTATTATTATTCAATAGTTAATTACTTGTTAAACAATATTATTAATTCTTTAATAATATTTTAAGTATTTATTTATCATTATTATTTATTTAATAATGGATTAACTCTTAACTATTATTATTATTTAGTTAATTAAATGCTAAACAATATTATTAATCCTTTGATAATATTTTAAATTAATTAATTACATATCATTATTAATTATTGAATAATGATTTAATCCTTAACTATTATAATTTAATAGTTAATCATTAATATTATCAATATATTTTAATTACTTAATAATCTTCTTCCGATTAAGAAATAATTATATTTCACTTAATTACCGTTTAATTATTATTTAATATGAATTAAATAATAATTAATTAATTAATTATCCGTAGTCAATATTTAATCTTAATTAAATAATAAACAATTGTACTATTAACTCTAACATCCTTTGATTACTATTTAATATATTTAATAGTAAGCAATTAACCCTCTTTAATTATTATTTAATGTTAATTAAATAATAATTAATTAATTATCTTTATTCACTATTTACTTTTAACTAAGTAATAAATAATTAGTTTAAACACTTTCTCATAATTTAATTACTATTTAATACCAATTAAATAATAATTATTTAGTTACTTTCTTTATTTACTATTTAATTATTAATTAAATAAGAAATAATTATTTTCCTTCATTAAATAATATGATATAGTTTATATATCACATTTATTATTTAAAAATAATTTAATAACAATTTTCTTCAATTATTAGTCAATTAACATCCAACTAGTGTATATTATCACCTCAGAAAGTATAAAAAATACTTTTTTCTTTATTTAACCTTACTTACTATTTAATACAACTTGAATAATAAGCAAGTAGGGTGATTAATATTTTTTCAGCATTTAAAAATGCTTTTAACAATTTTTCATGTAATTAGTTAGCTTTAATCATTTAATAATTATAGAAATTATCAAATGACATACTAAAAATACAAACTAAATTTTATAAAATAATACAGGAAATTCCAAGCAACTTTTCAGTTCGGGCCTTTGCTGGAACCGGCCAAAAAAGTGGTGAATCGGTTGCTGGAATGATCCAGTCGGTTCACCAAAGAAAAATCGGCAGTAGGTTTTTAATGTTTCCAAATTCTGCCTAGTTTTGGGGTATCTTACTAAAACCTTAATAACTTAAGTTCTATAACTCCGATGGTGCTCTACTTTATATTGTTGGAATCGTGACTTCCCGAACTATAATTTTCCATTATTGGATTAATTTTTTGTACACGATTTGATCTCCAAAAACATTCTGGAACCGTACCGTTCACGTAAAACTTCCGACAGTGGAGTGTTTTGCTAGAAAAATCCTAACTAATTCATTTTAACTCGGATTTTAGTCATTCAAGTTTCAGAATTTACATAACTTCAAGATCTACCCAACAAAATTGACGGATTGAGAATCCAATTTTCCGATCGTGAACAGTAATTCTGGCAATGTACTGTTTAGTTTCTAACTTTCTGGAAAACATGATTTTACATATTTTGGCTAACTTTTTCCACATAAATGCTTATGGATCCATACCAAAAATCCATGAAACAGTTAGTTAACGTATTTAGCATGGATCTAGACTTAAAGAACATAAAGATGGTATTTTTTCCATTTATTTAATATTTTAATCACAAAAGAAGCATAACTGGGGTTTTTAGGATTCTCTAACCTTTTTGGTTTTTGTGTGCTTGCTTCCTTCTCTACCCGAGTAGCTTATGAACATCCCAAGCCTATCTCCTTCAAAAAGATAAGCTCGAGTCGCTTGACTCGACCTAACTCGGTTAACTCGGTGGATGAACTCACCTTAACTCGCTAACTCACTACTAGAGTTACTATTGAAACTCATTTTCAACTCACTCAACGCACTCAACCAAATTGTGAAGAGAGCTTGCAATCCTCCCAACCCCCAACACATTAGCAATGCTTCATATTTATAGAGGTAGAAAATGATAGATACAATACATGTATATATCATTTTTGGCTAGCAATTCACAAAGTCAAACTTGGTCCATAATTTAAGGGATTGCTTGGATATTTTTGGACAACAAAGCAATCTTAGCTTCCTTAGCTATGACATAACCGATCACTTCCTCTAAATCTCCCAAATCTAGCATTTTTGATTTAATTTTTAATTGTTAATTTGTCCATTTGCAAGTTTCTAGAAAGTAGTCAAATAATTGACTTTAAATTAAATCATTTAAACACATAATTTAATTTAATTGGACTAATAATTCTACCAACATGTTGGACTTGAGCAATTAAGTTATTGGACATCCAATTAAACTCTCATTAATTAGTTTATTAAACTAATTAAATAATCTCATTAATTAATTTACCCATTTTGTTACCAAAACTTTATTCAAATTTAATTGAATAATTAATTAATTTTCTCACTTATCAATTTCTTGATATTAAATATCTCCAGGTTAGTACACTAATTATCCAAATATTTTGGACTTATTAAATAATATATTAAATGTCTTACGCAAGTTTTATTAATGACTAATTATATTAATTAGTTTACTTGATTTATAATCACATGCGATGTTCAAAATTAACTGAACATTTTTATCAATGAACTCACGTAACGATTTTTTGGCATATTTCTTCTTTTAGAAATATTTCATAATCAAATTTTATTCTCTTCTTATACATAATAGGACCTTATTCCTAAAAGTCCTTATCACACATATTGAGTCTTATTGGTTCTTGCTAGCTAATAGATTAAACAAATATAAATTTAATTTAATCCAGTCTTTTACCCCATTCTAATATCTACAACTAGGTTATCAATCTCTAACCTTTATTAATCTCCTCCATATATTTATTAAAAGAAGTATTGTTAAATATTCGGGTTATTACAAGCACCCTTATTTCCACTGCCTCCATCGACTTTCTTATTTGGACAATCTTTGATCTGATGCCCCACTTCTCCACAATAAAAAACTTCCATTGCTTGCTTTCAGAGTCAGACAATTTGGTGCAATGTGTCCCTCTTGACCGCATCTGAAACAAACATTTTTTTCTTTCAAACATACCTCTGAGTGCCCCTTTCCACAATTGGGAGATGCCTCCATTTTTTCCTATGGTTCTCCTTGTTTATTACCAGTTGTATTATTATTGTTGTTCCATTTTTGCCTATTTGTGTTGCTTCCCCCACTGCTTCTTTCTTGGTTGATTGACTCTATTACTTTTCTTGCCACGCTATTCCTGCTTGTACTTTGTCAAGGCGTCACTTCCTCCTTTTGCTAAAATAGTTTTCTCCATTACCCACGCAAAAGTCCTAATCTGAAACATTGACACCTTACTATAAATCCATGGTTTTAACCTGCGTTCAAAGCGTCTTGCTTTTCTTTGTTCCATGTCCACCTGGTGTGGAGCAAACCTTACAAACTCATTGAATTTAGCCGCATACTCGGCCACAATCATATTTCCTTGCTCCAGTTCCAGGAATTGTACTTCCATCATGTCCGAGTTACCAGAGGAAAGTAAGCCTCGAAGAACATTTCCTTAAATCTTTCCCAAGGTGCAGCTTTCGTCCCTAATCTTCCTTTATTGGCAATCCACCAATAATTAACTTCTCCTTTTAACATGAATGTAGCGAATGCAATCTTTGTTCTTCTACAATGTTAGCTATGTTAAATACTTTTTCCATTTCAATCACCCAATTCTAGGCTTATACTAGATTCATTGTCCCCTTAAACTTCAGCGGTCCTACAACTTTGAAATCTTTGAATGTGGCAATACGAGCCGTTACTGGTTGATCACCCATAGGGTTTATATTTTTGTTATGGAAAGCTCCCATCAACAAATCTACAAACTGCTGCATGAGATTAACTAACTCCTCTGGAGCATTTACTGAATCCTCTAGCGGAGGTTAAACATTCTGTATGTGTCTAGGCGGCATTTTTGTTTAACAATTTATGTCATGATTAATATCTTATCAATCACATACTACATTCTTATGTTAACTTAAACATATAGCCATGTTGAAACATTTTTAATAACCGAGTTTATATTCATATGCAAAATGATTAATGCCTAGCACCTTACATCAAACTTAACATATCTCTATAAACTTTTCATCCTTTTAGACAACAAAAATCAGGATTTACATATAACTCTATACAACAACTTAGACCTTCCCTCCTTAGGATAAAAGAGGTTAAATGACATTTTCTATCCCTTTTATAGCAAAAAGCTAGGGATTTACATTACATACATGTAACGCACCTGAGATTCCACATTCCTTTAATGAATTTCAATTATGTCTGGAAGGTAATCAATAACTTTAAACCACATTAACTGGAATCTCGTGCGTTAATACTTAGCCTTTAATCTTTAAAACCATTCAGTTGACCATAGTGCGGTCCATATATTTTTTTATATTTAAAACTTACTATCAATATCTGTCTCAGGATCGTAATAATCACTTTACTAGAACTTAGATCATATACAAATAAGTTATGACCTAGTCTATTACATTTTCAAAATCATATGTATATAATGATTTTACATAGTATAACCTGTGAAATATAATCACCATTTAAATTATCCATACATAATCCTATTTGGTTATACCTATTCCGTACATGTTTCTGTTTACATACATCTGTACCATACATACGAGTTTCATTATATACATACTCATCTTATAACAATAATACAATCATCTTACCTCATTATCTCTGGATAATACATACATACATATATACATACATTTATCACTATGGATTTATAAACCATACATTCCATAACACTATCATGGCTTGACATTTAACCAACTGGTACATAAATTGCACATATACAACTTTACATTTATCTGCTAACTTTTTATATCACATATAGGAATATAATGGATTCCTTCATGCTGATCTACGTACTTAGCATCTTTTACCTTTAGCTTAACCGAAACTTCCGGCCTTCTCGTACTTTAACTGAAAATATTAGTTTATAGCAAGAGTGAGCACAAAGGCTCAGCAAGTCAATCAGTTAACACCTTTCATGCTTGCAATTTATATTCATGTGTCATGCATCTTTTACTTTACTATGCTATGCATAAATGCCACATATTTTATCTAACAGTTAAAACATATAGTTGCACGTAGTGCATATCTGAACATTTAATGTCATATAGTTCATGTAGAATAATTATCACGTTTAAGTCTGAAAAACTTGCCTGTACACTTTTATACTTAAACCTTTACTTCCTTGCTTGACTATTCTATCCTTCCTTGCATCGGGTTGCTAGTCCAAACTTTATCTGTAAACATTGAATCTATATACATCATTATAGGATCATAAATCTTTACATAATTCCTTTCACTTAAATCATAATTAATAGACCATTAGTCTCTAATCATTTCACATTTGATGTATTATACCTTACATAGGTTAATAATACATCCTAGTTCGTTCTCGACCTTTTACACAAGCGTAACATGCCTTTACTTGACTTTTGGGTAAATTAGATTATATCGTTTCTTGTTTCATTATACTTTAACACCCTTTGCATTGACCATTATTATCAATTCTAGGGTTTATATAACTTGTTTCTATCATCTCATATCAAAATATAGCTTTTTGGAAGCTTAAATTTTTTTCAAATGCAGAGCAATCTCGCCCCGGCGCCATTAGAGCTCGTTGGCCACGAAATCTCCTCAGCTATGAACAGTACATTGTGCCCCAGTGCAATGTTTAGTACAAAACATTGCGCCTAAGCGCAATGTTCAGAATCAACATTTTTGATTTTTGCACCACCTTTGCCGATTTTTAACTCATTCATCTTACATCCAATTAAGCTCAAATTTGGACCACATTTAGACCTTAATACCTAGTATTTAAAAAAAATAAAAATACTACTTGACCCATTTGGCTTCTTAAAATCAGCGAAGCAATAGCACTTAGGAGGGCGTTTCAAAATATTTCAGCACTTGGAAAAATTTGCAACTTTAAAACTAAATTTTTTCCAACTTTATGATTTTTGGCCAATTGCTTCCAAACTTCATTCCAACACTTGACATAGTTTACTTGGGTCATATATGATATGTTCAAACTTTTAAAACCATAAAACTTCGCAAGAGGCGAGATTTGTTCGTTAAAATCCATTTCGAGTCGAAACGGTCGATTTCGATTGTTCGAAACTCATTTTCATTCTAATTCTCATCCGTTGACTACCAAATCAATGTAGACATATGTAATAACATAAAACTAAGCCATTTGACTCCATTTTACCTTTAATTCCTCAAAATTGCCAAAAATCACAATTAGGTTGGATTTTCGATAACTTTCATTAACTTTTTATTTCCAAAACTTTTGCTATTCTTGGCCCCTTTTTGCAAGAGTTGATTCCAACATGTCATTCAACACTTATAACACATATTTAACTTGTAAGGGCCTTCAAAACATTTTAAATTTTACAATTGAATTCATTTCTCCAAAGTTTCCATTTTGGTCGTCGGCAAACGTTTTAAAATCCACAATTGTCGCCATAAACGCCAAACAACTCCCAAATCAACTCAAACACATGTGTTAACATCAAACTTAGCTTTTTGGCCTCATTTGATTATCAATTACACAAAATGGCCAAAATTCACACATTGATGACATTTTGTCATCTTTACTTGTTTCCATCCTTAAACCAACTTCAATCTCTGGACTCTATGCTTCATATGCATAATCACTTACACATACAACTACTTTAAGTAATCATAAAACTTCTATACGCATCTTCCAATTCACTTTACATATTATAATTTGGTCTATACACAGAGTATAGCCTAATATTGTAACTATTCTCCAGCAAAACATACCTTTACACCATATATGCATTTAACTTGCCATCTAGTACAACAATTTACTTGCATCAAATATGATCAACCTTTTAAACTAGGTTTTCATCAAATCTAATCACATACAAAACATGATCATCTGTGAATCATAGCTTAATGCCACCTTTCTATTAAACAAAACATGTTTCTTTTTCATTAGTTCACTTAGAATGATCTCTAGCATCCAAATATCCATGTATCAAACATGTTTAACATCTTCATCTAGGATTTTCCTCAAAACCAATAACATTTAACACATATTCTTCCTTAAATCACGAGTTCTAGCTTCAAAAACATACATGAATAGCTAGTCCATCAACTTTGTAACACAACCTTCAAGACTAAGGTTTCATCAAATTTCAAACATAACACACATAAACTCATAAAAACTTCAGAATCAACCCTTATAATTCAAGGATTCATGCATGGCTACTCTTGTTCTTACATTTACACACATAAATTTCAAACTTTAAAACAAGAACATGATTATACCTTCTTGTATGCCCAACTTCTTTACATAGGAAGCTTGGTCTTGACAAGCTCTTCCTCTTTTCTTTTTACTCTTTCATCATCCGTGTGACGCCCCCAAATTTGGGTTCCTTAAACCACGGGTTCAGTGCTCACGATACTATTCTATCTGTCAACAAATCCATTCATTCAGAATAATAATAAAACTTAATTACATTCATTCATAACTATCCCAGGTTCTACATACCTTTATACATACATACATACATACATACACCTGTACCTGACATATTACAAAAAGATATAGTTTACATATACATGACTCTATCACTTTACATCTACTGTTTGCTGACTTTTCCTTTTCATTTGTCTATACCCGACCCCTCGGCCTGCTCGGGTTTAGCTAAAATATCATGTCTAAAAGCAAGGGTGAGCATCAAATAGCTCAGCAAGTATATAAACAATGATGACATGATATCTCAGAATGGTGAATGAAAATCATTTACAATGAGTATGAGTCGTTTACAGTAAGCTGAATCAAACAATGTAATGGATCATTTCCAATAGCTGACCAATATCAGTTCAATGTATGAACATGAGAACATGCATAACTTTACATGATTAGCTGAAACCATGAAGCTTGCTTGCTGTACGGTCACAAGACCTAGAACTTGTTAAGAATAATACCAATCATAAAGACTGACATTGCCCAGGATAGTAATAAGACTGCTATTCAATTTAGATGTGTACTCTGGGTGATCAGCCCATCGTACTTTTATATTGTGCACAACATAAACATCTAGCGACGCAACCACGCCATAAAATTATATTGCTTTATACTTTACTCCCCTTTATCAGGGTTGTTCTGTTACAGCATATCATAGAATCCGCACCACAGCAACATAGATTGGAGCACATAACAATAAACATTTGATTACAACATAAATTATCATATGTGTTTAGCCGGAATCAAGATTGGCATCGACCCTTTTTCAAAGTAGTTCATTGGTGAAAGAACTTTACATGAACGCATGAATATATATTATGAATAACTGTTCAAAGAACTGTAATTAGGAGTTCAGATAAAACACTTGCCTATATCCTCGTCTATTACAACCGGCAAAATATTATCCCGTTTATAACCTACATGACCATAATATGGGTTCATGCATTAGTTACATATACGTGCATGCTATAACTTGCTATATAAGCTACCTTTTGTCTTTACATAACCTTTAACGTATAACACATTGCTCATTTGTCCTTAATATCTATCAGATTGATCATTTTTATCAATTTATGGTTTATAGCATATGTATTTATCATTTAATATCAAAATATTTCATTTTGGGAAAAAATAATTTATTTTTAAATTTTCAGTACATGACGCCCCAGCGCCATGTTTTGTGCTTGACATCTCGCTGGCCGCGAGATAAGCTCAGCCTAGACTACGCCCCGGCTTGCTCTGATGTCGCTCCGGCGTGGTCCCTTAGCAGAATTGCGCCCCGACGCAGTTCTCAGTGTAAAAGATGGCGCCCTTCTGGTTTTTCTAAAAAAATTTTCTTTTAAAAATCAATGCTATTTTTGTCCCAAATCGACATTTCTGAGCTCTAAGAAATCATTTAACATATAAAACACGTAATTGATATGTATGGGCTTTCAGAACATTTAAAAATCTTAAAATGGCATTGTTTTTCCAATTAAATCGTTTTTGTCGTCGGCGAACGTTTTAAAACAGTTAAAATGGACAATTGTCGTCATACAAATCAAATGAGTTCCAATTCAACTCTAACACGTGTGTTTATATAAGGTTACATGTTTAGCCCCATTTGACCTCCAATTACTCAAAATTGCCAAAAATGACATATTATTGGCATTTTCTCAATTTTAACAACTTCCAACTTAACTCACTTAACATTTTGAATCTCATGCACCCCATAGGTTAACATATATTTATTTAGAAACTTTATATGAATGTGTAGCTTCTACATGCACCTACCAAAACACTTTACAGATTATAAATTGGTTTACATGCAACATATAGCCTAATATTGTAATTTTTTTTCTACACAAGTCATGCTTTTGACTCTTTCATACATCTACAAAGTTACCAAGCATAATCAACACATGTAACCCGCATATTCAACACCTTCAACTAGGGTTGCATTATTTCTAGCAACATATAACATATAACCATCCCTTGAATCATTCTTTCTAGCTTGTAAAAACACATGAATAGTGCACCACCTTTGTTATAGCACACATAAGCTTAGGGTTTCATACTCAACCAACTACATAGCATAGAACTCACATAAATCACACCCTTGAGCATAGATACATGCATGACTTCACATGTTCTAGCATTTAAGCACATAAATGACAAATTTTAAAGCTAGAACTTGGTTATACCTTCTTTTGGCTTGTGTTCTCTTTGCAATAAAGCTTCTAAGAGCTTGATTATCCACCTTGATGCCTTCCTTTACCTCCCTTGATCAATTATTATTGTGCAATCCTTATGATTTCCCTTGAACTCTAGATTCTTCTTCTCTTTTCTCTCTTGTTTCTCACGTGCAACTTTCGGGTGACTTAGTTTTGATTGATACTTGCAATATGCTATACATATATATGTAATTCGTATAAATCTTCAACAACTAACCATGCATTGGTTAGTCTAACCATGCATGGTTAGGGCCAAACAAAACACTTCACTTGACTAAACAAGGGTACAATAGTCATTTCACCATCATAGGATACCAAGGTCATTATTTGAATTATTAAGGGTAGCACAACAATTTCCCCAAAAATCTAGACATTTAATTCCATATAATTAGCTTAAAATTCCATTCTTGGTCATTTTTAATTCAATTTAAATCCTTTTTGATCCAAACTTATTTCATAAAGTTTGAATTTAATTCCACCATTAAATACACCATAATTGGCTTGTCCCAAAATACTTGTCACCTTTAAAAATATTTAGCTTCCATTAATAACTTATTAATTTACAATATTTGGGAATTTGTGTATTGCTACATTCTTCCCTCCTTACAAGGATTCCGTCCCCGGAATCACTATCACAAGATTATACAAATAAACTAGGATATTCCCTTTTCATTTTCTCTTCTAACTCCCAAGTTACTTCTTCCATATTGTATTTTTTCCACATTACTTTTACAGAAGGAATCACTTTGTTTATTAGAATTTGTTCCTTTCTATCAATGATCTGAACAGGAGTCTCCTCATACGTGAAATCCTTTTCAATCTGAATTGGCTCGTATTCAATCACATGTTTGTAATCTGGCTTGTACGGCCTTAACACTGATACATGGAACACGTTGTGAATGTGTTCTAATTCTGGAGGTAATGCCACAACATAGGCTACTTCCCCTATCTTTCTCAACATTTCAAAAGGTCCAATAAACATTGAACTCAACTTTCCTTTCTTTCCAAATCTTATCTTCCCTTTCCAGGGAGATACTTTTAAGAACACATGGGATCCTACTTCGAAATCTCTCTTTTGCCGATGCAAATCTGCATATTTCTTTTGTCTGTTTTGTGCTACTATGAGCCTTGACCTTATAACTTTGACAATCTCAGCAGTCTGTTGTACAATTTCTGGTCCCAATAACTTTTGTTCTCCTACCTCATCCCAGCAGAGAGGTGTTCTGCACGTCCTCCCATATAATTCCTCATACGGCGGCATGCCAATACTTTCATGATAACTGTTGTTATATGCGAATTCCACTAACGGCAAATGGTCGTCCCAATTACCCTTAAAGTCCATTACGCATGGTCTGAGCATATCTTCTAATGTTTGGATCGTCCCGTTCACTTTGACCGTCTGATTGAGGATGATACGCTGTGCTCAACCTCAACTGCGTACCCATACGCTCCTGAAAACTCTTCCAAAAGTTAGATGTGAATCGCAGATCTCGATCTGAAACAATTGATACCGGAACTCCATGCCTCGACACAATTTCCTTCACGTACAACTTTGCTAACTGATCCAAATTGAACTTGATTTTGATCGGTAAGAAGTGTGCAGACTTCGTTAGTCGATCCACTATCACCCATATTGCATCATTGGCTTTCTGCGTAGCTGGGAGTCCCACGATAAAATCCATTGTAACATGCTCCCACTTCCATTCTAGAATCTCTAGCGGTTGTAGCAATTCACTAGGCCTCTGATGTTCTGCTTTAATTCTTTGTCACGTTAAGCATTTACTTACGCATTCAGCTACATCCTTCTTCATATTGGGCCACCAAAAGTGTTGGCGAAGATCTTGGTACATTTTCGTACTTCCTGGATGAATTGAATATCGCGAACTGTGTGCTTCTTGCAGAATCTCATCTTTTAACTCCGATACTAACGACACCCATACTCTTCCTTCCAATCTTAGCATTCCGCTGTTGTCTATCTTGAACTTTGTCTCTTGTCCATCAGATATGCGTTTCTTGATTTGATCACAATCTTGATCTTGCATCTGAGCTCCTTTCACTTTATCTAATAACATTGGATGCACTTCTACCACAAATAATGTCTCTTCCGATTCTATTGGATATTTCACTTCCAGCTCCATTCTTTCCATTTCTATGATTAACTCTTCTTTAGTAGTCATCATTTCCAATCTTTCTCGACCCTTCCTACTTAAGGCATCGGCTACAACATTAGCTTTCCCTGGATGGTATAGAATCTCGCAATCATAATCCTTAATTAGTTCTAACCATCTCCTTTGCCTCATATTCAAATCCTTCTGAGTGAAAATATACTTCAGACTTTTGTGGTCTATGTATATTTCACATTTCTCTCCGTATAGATAATGTCTCCATATCTTCAATGCAAACACCACTATTGCCAATTCCAAATCATGGGTTGGATAACCTTTCTCATAGTCTTTCAACTGTCTTGACGCATACGCAATGACTTTATCGTGCTGCATCAATACATAACCAAGTCCTTTGTGCGACGCGTCACTGTACACAACAAATTCTCCCGTATCGTCAGGCAACGAAAACACAGGTGCTTCACTTAATCTTTTCTTGAGTTCCATGAAACTCTCTTCACATTTATCTGACCATACAAACTTTACAGTTTTCAAATTAGTTAGAGGTCCTGATAACTTTGAGAAGTCTTTAATAAATCGTCTATAATATCCTGCTAAACCAAGAAAACTTCGTACCTCTGTTGGTGTCTTTGGTTTTTCCCAGTTTATTACTGCTTTAACTTTGGCTGGATCTACAGATATTCCATGTTGGTTGATTACGTGCACCAGAAATTGCACTCTTTCTAACCAAAACTCACATTTCGTAAATTTTGTATACAGCTTTACTTCTCTCAACTTTTCCAATACAATTTTCAAATGTTCCTCATGCTCTTCTCGAGTCTTTGAATAAATCAAAATGTCGTTGATGAATACCACTACAAACTTGTCCAAATACTACTTGAACACTCTATTCATTAAATCCATAAATGCAGCCGGCGCATTCGTCAACCCAAATGACATTACCAGAAACTTGTAATGACCATAACGAGTCCTAAATGCTATCTTAGGCACATCTTCAGGTCTCACCTTTAACTGGTGATAACCACTTCTCAAATCAATCTTCGAAAAATACTTGGCTCCACGTAGCTGATCAAATAACTCATCGATCCTTGGTAGCGGATACTTGTTCTTAATCGTCACTTTATTTAATTCCCTGTAATCAATACAGAGTCTTAACGAGTCATCTTTCTTTTTGACAAATAAAACTGGTGCTCCCCAAGGTGAAAAACTTGGCTGAATATACTTCTTGTCCAACAATTCTTGCAACTGAATCACTAACTCTTTTAACTCTACTAGGTCCATTCTGTATGGTGCTTTTGAAATTGGCGTTGTTCCTGGTACGAGATCTATTACAAATTCGATCTCCCTATCTGGCGGAAGACCCGATAATTTCTCTGAAAATACATCTGCATAATCCTTTACCACGGGTATCTGACCCATTTCTGATCCCACTATTCGTGTATCAACCACATGGGCTAAGTATCCCATACATCATTTCCTTAACAGCTTATTAGCCTGCATCATCATCAGACAACAAGATTGTCGTGGCGACTTGCTACCATAAAATACTACCTTAGACTTGGAAGGAGTCTGAAGGTTTACACATTTCCTCTGGCAATCAATCACCGCCCCATGGCTATACAACCAGTCCATTCCCAGTATTACATCAAATTCTCCTAACTGAATAGGAATTAAATCAATTAATAACTTATGCCCCTTATCGTTAACCAACAATCCCGATGAATATTTTTCACCTGGATTACTTTCTTATTCGCTACTTCTATGTTCAACACATTTTCTAACTTTGATTGAGGTAGATTCAATTTCTTAGCAAATTCATCAGATATAAAAGAACATGTAACACCCGAATCAAACAGCACATATGCATTTGTATCATTGATAGAAATGATTCCTGACACCACGTCCTTTGATGCCACTGCATCCTTAACTGTCATGTTGAACGTATGTGCCGTCGGTCTCCCTGGCTGAGTAGGTCCACCAATAGCCAGCTTCCCACTAGTATTTCCCCTGCTTCCACTTCCTCCTTCAGCTTTCTTCTTAGGACAATCTCTAATCTGATGCCCCACTTCTCCACAATGAAAACAACATTTGTTTGTCTTCAGAATCGGACAGTTTGGTGCGATGTGTCCTTCCTGACCGCATTTAAAACATACGTTCTTTCCCTTCAGACATACTCCAGAATGTCCCTTTCCACAATTGGGACATGGCTCTATCTTCTTCTTTGTTTTCCCTTGTTTGCTTCAAGCTGGATTACTATTCCATTTTCGCTTGTTAGTGTTACTTCCCCCACTACTACTTTCTCTGTTGGCTCCATCACCTTTCTTCTTACCATGTTGTTCCTGCTTGTACTTTGCTAAGGCATTGCTGCCTCCTTCTGCTATAAAGGCCTTTTCCATCACTCCAGCAAAAGTCCCAATCTGAAACTTTGAGACCCTCCTGTAAATCCATGGTTTTAATCCACGTTCAAAACGTCTTGCTTTTCTCTGTTCTGTGTCCACCTGGTGTGGAGAAAATCTTGCCAACTCATTGAATTTCGCCGCATACTCGGCTACAGTCATATTTCCCTATTTTAATTCTAAGAACTGCACCTCCATCATGTCTTGCGTCACTGGAGGAAAATAAGCTTCAAGGAAAATTTCTTTAAATCTCTCCCACGGTGCAGCTTTTGCTCCCAGTCTTCCTTTACTGGCAGTCCACCAATACTTTGTTTCTCCTTTTAACATAAATGTAGCAAAGGCAGTTTTCTATGTTTCTGCCACATTTGCTACATCAAATACCTTTTCCATTTCAATTATCCAATTCTGGGCCTCTATCGGATTCATCGTCCCCTTGAACTCTGGGGGTCCAATAGCTTTAAAATCCTTGAAGGTAGCAATCCGAGCTGGTACCGGTTGGTCAACCATAGGGTTAACATTCTTGGTCTGGAAAGCTCCCATCAACAAGTCAACAAACTGCTGCATGGGGTTAACTGGCTCCTCAGGAGCATTTACTGACTCCTATGGTGGGGGTTGAACATTTGGTCTGCGTCTTGGCTGCATTTTCTGTTTAAAAATTTTCATCATGATTATTATATATTAATTACATGCCACATTCTTATGAACTTTAAATACATGGTCGTGTCAACACACATTTAATAACTGAATTTATATTCGTAACAACTTAACTTGTGTTTAACATAATACATTACAAGTAGCATATTGTTATTTTCATCCCCTCAGATTATAAAAGTCGGGATTCACACTTACCAGTTTTACCACCACCATAGACGGCTTCCTTAATACAAAAGAGATTACATAACACTTTCTATTTCTTTTATAACAAACTAGGGATTCACATTACATACACACATGACTGTATATACATAATTATATATATCTATTACATATATCCTACGAAAGCATTCCACGCCTAACTGCGTCGTCATATTCTTCATCCATGATTGCTATCATCTTCCACCTACTCAAAGTATCTCTGGCCTGGTTATACTCCACCGGGTAGTAATGCACTTTATCTTGTGCCCTTCCAAACACCGTGCAAAAAGCATAGCTCATATCTTCCATTCTTACATTCATGCTATCTATCTTGGCCTTTTTAACCCTTACTTCTTCCTCCACCAGATTTACTCTCCTTACTGTTTTAGCCTCGGCATGTTCGTACCTGGCTATTTTAGCAGTTACATCCCTCAACTTTGCCTCCAAGATTTTTTTTTCATTTTTTAGCTCTTGAACCTTCTGTTCTTCCTGTCTCAACTTATCTCCCAACTCTATGTTTCTATTAATTAACACTTGGACTGCATTCTCATTTTGTTCTACAGCTGTCTGCAGTTCAGCAGCTTGGGTTTCTAACTCCAATATTCTATCCACAAACTCACTATTCTGTTGTATCAGGCCAATCACCCATTCTCGATTGGCCTCTCTTTGCTCAGAGGATGCATTATCTGGTAATGTTCCATCTGAGTCTCCTCCCAGCTCATCTGGATCCTCTTCTTGATCACTGTCCTCAGCTGGTACTAGTGTCATAGCTGGTATAATGGTCATCACATCGATCTGAATGTCCCTGGGCTCTTCTTCTATTGCCCGACTGGATTCACCAATCTCTGGCATACTATAAAATCACAAGAACAACTATTTAAGTTCAATGCAACTTTTTCTTATCTCTACAACACATAACACATAGCACATAACACATATTGTGAAAATTTTAACTTTAATAATTTCCACCATTCGCCTCTTAGAACTCTAAATGAGTTTTACTATATTCCTAAAGGTCATATTCCTAAGGTTTTTTCCACCTAAGGTTTATAACCTATCAGCTCTGATACCAACCTGTGACTCCCCCAAATCTGGGTCCCTTGAACCACAGGTTCGGTGCTCACGATACTATTCTACCCTGTCAACATATCCATTTATTCAGAATAATAATAAAACTTAATTACATTCATTCATAACTATCCCAAGTTCTACATACCTTTATACATACATACATACATACATTTGTACCTAACATATTACAAAAAGATACAGTTTACATATACACGACTCTATCACTTTACATTTACTGTTTGCTGACTTTTCCTTTTCCTTTGTTTATACCCGAACCCTCGGCCTGCTCGGGTTTAGCTGAAATATCATGTTTAAAAGCAAGGGTGAGCATCAAACAACTCAACAAGTATATAAATAATGATGACATGATATCTCAGAATGGTGAATGAAAATCATTTACAACGAGTATGAGTCATTTACAGTAAGCTGAATCAAACAATGTAATGGATCATTTCCAATAGTTGACCAATATTAGTTCAATGTATGAACATGAGAACATGCATAACTTTACATGATTAGCTGAAAACATGAAGCTTGCTTGCTGTACGGTCACAAGACCTAGAACTCGTTAAGAACAATACCAATCGTAAAGACTGACATTGCCCAGGATAGTCATAAGACTGGTGTTCAACTTAGATGTGTACTCTGGGTGATCAGCCCATCGTACTTTTATATTGTAAACAACATAAACATCTAGCGACGCAACCACGCTATAAAATTATATTTCTTTATACTTTACTCCCTTTTATTAGGGTTGTTCTGTTACAGCATATCATAGAATCCGCACCATAGCAATATGGATTAGAGCATATAACAATAAACATTTGATTACAACATAAATTATCATATATGTCTAGCCGGAATCAAGATTGGCATCGACCCTTTTTCAGAGTAAATTAATGGTGAAAGAACTTTACATGAACGCATGAATGTATATTATGAATAACTGTTCAAAGAACTGTAATTAGGAGTTCAGATAAAACACTTGCCTATATCCTCGTCTATTACAACCGGCAAAATATTACCTTGTTTATAACCTACATGACCATAATGTCGGTTCATGCATTAGTTACATATACGTGCATGCTATAACTTGCTATATAAGCTACCTTTTGTCTTTACATAACCTTTAACGTATAACACATTGCTCATTTGTCTTTAATATCTATCACATTTATCATGTTTTTCAATTTATGGTTTATAGCATATGTATTTATCATTTAATATCAAAACATTTCATTTTGGGACAAAATAATTTATTTTTAAATTTTCAGTACATGGTGCCCCGGCACTATGTTTTGTGCTTGACATCTCGCTGGCCGCGAGATAGGCTCGGCCTAGACTGTGCCCTGGCTTGCTCTGATCTCGCTCCGGCGTGGTCCCTCAGCAGAATTGCGCCCCGACGCAGTTCTCAGTGTAAAAGATGGCACCCCGGCGCCCTTCTGGTTTTTCTGAAAAAATTTTCTTTTAAAAATCAATGCTATTTTTGGCCCAAATCGACATTTCTGAGTTCCAACAAATCATTTAACATATAAAACACGTAATTGATATGTATGGGCCTTCACAACATTTAAAAATCTTAAAATGACATTGTTTTTCCAATTAAATCGTTTTGGTCGTCGGCGAACGTTTTAAAATGGTTAAAATGGATAATTGTCGCCATACGAATCAAATGAGTTCCAATTCAACTCTAACACGTGTGTGTATATAAAAATTACATGTTTAGCCCCATTTGACCTCCAATTACTCAAAATTGCCAAAAATGACACATTATTGACATTTTCTCAATTTTAACAACTTCCAACTTAACTCACTTAAAATTTTGAATCTCATGCACCCCATAGGTTAACATATATTTATTTAGAAACTTTATATGAATGTGTAGCTTGTACATGCTCTTGACTCTTTCATACATCTACTAAGTTACCAAGCATAATTAACACATGTAACCTTCATATTCAACACCTTCAACTAGGGTTGCATTATTTCTAGCAACATATAACACATAACCATCCCTTGAATCATACTTTCTAGCTTGTAAAAACACATGAATAGTGCACCACCTTTGTTCTAGCACACATGAGCTTAGGGTTTCATACTCAACCAACTACATAGCATAAAACTCACATAAATCACACCCTTGAGCATAGATACATGCATGACTTCACATGTTCTAGCATTTAAGCACATAAATGACAAATTTTAAAGCTAAAACTTGGTTATACCTTCTTTTGGCTTGTGTTCTCTTTGCAATACAGCTTCTAAGAGCTTGACTATCCACCTTGATGCCTTCCTTTACCTCCCTTGATCAATTATTATTGTGCAATCCTTATGATTTCCCTTGAACCCTAGCTTCTTCTTCTCTTTTCTCTCTTGTTTCTCACGTGCAACTTTCGGGTGACTTAGTTTTGATTGATACTTGCAATATGCTATACATATATATGTAATTCGTATAAATCTCCAATAACTAACCATGCATTGGTTTGTCTAACCATGCATGGTTAGGACCAAACAAGACACTTCACTTGACTAAACAAGGGTACAATAGTCATTTGACCATTATAGGATACTAAGGTCATTATTTGAATTATCAAGGGTAGCACGGTAATTTCCCCAAAAATATAGACATTTAATTCCATATAATTAGCTTAAAATTCCATTCTTGGTCATTTTTAATTCAATTTAAATCCTTTTTGATCCAAACTTGTTTCATAAAGTTTGAATTTAATTCCACCATTAAATACACCATAATTGGCTTGTCCCAAAATACTTGTCACCTTTCAAAATATTTAGCTTCCATTAATAACTTATTAATTTATAATATTTGGGAATTTGTGTATTGCTACAATCTGACCATCATAGCTTTGCAAATCATCATGTTTTTTCCATAGCTTCCATGGCTTTTCTCCCTTTATCTCTTTTCTCTATTGGCTTTGAAAAATGCTGAAAACTTAACAAGGAAAATAAGCTTTTCTAGCTTAATACGTACATATAAGCATATATAATCTCCAACAACTAACCATGGATGGTTAAAGGTATTTATGTCATTTCACTTGACTAACTAAGGTTATTTTAGTCATTACTCCCTTCTAGGATACAATTGTAATTCCATTATTTGTTAAGGGCAACATGGTCTTTAGCTTAAAAATCTAGAGAATTTATTTTTGATCCAAACTTATTTCATTATACTTGAATTTTATTCCATCATTAAATAACTCATAATTGGCTTATCTTATAACACTTATCACACTTTCAAAACTTCATTCCATCAATTAATTATATTAATTCACAATAAATTGTCAATTTACATAATATTCATTCTTAATTGTCTAAGAACCTGTTTTTGGTTCCACATTCAATCAATTTCACTTTCTAATTTCTCAATATAATCGAATTACTCATCTTTTTCATAAACCGCTTCTTCAAGAAGTGAACCTCGGCCGAATTATCAAAATCCATCGTCCTTTGCCCTTTTTAAGGTCGTAATGCATCCATTATAACTTTACGCCCCTTTACATATTTACATAACACCCCGATGCCAAATTTGCACCATACATGTATATTACATTCTTTCTACACATTCTTGGGGTATTACCTTCCATATTTATGATTCACATAAATACATACCTTATTCAAATCAATTATATCAAATTCTTAATAAACTCCAATACATACATATACACATATTCATACATTCAAACTATTACCTTCTGACACATCATAGGATCTTACATTAATTATTTTTCATCCTTAACCTTTAATACATTTTACTTCCTTTCAACCATATAGGTCACTTTAGTACATTGATCACATAACAATTTATATTACATCGTTCTTACACTTTCTGTCATTCATAACTAGGTTTTAACTATTAACCTTTACTTAATTTACCATAATGCTTGTTTAGCAATCTTGAAAAATCCTGGGGTTTCACAATACATACATAAACATCTACATAACCATATACATTTATTACATATATCCTACAAAAGCATTCCACGTCAAACCGCGTCATCATATTCTTCATCCATGATAGCTATCATCTTCCACCTGCTCAAAGTATTACTAGTCTAGTCATATTCCACTGGGTAGTAGTACACTCTATCCTGTGCCCTTCCAAACGCTGTGTGAAATGCATAACTCATGTCATCCATTCTCACTCCCATACTATCAATTCTGGCTTTCTTAGCCCTTACATCTTCTTCTACCAAATTTATTCTTCTTATTGCTTTAGTCCCGACTTATTCATACCTGGCTATCTCAGCAGTTGCTTCCCTTAATTTAGCCTCTTAGGCTTCCTTATCATTTCTCAGTTCCTGAACTTTATGTTCTTCCGGTCTGAATTTATCTCCCAGCTCTATATTCCTATTTACCAACACTTGGACTGCATTCACATTCTATTCAACAACTGTTTGTCGTTCAGCTGCTTGAGTTTCCAACTCCAATATCCTGTCCACAAACTCATTATTCTGCTGAATTAAGCCATTTACCCACTCTTGATTAGTCTCCCTTTGCTCGGATGACGTATTATTTGGTAATGCTCCATCAGAGTCTCCTTCCAGTTCATCTGGATCTCCTTCTTGTCCACTGTCCTAAGTTGGTACTATTACCATAGCTGGCACAGTGGTCATCACATCAATCTGAATATCCTGGTATTTTTCCTATACTGCCCGACTAGATTTTCCAATCTCTGGCATACTATAAAATCACAAGAATAATTATTAAGTTCAATGTAATTTTTCTTAACTCTATTACACATAACATATAGTACATAACACATATTGTGAAAATTTTAACCTTAATAATTTCCACCATTCACCTCTTAGCACTCTAAATGAGTTTCACTATATTCTTTAAGGTCATATTTCTAAAGTTTCCCTACGTAGAGTTTATAACCTATTAGCTCTAATACCAACCTGTGACGCCCCCAAATCCAGGTCCCTTGAACCACAGATTCAGTGCTCATGTTACTATTCTACCATTCAATCTCATTCATTCATTCTGAATAATAAAACTTAATTTACATTAATACATAACTATCCCAGGTTCTAAATACCTTTAATTACAAAACATTATAATCTGTCTATTTCAAAAATATTACATGTATAGTAATCCTGTAACTACACATTCATTGCTTGCTAGCCTTCCCATTTCCTTTATCTGTACCTGACCCCTCGGCCTGTTCAGGTTTAACTGAAATATCATATTAAAAGCAAGGGTAAGCATAAAATAGCTTAGCAACTACATAATCAATTAACGATATGATATTTTAGAAATAATGAAAGAGAATCATTTAGAATGAAGCTGAATCAATGATAATTCTATGAAGGAACATGAAAATATAACATAACTCTTTATATGATTAGTTAAGAACATGAAGCTTGCTTGTTGTATGGTCACAAAATCGAGAACTCGTTAAAAACAATACAAATTATAAAGATTGATACTACCCGGGGTTCAGTCATAAGACCGCTTTTCATTTTATATGTGTACTCTAGGTGATCAGCCTATCGTACCTTTATATTATGCACAACATAAATATCTAGCGACACAATCATGCCATAATTTTACATTTCTTTTATCCTTTATTCCCCTTTTATCAGGGTTGTTCTGTTAAAACATTTCATAGAGTCTGCACCACAACAATGTGGATTGGAGGATATAACAAATAAATATATGAATTTAACTTGAATCATTACATATGTCTAGCAGGATCAAAATTGGCATCGACCTTTCTCAATAAGAGTTCAATGATGGATGAACTTTAGAATGCTTAATAAATGCATAACATGAATTCCTATTCACGAATTTCAAAAGAGAATTCGAAAAGAACACTTGCCTTTATCCTCGTTTACCTCAACTGATAAAATCTTATCCCAATTATGTCCTACATAACCATAACATTGCTTCATAGATTAGTTACATACACATGCATGCTTTAACTTGCTATACAAGCTACCTTTACCCTTACATAAATCTCAACACGTAACACATTGTTCCTCTATACCTCAATGACTACCCTATTGATCACTTTTATCAATTTATGATTTATAACACATATCTCTATCATTTAATACTAAAACATTTTATTTTGGATTAAAATAATTTATTTTTCAAAAGTAGCAGGATCACGCCCCCAGTTAAATCTTCTTGGCCAGACAGCGCCCCGACAAGCTCGAAAGCGCTTCCAGCGAACTCCTTGCAGTTCAATTGCACCCCGGCGTAGTCATCAGTACAAAAGACTTCACCCTGGCGCAATGCTGCAGAAACTGAAAAAATTTTCTTTCCAATTTTCATGCTATTTTTGCCCCTAAGTTGAATTTCTTGATTCCAACACATGATATAACATATATATATGACTTGCATGTGACTTCAAATCATTTAAAATTTTCCAAATGAATCGATTTTTCCATAAATTCTATTTTAGGCATCGGAGAACGTTTTTAAACGTTTAAAACTCGCATTTATCGCCATAGATGCCAAACGACTCCCAATTTGATTCTAACACGTATATTTACATGAAACTTAGTTGTTTGGCTCCTTTTTACTATTAATTACCCAAAATGGCCAAAAATCACTTTTTGATGGCATTTTGTCAACTTTACTCAATTCCATTCTTAAACTCAACTTAAGCTCTTGAACTCCATGCACCACATATGCTATCACATACACATTTAACAACTTTATAATTGTATATAACTTCTATATGCAATTTCTAAAACACTTTACAAATTATGATTTGGTTTATATGTAAATCATAGACTAATATTGTAATTTTTCATGAACAAGTCATGCTTCTCTTCCATTAGTGCACTTAGGATGCTATCTAGAATTGAAATATACACGTGTCAAACATGTTCAACACCTTCATCTAGGGTTTCATCAAAATTTCCAACAAATAACACATGATCAACCTTTAAATCATAGGTTTTAGCTTGATTACATGTATGAATAGTGCATTCTACAACTTCAACACTTAGGGTTTTATCATATGTCAACCAAATAGCACATAATACACATAATCTTTACTTCTAACCATGAATACTTGCATGACTACTCTTAAACTTC
Organism: Hedera helix; assembly: GCA_947179155.2. Taxonomy (NCBI): domain Eukaryota; kingdom Viridiplantae; phylum Streptophyta; class Magnoliopsida; order Apiales; family Araliaceae; genus Hedera; species Hedera helix. Next base: position 17,362,764 of record OX359269.1, read on the forward strand.
CATTTAAACACATAAATACCAAGTTCTAAGGTTAGACCACTTTTAATACCTTCTTGCAGCTCTTCTTCTTCTTACTATAAACCTTGTTAGTGTTGGATGCTCCATTTTGATAGCTTGATTCCAAGTCTCTAGCTCACCTTCTCTTGAATTCCTTCAAACTTTCTAGCAACCCTAGCTCTCATTCTCTTTTCTCTCTATGAACTCTTAACAACTTCAAGATGATAATGAAAATAGGCTAAGTGCATAACAAGCATACTTACAAAATATATACATACATATATTGTATGTATATCTCCAATAATTTACCCAACTTTGGTTAGCTTAACCATACTTGGTTAAGGCCATTCATGACAATTCACTTCAATACTTAATGGCATTATAGACATTTCTCACCAAAAGGATACCATGGTCATTCTTTTTTATTGTCAAGGGCAGCATGGTCTTTAGCCACAATTCTTGGAGAATTTAATTCTAATTAAATCATAATTTGCTTATTTTCAATCTATTTCAAGTCTTTTTTTATCCAAATTTATTTCGTTAAGTTTGAATTTTATTCCACAATCAAATACTCCATAATTGGCTTGTTCTAAAACACTTGTCACACTCTGAAATATTAATTTCATTAATTAATTATAAAACTTACAATAATGCCAAATTGTATATCATTACACGGACCGTCGGAGTTTAGGGGAACGACAAACCTAATTGAAGCCCAGTCATGGACAAAGGAGATAGAGAAGACATTTGTTATTACAAGAGTGACAGAGGAGCAAAAGACTATTTTTGCTACCTACATGATAAAGGAGGAGGCCAATTTCTAGTGGGAAACCAATCAGAATAGGGTTGGAGAATGTGTGGTGTCATGGGCAAGGTTTAAGGGGATATTTGATGAGAACTACTTTCCAAAAAGTATGAAGAGTATGATGGAGGTTAGATTTCTAGAATTGAAGTAGAAGACTATGTCAGTAACTGAGTATGCGATAAAATTTAATGAGTTGGTTAGGTTCGCTCCTCATCAGGTGGACATGAAGGAACGCAAGGCCAGAAGATTTGAAAATGGTTTAAAAGCATGGATATTTATTAAGGTGGCATTGCTACAGATTGATTCATTCTCAACTCTGCCGGAGAAGTCAAAAAGAGAAGCGAATGTGGAAATAAGAATAGTAATAGTGGTGGCAGCAACACCAATAAACGAAAATGGGACAACAACAATGATAAGAGCTCTGAAAATCAACAAGGAAATTTTCAGAAAAAGAAGGCATGTAACAACTATGGGAAGAATCATTCTGGCGAATGCATGAAGGGCAAGAACATATGCTACAATTGCGGGCAGGAGGGATACATTGCTCCAAAATGTCCCCACCCAAAGAAGGGGGGTTGCTACTCGTGCGGAGCTGCTGATCATAGGATAAAGGTGTTGGTTTGCAAAAATATGGCATACATATAATCAAATTATATAAGCGCAACGGAAGCAAGAAAATCAGATTTTAAAATTTTTGTACAAACCAATAACCCGGATATTTCTTATGCGACTATTATTAATTGAAGAAGGATAAAAGAATTTATACCTTTGTAGAACCAAGCTTTCACGGGTACAAGTTCATCTCCCTTTAATCCTTCACGTTCATTTTCATAATTCACCGATTAGATTCCACGGATCAATGTTAGCTCCCCAAGTGTTGTGCCTCTAGAGGTGATCCACCAAGAGATCTATGAATTAAAGAAGTGGATTATGGTTTCTCCAAACCATGGGTGGCTAGCCCTAATTCTCTTTCTCTCTCTAACTCTTAGATCTAGAGAATTATGGAGTACTCTCCCTCTCTTTTTAAAGAGTGTGTAACCTTGATCTATGATAAGACTCCTCTTATTTATAGATCTAGTCAACCCTCCTAAACTATTTAGGATTAGGGTTTTAATTTAATTCCCAATTTAATTGGGAACTAAATTAATTAATTACAATTCCTAAACCATTTAGGAACTTAATTATTTAATAATGAGAGTACTTCTTATTAATTAATTACCAATCCATTTAGTAACTTAATTAATTATTATAATTATAATTCCGTAAACTATTTAGGAACTTAATTATTTAATAATAATATTACTACTTATTAATTAATTCCTAAACCATTTAGGAACTACATAATAATACTAGTAATAATAATAATAATAATAATAGTAATAATAATAATAATAATAATAATAATAATAATAATAATAATAATAATAATAATAATAATAATAATAATAATAATAATAATAAGACTCCTCTTATTAATTAATATTTAGTATTTTTAAAATACTAAACTATAAATATTAAGCTATTTAATTTATTCTATCACTATAGTATAAATTAAATATACTTAATTTATTATTACGATTATGCCATTCACTTCTAAAATAAATATTGCTTTTTTGCGGTGTGACCCTTTAGGTTCTCCATATTAAACCGGTTGTATAATAAATAAATTATAACAATTCTAATTCATTTATTACGAATTAACTCTTTAATTCAGAATAAATAATTATTCCACAATAAGGGTAAGCCCCCTTAGCGATTAGTCGACTTTCCAGATAATATAGATTTCAACATTTAATCGTAAAAGAACCTTTCAGCAAATAGTTACCGTACAATTCAATCCTTCTACCATACAATGTCCCAATCAAATATAAGACACGGAATTTCTGTCAAGTCTTATTTATTTGATTATATGCATTTCAATTCACAAATACACAACTCTAGTTAATGTAAATTAGAAACTCCTTTCTAATTCCATGCAACCCTGGCCAGGGATTTCTGAGTTGTCACTTATTGAATCGCATAGGACATTCTCTCCCTTTACTGGAAGTGGTAGATTCTTTGTTGATCATTCATCTATCTCCATATGTACCTTATTATACCCAATCACATCCTTTGATATACCAATAGGTCTTAAGGAATATGTCAAAGTATAACTTAGTACACACAAGATACTAAGATGATCTCAAGTCTAAGGATCACTTGTACGACTATCACATAAGGAACTCCTATTGACAGACGAGTAAAACTCCATTAGGTGTTCCTTGAGCGAGTCACATTCAGTGAACTTATTCTCTAATAAGCACCTACATACTTGCTTTAGTGTCTCTACACAAGTGATTATGAGATAAATCATCCTCTTCATAAGAGCAATCATAGTATGTACCAATCTATCCGGATTTACTAATCCCCTTTTTAGTGATCCAACGATTATGAACAATTTTAGTTTTGAGTTATCTTGAATTTAGATCTCATTAGCATGATCCTCATCATGGTTCTAAAAGCATTGCTCGAAAACTATGGGTTTATCCATTTGATTAATTCAAGTAATTAATCATGAATAAAGAAATGCCTTGATACTTTTATTAATAAATGAACAAGATTACAAAGTATATGCTTATCACATCAAGTGTGATTGGCTTGAGGGCATACTACTTTCAAAAGTATTGTCCTAAAAGAAAGAATGATAGAGAAAGTGGCAACTGAAAGTAGTATGCCCTCAAGCCAATCACATTTGATGTGATAAACATATACTTTGTAATCTTGTTCGTTTATTAATAAAAGAATCAAGACATTTCTTTATTCATGATTAATTACTTGAATAAATCAAATGGATAAACCCATAGTTTTCGAGCAATGCTTTTAGAACCATGATGAGGATCATGCTAATGAGATCTAAATTCAAGATAGCTCAAAACTAAAATTGTTCCTAATCGTTAGATCACTAAAATGGGGATTAGTGAATCCGGATAGATTGGTACATACTATGCTTGCTCTTATGAAGAGGATGATTGATCTCATAATCATTTGTGTAGAGACACTAAAACAAGTATGTAGGTGCTTATTAGAGAATAAGTTCACTGAACGTGACTCGCTCAAGGAACACCTAATGGAGTCTTACTTGTCTGTCAATAGGAGTTCCTTTTGTGATAGTAGTACAAGTGATCCTTGGACTTGAGATCATCATAGTATCTTGTGTATGATGAATTATGTTTTGACATATTCCTTAAAACCTTTAGGGTGTATCAAAGGGTATGATCGGATATAATAAGTCATAGATGGAGATAGGTGAGTGATCAACAAAGAATCTACCACTTTTAGTAAAAGAAGAGAATGTCCTATGCGATTCGATAAATGACAACTCAGTAGTCCTTGGCCAAGGCAGAATGAAAATTAGAAAGTAGTTTCTAATTTACATTAATTAGAGTTATTCATTTAAGGATCGAAATGCATATAATCAAATAAAATAAGACTTGACAGTTATACCATGTTTTATATTTGATTGGGACGTTGTGAGGTAGAAGGATTGAATTGTACGGTAACTATTCGCTGAATAGGTTCTTTTGTGATTAAATGTTGAAATCTATATTATCTGGAAAGTCGTTGATCGCTAAGGGGGCTTACCCTTATTATGGAATAAATATTATTTATTTAAATGAATTAAATAGTTTAATTTATTTATATAAATAAGATTAGAATAGTTCTAATTAATTTATTCTATAACCGGTTTAATATGGAGAACCTAAAGGGTCACACCGTAAAAGGAAAATAATTATTTAAGAAGTAAATGGCATAATTGTAATAATGAATTAAGTATATTTAATTTATACTATGGAGATAGAATAAATTAAATAGCTTAATATTTATTATTTAGTATTTTAGAAATACTAATTATAAATTAATAAGAGGAGTCTTATTATTATTGTTACTATTATTATTATTATTATTATTATTATTATTATTATTATTTAGTTCCTAAATGGTTTAGGAATTAATTAATAAGAGTACTCTCATAATTAATAGTTAAGTTCCTAAATAGTTTAGGAATTATAATTATTATATTAAATCAATTAAGTTCCTAATTAGATTAGTAGTTTAATTAAAAATCCTATTCCTAAAGGTGTTAGGAGGGTTTACTAAATGTATAAATAAGAGAAGTCTTATTATGGATTAGGGTTACACACATACACTTCCACAAGTTTTGGGAGAGTACTCACATATTCTCTAGAGAGAGAAAACTAGGGTTTACCATCACCCACTTCTTGAATTATTGTTATTCCTTGGTAGATCACCTCTAGAGGCCAAACACTTGGGTGGCTAACATTGATCATTGGAATCCAATCGGTGAAATTCAAGGAGAACGCGAAGGATTTGGAGGTGAACTTGTACCCGTTGAAGCTTTGAGTTCTACAAGAGTATATCTCTAACTTCTTCTTTATTAATTAATAATTGCGCATAAAGGTCGATCCTGGATTATGGTTTGTAAATTTTTTAAATTTGATTTTACCATGCTTCCGCTATTTTATGCAATTTGATTGCGTGTCTATGAATATTACAAACCAACAGTGGTATCAAAGCCAAAATTTTATGCGAATTATTAATTATTTTTGATTCCATATGTGTATGGGTATGATTTAGAATAAATTTATTGGGCATAATTTGTTGTATAAAATTATTATTTTTCTGAAATTGAATTCTCGGTAAAGAGAAAATTGTAAAACTTTCGGATATATTTTGTATATGGCACTTACCGAAAAGCAATTGTTGCAAGAATATTTCGGATATATATATATATATATATATATACACACACACTAGTATGATTACCAAAGAAGAGGCTGGCAGTTTCGGTTATGTATTCGGAATATATAAAGCAGCCGCTCGGTTTTGGCGAATTGATAAGTTAAATGAAAAGCAGCCTTGTCCCCAATTAATTGTCACGCCATTTGCATCCTATTTTCGGTAATAACAAAGCACCAGCGTTTTTCGGTAAAGCAAATTGGCAGCTCACTTTTAGAAAAAGAGGTAAAGCAGGTTTCAGATTCTATATGTATATATATATATATATAGATTACCGAAAGTTTGTTGATAATAGCAAGCTTTAGATTTGAAAGTTGTACTGTTTTGGTAAGGCATGATCCGATTATATATATATATATTAACTACCGATTATTATATATATATACTACCCGAATGGAACAAATGAAAGTAACATGTTAGCCACTGTTTCGGTTTTGGTGCATAACAAGCCTCACGGTTTGAGATATATATATATATTATTAATATATATGATATATTTATAATATATATTATTTTGCCAAACAGTTTGGTAATTTTGTACAGATTTTAAAGTTTCAAAATAAAAGAGTTTATTTTGGGTAATTTTAAAATAATAAAAATAAACAGTTTATTTTTAAATAATTTTATAATTAAAATAAAAGGTTTATTTTGAACATGAAATTGGATTTCATGCAACTTTAATTGCCCATTAAATGATACCAATACATATATGGAATGTTTTATTTAATTCATGAGATGAATATTATTTATTGATATATATGTTGATATATATGATAATAAATGGGATTGATTATGGACTATTTGACCAATGTGATTTGATTTAATTTTAAATGGATGCTTGAATGAATGGGTTTTATAAATGGGGTCTGCGTACCTCGTCTTTCTAATTTTTCTTATGTATAATTCTATCTTCCTCCTATGTACTTCCCCTTGACTGTTGATCAATGTTTCTATTTATTATAAATAGTTTTGTAATAGAAATAGTTAGAATTATTTTGAAGAATTGGAGCAAAGGAGCAAGGAGCACAAAAAGACTCATTTGTAATGGAGCCCAGATTTAAATGTAATAGTTATATTTAATTTAATTTATTCTTGCACCATAGGTTTGACCTTTTGGTTCACTTGGTAGCTCTAGTGAACCAAATTAGAATAAAAGTTCATAATCAATTCAAGTAGAATATAGTATTCTATATGTGCATGCTAATTATATATATTATATATTATCCAAACATGTTTCGCATGTTAAATAATATGACGCGTATTTTATATATATATGTGCATGTGCGCTAAACAGGATGAGACAATTAATATTAACAAACCCCTCAAGATGTAGAATAAATATTATTTATAAAATGAATTAAAATATTTAATTCATGAATTAAAATGAGTTTAATTCAATTAAATAAAATTAGAATTGTTCTAATTTATTTATTCTACTACTAAAATATTAAGTTGTAACGTTCAAAGATATTTGGAATATCGAACGTTGCCTTCTAGCATGATAAAACGATAGAGTATCAAATAATCAATATACGTTTGTTGTGCACACACAAGGCTTATATCGATCATTTGAGATGTTGTTTTATCACATTTGATGCTTATAAGGAATTGAACATTACTGTTTTGTTGTGCACACACAAGGGCAGTATTTTTCTCTTCACTTATATGGAAGTGCTAGGTTTGACTTAACTTAGCTAATTTTGATTTGGATGTGCACACACATGATCATAATAACCTAAGAGGCAAAATACAAGGAGTTACATGTTGATGTAATTGACAAGGAGTTGTCTACCTATTGAATAAACTATAATTTGTTGTGCACACTCAAGGTTATACTTATGTCGATAGGATCCTTATTCTCACTAGCAAGTTTTTAATTAGATTTGCCGAACTATATAAGAAGAGGGTAATATAGTTTGATGAAAATAGTGGGAGACACTATTTTAAATAAAGACCTAATTAACTTGGTGAGTAATAAAATGAATGCATGTTAATGTTGTTATTAATTCACTTAAAGAATATTGCTATGTTTAATTCACTAACACTGCATAACATATTAGATGCTAACAATTAATCGAACCGAATTGTTCGGATTGATTAAACAAATTTGAGAAAAGTTCTCAATGCTGAAAAGCTAGCAAATATCCTTAATTTGCCTATTCCTGCAAACATTGTAGACTAAGCCTATGAGGAAGATATTGTTATTTTAAGAAATAGAAAGATGATGCAAAGATGGCTCAATGCATCATGCTCGCATCCATAAGTATTTAGTTACAGCGTCAACACGAGAAAATGGATGCACCTACTATATTGTTGCACATTCAATGGTTGTTTGGTGAGCAAAGTAGGTCAACTAGATATAAGATATCTAATGAGCTTTTCCAATCTATAATAACCAATGGCACTACAGTAAAGACACGTGTCCTAAAGATGATCAATCCGATTGATCAATTAGGACACCTAGGTTTTGTCAAAGATGGAGAGTTGAGTCAAGATTCGATCTTGCAGTCACTCGCTGACTCCCTTTCACAAATTGTTGTGAACTTTAACATTAATAAGCTTGAAGTCAGTTTACCTGATTTGCTTAAATATGTTGAATAAGTTGAGAGTCACTTTCCTTTCAAGAAAGACCAAGTCTTACTAGTAGATGAATCTTCTAAGTTGAAGAAGATGACCAAAGGTGTTTCTGAGGAGTCAGAAAAGATAGAAGGCAAAAGAAAGGCTGAACAAAGGACATAAATAAAAGTGATCCCGAGGGCAAAGGAGTTTGCTTTCATTGCGATAAACTGGGACACTGGAAGAGGAACTGCAAGGAGTATCTTGTAGTAATTATAGCAGAAGAAGCTTAGTGAAGCTTCAACTGCAGATATAGATTTGTTCATAATGAAGTAGAACTTTCTATAAGTCAAGTTTCTACTTAGGTATTAGATACTGGCTAGTGGTCTCAAATATGCAAACCGTTGCAGAGACTAAGCAGAAGTAGAAGGCTGAACTAATGATAAGTAATCATGTGCTGGGGAATGAAGCAAAGGTTGTTGCATTAGCCATGGGAACTTATAGTTTAGCACTGCTTACGGGTAAGCCTATTAAGTTAGTAAGTTGTTACTAGGTTCCAGTTCTTAGAAACACTATTTCAGTTCCATGTGATGACAAGGAAGGGTTTTTGACATCATAATAATGAACAATCGTTGTTCTGTTTATAATGATAATGTTTTATTTAGAACTGGTTGATTACTTAATGGACTTTGTATACTTGACTTACATGAAAATATTTCAAAAATTGAACAAACTAAAGGCAAAGAGATGATATGGATCATACCTTCTTGCAATACTGTTAACTCGGTCATGTTAATGAAATAAGACTAAACAAGTTGTATAAAGATAGTTTTTTTTAGAGCCTTTTGATTATGAATCAAATACAACTTGTGAATCTTGTATCATGAAAAATATGACTAAATCTTTATTTAGTGGACATGGAGAGCGAGTTACGGAGTTGTTAGAGATGGTACACACAGTCGTGTGTGGGACCTTTGACAACAAATGCAAGAGGAGGGTATTCATTCATTACTTTCATTGATGATTCTAGATTTCGATATATGTATTTGATGAAATACAAATCCGAATCGTTTGAAACGTTCAAAGAATTCAAAAAGTGAAGTATAGAAACTAAAGGCCAAAAGTATTAAAGTTCTTCGATTAGATCGAGAAGGGAATACTTAAGCAATAAGTTTCTAGATTATCTTAAGCGAAATGGTATTATCTCACAATGGACATGGTGATGATCCATTTATACGGATGAAATACAAGTTGATACTTGTATACTTATGAGACTGAGATCAAGTTAAGATCCAGGGACAAAGTTAAGAGAAATTTTTTTAATGTATAGTCTAAAATAAGACTAATTCAACCAATATGATTATGAGATCATTGGTTAAGTCGATAGTTGTACGAAATTAACGCACAAGGTCCGCCGCATCGAAAGTGCGGGGATTTTGGGGGCGTTACAGCTATGCTAAGTTCATGAAAGGAATTTTGTCCCGAAAGAAGAGATTGGAAGACTTTGAGACTGTGGCTTTAACTGAGGAATGTAGTGAGGTTTTACAAAGAAAACTACCTCCTAAACTGAAGGATTTGGGTAGTTTCACCATTCCATGCACGATAGGGAGTTTGTCTTTCAACAGATGTTTGTGTGACTTAGGAGCAAGTATTAACCTCATGCCGTTGTCGATTTACACACAATTGGGACTTCCTGCACCAAAGCCCATAAACATATCCCTACAGCTCGCAGATAGATCTATTACATATCCAAGAGGGATTGTGGAGGAAATTCTGGTTAAAATTGACAAGTTTATATTCCCTGCGGACTTTATTATGTTGAACTATGAAGAGGACAAGGATATTCCAATCATTTTAGGGAGACCATTTTTAGCCACGGGGAGAACTCTCATCGATGTGCAAAAGGGAGAATTAACAATGAGGGTCCAGGACCAAGAAATAACTTTCAATGTGTTCCGGGCAATGAAGTTCCCTACCGATGAAGAAGAATGCTTTTGAATGGATGTGGTAAAAAGGGTGGTGGAAGATGAGTTTCTTAAAATTTCGAGTAAGGATCCGATGGTAACTACCTTGGTGAAGGACAGTGACAGTGACGATGATGAGCCGGGGATGGTTGATTGTCTCCAAGAGCTTGAGGCACTACCACGTGTGAACATATGCAAGATGCCTATTGAGCCGTTAGAAAATGCAGATGAACCTCCAGATCGTTTGAAACCATCCTTGGAGGTACCTCATACTCTTGAGCTTAAACCGCTCTCATCACATCTCAGGTATGCTTATTTAGGTGATACAAATACTTTGCCTGTGATTATTGCATCTGCACTAACCCCTTTATAGGAAAGTAAGTTGATAAGAATCTTGAGAGAATTCAAGGAAGCTATCGGATGGACAATCCTCGATATCAAAGACATTAGTCCATCCTTCTGTATGTACAAGATTCTAATGGAAGAGGATAGCAAGCCGACTGTGGAGCATCAGAGAAGGCTCAACCCCATTATGAAAGAGGTTGTTAAGAAGGAGATTCTGAAATTGCTAGATGCTGGGATCATATATCCTATTTCCGACAGTGCATGGGTGAGCCTTGTCCAATGTGTGCCCAAGAAAGGAGGGATGACAGTCGTGAAGAATGAGCATAATGAGTTGATATCAACAAGGACAGTGATTGGACTGGTTGGAGGGTGTGTATGGATTATAGAAAGCTAAACAAAGCAACAAGAAAAGATCACTTTCCATTACCATTTAGTGAACAAATGTTGGACAGACTAGCGGGTCACGAGTACTACTGTCTCCTGGATGGCTACTCGGGGTATAATCAAATAGCTATTGCACCTGAGGAACAGGAAAAGACAACCTTCACTTGCCCCTATGGGACGTTTGCGTTCAGACGAATGTCCTTTGGGCTTTGCAATGCGCCAACAACATTTCACAGGTGCATGATGACCATCTTTTCTGGCATGGTGTAGCATAATGTGGAAGTCTTTATGGACGATTTTTCTGTATTTGGGGACTCCTTTGAGTTGTGTCTAGAGAACTTGATTCTTGTGTTGAAACGTTGTGTAGAGACAAATCTGATTCTAAACTGGGAAAAATGCCATTTCATGGTATAGGAAGGAATTATCCTTGGGCACAAAGTCTCAGAAAAAGGATTGGAGGTTGACAAGGCAAAGCTGGAGACAATTGAGAAATTGCCACCACCTACAACTGTTAAGGGGGTGCGTAGTTTTTTAGGTTATGCAGGCTTTTACAAACGATTTATCAAGGACTTCTCCAAAATATCCAAGCCTTTATGTAGCCTATTAGAAAAAGAGGTCCAATTCAAATTTGACGAAGACTGTTTAAAGGCATTTGAGCTATTGAAAACAAAACTAACATCAGCACCCGTAATTGTAGTACCGGATTGGTCTGTACCATTCGAATTGATGTGCGATGCTAGTGATTATGCAGTTGGGGCAGTGCTGGGTCAGCGCAAGGAAAAGATCTTTCATGTTATCTATTATGCCAGCAAGACTTTAACAGATGCTCAGCTAAACTACACCACCACCGAGAAAGAACTATTAGCGGTTGTATACGCTTTCGAAAAATTTAGGTCATATCTTGTTGGAACAAAAGTTGTGGTTTATACTGATCACGCGACTATTAGATATCTGATTTCCAAGAAAGATGCAAAGCCTAGACTTATCAGATAGATTCTTCTCCAAGAATTTGATCTAGAAATTCGAGACAAGAAGGGTTCAAAAAACCAAGTGGCGGATCATCTTTCTAGATTAGAAAATCCAGAACAGGATATGAAGGACAAGGCAGTTATAAATAAGTATTTTTCCGATGAGCAGCTTTTCACTGTGACCACAGAGATTCCTTCGTACACTAACTTTGTTAATTTTATAGTCAGTAATGTTCTCCCACCAGAGTTAACTCACCAGCAAAAGAAGAAGTTTTTCCATGAAATGAAAAGTTACCTGTGGGGTGAACCATTCTTGTTCAGACAGTGTGCAGATCAGATAATTCGCAGATGCATCCCACATAGTGAGACGACCAGTATACTACATGCATGCCATTCTTCTCTTTATGGAGGTCATTATGGGACGGAAAGAACCGCAGCTAAAGTACTTCAAGCAGGGTTCTATTGGCCTACTGTATTCAAAGATGCCCACCGGTTTGTAAAAAACTATGATCGATGTCAACGAGTGGGTAACATTTCCAGAAGAAATGAAATGCCATTAAATGCAATTATGGAAGTGGAGATCTTTGATGTTTGGGAAATTGACTTCATGGGGCCATTTCCATCATCGTCCGAGAATCTGTTTATTGTCTTGGTAGTTGATTACGTCTCGAAATGGGTAGAAGCCAGTGCTCTACCATCCAACGATGCCAGAGTTGTCCTGAAATTCCTTCAAACGAACATCTTCACTAAATTTGGCACTCCTCGGGCAATCATTAGTGATGGATGGAGCCATTTCTGTAACAGGCTCTTCACAGCATTATTAGCCAAATATAGAGTGAAGCACATAGTAGTTATAGCCTACCACCCCCAGTCAAGTGGCCAAGCAGAAGTTTCTAATTGGGATGTGAAGAGAATTCTAGAGAATATGGTAAATCCGTCAAGGAAGGATTGATCAATGAAACTTGACGATGCATTATGGGCATACAGGATAGCCTATAAGATTCCCATCGGCATGTCACCTTTCCAGCTAGTTTATGGTAAGGCATGTCACCTCCCAGTGGAATTAGAGCACAAGGCTTACTGGGCTATCAAGAAGCTGAATTTTGATCTCTCAGCCGTAGGAGAGCAGCGACTGCTCCAACTTAATGAGTTAGACAAATTCCGACAGCGAGCTTTTGAGAATATGAAATTATACAAGGAGAAAGTGAAACGATGGCATAATCGAAAAATTATGGAAAGGAAGTTCGAGTCGGGACAAGCAGTATTTTTATTCAATTCCAGGCTTCGACTTTTCCTTGGCAAACTTAAGTCTCGAGGGTCAGGACCATTCACAATCAAAACTGTCTATCCTCATGGCGCCATTGAAATTGTAAGAAAAGAGCAGGAGCATCACTTTAAGGTCAATGGGCAGCGTCTGAAGCATTATTGGGGAGGCGACTTTGATCGCCAACAGTCCTCAATTGCCCTCGATGAGGCAGAATAAACTGAAGAACAGTCAAGCTTTACGACTATAACTAAACACTTGTTGGGAGGCACCCCACTTTTTGTCTAAATCTCCATTTGATTAATCTATCACTTATGATATTGTTAAGATTAACGTGTGAAAGACTCTTAGAGATTTGAATTTTGTTTTTGTGATCTTTTGCAGGAGGAGTCTGTACTGAATTAACATGCTAGATCAGAGCAAGAAAAAAAACAAAGGAAGGCTTTCATTTTTGGGCTAACTGGCAGACTACGCAGTTGCGCCTGTTTTACACAGCCCATAGGCGCTGTGACGACCCCAAATCCGGGTCCCTTGAACCTCGGATCCGGTTCAACACGAGTACAACCTTTTCCTTATTGTTCATGAATTATAACAATATTATAATTGCTAAATAATCATTTATTTATAATTTTACAACATCTCTTTCTATTCCAGAATTGAAATCTTTATACATTCCTAGTATGTCTCAATATCATACATGATACGACATTCTATTACAATCAAATTGAGTATTTAACACTCATATAATATACCAACTAAGTATTATACTACACAATCATTTACCTGTCCAATTCGGATTGATATCTACAATAGACATTTAGATCTTTAGTGAAAGTAATATGCTTTCCTGTTCCTTGATCTTTATCGAGAACTTCAACTAACTTGCACTATCTGAAAATATTTGTTTTAAGCAAGAGTGAGCACGACGGCTCAGCAAGTTTAACAGTTACACATAATACATTACATGCTTCACATATACTCTGCAATTTATACTTACATCATGCTTTTCATGCATTTCAGTTTATGTCATACTGCTCATACATCACATATAACATCTAGCAATTCATGCTTCATATTTATACATAATCTACATGTAAATATACCTCATGCATATCACAATTATCATCAATATCTTTCTATTAACAATTTAATATCACATCATAGCATGTTAAAGCACATAGGAGCAAGTTCTGAAAAACTTGCCTGGTCGCTTCTACCATTTACGCCTATTTGCGTCATTTGCTCAACCTACAATTTATATAACAAATTGACATAATCATTAGCTACCAGGACTTTTAATTAGTTTTAACTTAAGACCTTAACTTCAAATTATTAGCTATTTAGTTGTCCGATAAACGAACCCTTAAGTTCCGGACAAAAATCCTAGCCCAACAAACCTAGTTGGACATGTCGGTAAACTTGACCAACTTATTAATATTATTAATTATTTAATAATATTTTAATCACTTATTAATATTATTAACCATTTAATAATATTTTAATCACTCATTAATATTATTAACCATTTAATAATATTTTAATCACTCATTAATATTATTAACCATTTAATAATATTTTAATCACTTGTTAATATTATTAACCATTTAATAATATTTTAATCACTTATTAATATTATTAACCATTTAATAATATTTTAATCACTTATTAATATTATTAATCATTTAATAATATTTTAACCACTTATTAATATTATTAACCATTTAATAATATTTTAATCTCTTATTAATATTATTAACCATGTAATGATATTTTAATCATTTACAAATGTTATTCCTCATTCAATAACTTTTTAATCATATACTAATATTATTGATCATTTAATAATATTTTAATAATCTTCAAATAATACCAATAGTTAACTTTTTAATTGTGTTAACTTTAGTCTTTATTTTAAACATTTAGTTACCAATTAATGATTAATGGATTTCATATATATTGGTTTAATAACCAAACACATTCATTTTACACTTATTTCAACTTAATTTTTCAAAGAAAACTCGACCCGGACCGGCCCGACCCGACCCGACCAGACCCGGAGCACCAAAAATCTGCTTAGCAGATTGTTCTGACGCAGCTGCGTCAGTCCTGACGCGGCTGCGTCAGCCATATTCGTCCGGAAGTCAACTTTTTGACTGTTCGACCCTCCGACGCTCCGACAGCCATAACTTCTTCATTTTAAAACATTTTGGGGTGATTCTTGAGTCCATTCTCATCAGAATTGCCCCCTCTACAACTTCTCTTTAGATAACAAATCCAAATTCTGAACGGAACTGGACTAAAAATGGCTCACAAGGACAAAGTGAAAACTAAAATCACAAATCCTTGATTTTAAAGGGTCAAACTTGAATAAAATAAACTCTACACATCCAAATGACACCAACTTAGTGTTGTTGTCTTCCTAACTTCTTCTTTTACAACATTTTATGGTTCAATCATATTTTTGAAAATGTTTGACACGAAATTTAAAGATCGAACCACTTAAGGTTTTACCGGTAAATCGTTATATGGACTTTTCTTCTAATTCTTTGCGTACCACCACTACAAATACACGTATTAACTATATCAAATCATGAATATACCTATATATCATAGTTTTAGACATCTAGATCATCAAAATAACTTTTGATCGGTTAAAAATATATTTTGACCGTTTAAAACTTATACAAATTATAAAAATGCACTAAGGAAGAGTTAGAACGCTTTTCAACCTCTTGAATTTGAATGCTCTTCTTCTTCTTCTTGTATATCTTTCTAGAACTCCCCACCTTCCTTCTTCTTGAGTCAACCATTAGCACACTAACTCACAAGCTCTCTAGCTTTTCTCTAGAACCTCTCTCTCTAGAATATTTGATCTACTAACAAATGAGCCAACTCTGGCTTTCTCTTACTACTCTTCTATTTATAGACTACCAAAATTGATACTTACAATTATTGTAAGTCTACAATATCACCAATACTTGCAAAAGATCAAATCAAGTTTAATTATTAAATGAATGACCTTTGCTTGGATTGATTTATGGAAGTTGAGTGAAGCAACTAGGTGGAGTAAATTTGAAGCAATCACTCTCCAACACTTAACTCATGTATGGTTAAAGCTCTTACTCTTGTAACCTATGTTGACCTAACTATCAACCATGGTCCAAACTCATCAATTGATCATACACATATCTTCCACCAAATAACCCAAGTAAGGTTAATGCTCTACAATCAAGTATACATATATATCTAATATATTTATATATTTACTAACACTTAACTCTAGCATTGGTTAAGGTTTTATTCTTATGTCCTATATAATTATATAAGCATCTATATATATACACACCAATATATGTATATATATTCACTTATACATGCACAATACTTGTATTTTTGACATTTAAAATGTCATCCATCAATTTGACTACAAGCAACATAAATGGTGAAGTGTAAAATAAGCAACAATCACCAACACTTAACCCACATGTGGTTAACTCTCTAACTCCCATAAGAACTATAGTTAAAGTACTATACTTAACCTTGGTCACTTAAAACCCCATCATTGGTTAAAGCTCATCTTATATATATATATATATACAATTAACCACACTGTGGTTAATTGTCTACAACATCCAACCCATGGTAATTTATTTACTACCTAGGGTTACTCAACTAACTCATCCATAGTTAATTCTCATCATCAAATTCACCCACCTAGCATTTAACCAATGTTTGGTTAATGCTCTCTCTTGTCTACCAACTAGGGTTGTTCAATTAACCCTACATTAGTTATTTCTCTACACTTAACAATATTTCCCAACACTTTGACCAACATTGGACTTTTAAGTATTTGGGTTACTAGTTTATTTTGCATTGGGCTCCCTTATTTAATTATTTGGGCTACCCAACACAACTCACACATCTTTATAACATAGGCTAGGTAATTAATTTAATTGGACTACCACCACATTAAATACAATACATGCCAACATAATTTAATTGGACTCATATTAATTACCTCTTGAACTATTAATCAACATAACATTTGGGCTTATTATTTAATTACCCATTTCATACCAATATTCTCATATTGGGCTAACATTTATAATCCTTTTGGGCTAGTCCACTAGTAGTAATTAAATTACTTGAACTCTATACCACAACTTAATAATTAAGTTAATTACTCAATCAATTAACTTCTTAATATTATCGTTCTAGACAAACTTTCTAGTTTTTCTATAACTTTAACTCTTAACTAATATAATTAACCTAGGTAATTATATTTCATGACTTTCCTTCTTACACCATATTTAAACTAATTACTTTATTAGCTTAATTGAGTATTAACTTACTCATCCTCTTATTTGGCTAACAAGCACACTTTAGGTATATATATATATACACCTTCACTTCTCAATTGAATTTATTTTCTTAATAAATTCTCTATATGCATCATTAAAATATTCCCACATTTAATTTCTAACAAATAAATTATGTTAAAAAAAAAAAATGTTCACCCATTTTCTACACATCTTATTTCTCAAATTCTAGGTTTTAAACCTTAACCTTTAATAAAATCAATTAAGATATTATTTAAAATCTTGAAAATATCTGGGATATTACAGGCGCAGTTGCGCTGGGTAGCAAAGAAGATCTTCCAAGGCCAGGGGAAGGCGCAACTGCACCATTTTCCCGTGCAATTTCGGCGTAGCTGCGCAGCACGTCAGTTTCAGTTTTTGAAAGGCTATTATAAACCAACCCTATGACTTCCCTTTTCAACTTAAAACATTTCCGTTCCTTACTCCTTCCATAGCAGATCACGAGAGACTTCTATCCCTCATTTTCCTTACCCATTTCTTATCACAGCTTTGCCAAATAATTTTAAACCAAAGAATCCACATTTCACACCATTTTCTTTCTCCTATTCGAGCAAATAGTCAGATTCCTAGCATTAGGGTTGTGGGAAGCAAGTTTGGGGGTTATTCAAGGTTAAGAACTGCTCTTTACAGAGAAACTACATCAAGCCCTAGCATTTTCAAAATGCCTAAGCACAGTCGTACCCCATCTTCTTTGTCGGCTAGCAGTGATGCGGGAGGAGATGGTGATAACAGAGACACGCTTGATGTGACCAGGTTTGTCAACCTTTCTGCACATACTATTGGGACGTCATGATTACTAAGTCATTTGTGTTAGAAAGGGGCCTCAAACTCGGTTTTGATGATGAAGGGTTGCTGCAACAGATTAGGAGTCGTGGGTGGTTGTTGCTTGTGGAAACGCCCTTGGTTGCACCAATGTCAATTGTGAGGGAGTTCTACGCTAATGCCCGAGAGACTCAGAATGAGATTTCGTAGATGAGGGGCAAACAGGTAGACTACACCCCTCGGGCCATCAACGAACTGTTCAGGATGTCGGCCCTGACCGCTGAGGCAACTAAGTGGACGCAAGACCTGCAATTCCAGACCAATTTAGACACCCTGATGGAGGAGATGTGCAGGCCTGGTGCGACATGGAAGACTAGGCCGAGCACGGATAGAAAGGTGCACTTTCCTCAGATGGCTTTGAGCAGGTATGCCAAGGCCTGATACAGTTTCATATGTGGGAACATATTACCTACGAGCCACCATCAGGACGTGACGAAGGAGAGGGCGGTGATATTGTACGGCATTTGCAAGGGTCAGAGTATGGATGTAGGATACATTCATCACTCTATGTTTAAGTTCATGAGGGCTAGTACTTCGGGCGGGATCCCGCATGCCTCTATTATTACACGTTTATGTCGAGCGGCACAGGTGGAGTGGGGCGAGGAGACTGTTCAGTTGCCAGTGAGGGACATTGATCATACTGCCATTGAGAAGCTCACGATTTGGAAGGGCATGAAATCGCATCCAAGGGGCCTTGGTTTTATAAGGGAAGATGTTATTGAGGAGCAGGACATGGCAGCTGATGAGCCACAGGCTGGAGGGCTTCCTCCTGATTTTGTTGTTAGGCATGATAGAGAGATGCGTTGCCTGCAGAGGTGTATGGACGTTATGCACACGGACTTCAGATCATACACAACCGACTTTTCAGCGACATTGACTAGTGCCTTCTCTCAGTTAGGCGCGAACGCATAGTTCCTGACCTTCTGGCAGGGAGGCTTGTACCCACCGTCAGATACGCCACCCGATGCTTAGGGGAGTTTTTCTCTCACCCTTATCACCAATAAGGACATCGTGTCACTTAAGTTTGGGGGTATTGGGTGCATGCCATATTTTGTTATGTCATATTTAGTATTCTGCTTATCTTGTTATTTAAATTGAGTTTATTATTAGTTGCATTGCATTTAGTTTAATCTGTAAATAAAAAAAATAAAAAATAAAAAAATAAAAAAATAAAAATTGCATCATATTTATTTCTCGTACTGCATTTAGATTAGCTGCATCATATTGCATGAATCCTAGCTTCTTGTTCGGTCAAAGTCATATTGGCCTATGATGATATTCGGTTTTTCTTGATTATGCAACGGGGTTGAAAACAGAGTCATAGTTATAGTGTCATGTTGATTTGTGAATCCTAACTTGTTTGACCTTGATATAACCGGATAGCACTTTATGTGTAATTGTTTTGTTTGGTGTAGTCTAAATATGTACATAATTGTCTTCTAGTGGAAATTTTTTGTTAAAACAATAGAAATTTTATGAATGGGTTGTGTTGGCTATGACAACACAGAAATCAAGTTTGGGGGTTAAGAAAGTTCAAAAAAAAAATGGTATATATTGATAAATGCGTTGGCTAGTTTAGTTATGTGGCCATTGATACTCGAGTTAATAGGCCCGTAGGGGTGTGTTTACACCTAGCGCCCTAAAGCCGACTGGTTTAGGAGTTGTTGGTCGAAAGCTCGCTACATGGGTATCTTCGAAGCCTAATAGGACTAGGCATTGCACATCCGGGTGTAAACGCGAGAAAGAGCAAATAATGCCCTCGTGGTTGTATATAAAGCTAGTTAATTCCGAATAACCCTGATATTGGTTGATGTGAAGTCATAGCTGACAGTTTTCCTGTGTATCGTCTTTCTTGAGTTAGAACTGTGATTTTCCCTCTAAGAATTATTTGCATTATATCAACCTTAATGGTAGCCAAGCACACAACACACTGTATCAGTAATAATATGTTATGGATTTGTCGATTGATATGACCTACTGACTGTATCTTGGTTGGATGCTATGTTTATTGATCACTGCAACTCCTCTGAGGCTGCTCAATTAAACTTTGTATTGGCTAACGTGGATTCGTAGGCATGTAGTGTAGACTGCATTTTTAGCTTATCTTGCATTTCAGATTGTATGTACAGTTTCTTTATTGTGTAGCTTGAGGATAAGCAACAGGTTAAGTTTGAGGGTATTTGATAAATAGGTTTTATACCTACTATTTTGATGCCAACTTGCTATAATTATCGCTTGTTCTCATTAGCTTTTATTACTGTTTATGCTTTTATATCTATTTTGTAGGTTTTATGCTCCATAGCTCATTTTTGGCCTGTTCCGTCTATTTGTGGACAAACTGGCTTGTTTTGGACTAGAACCTGTGCGGGGGTGGGGGAGAAGTACAATATTTCAGGACAAAATGGTTCGATGTAAGAGCGATATGCGCGAAGATCAGATGCAACAGAAAATTGAGCACAGACTGCATAACTGGTGCATGGCGCAGCTGAGCCCCATTCCTTCACAAATATTGCGCAGCTGCGCCCTTCCTCTCTGTCAGCTCTCTGCCTGCCATAAAGCGCAGCTGCGCCCCATTTCAATACAAAAACGGCGTAGCTGTGCCGGTTGTTCATGCCAAAATCCAGCAACTAACTTTTTGAATGGGCCAATTAAAATCTTCTTGCTACAGTGATCGTAAACAAAGCTACTGAGTCTCTGTATAACAGTATCTTCAGGAAGAGCAAAGGAGCTAGAAAAATTAGGTTAGAAGGAGAAAAAGAGAGCTTATTGTTCTTTCTTCATTGTTTCTTTGTTCTCTCTTTACTCTTTTTGATATATGTAGAGTAGTTAAGCTTAGGGCTGGGCTGTGTAAGTTGGAAGCATTGTGTCAACCTTGGAACTCCTGATTTGAAGAAGAGATACCAAACTTTGCATTTCTTATCCTTTGTTGTCTCTTTCTTTTTCTTTTGTAGCTTCAATGTATGAACATTCGTGGATGATGGTTGTTATTTCTATTATGAAATAACTTCTTTTATGGGATTATAATGAAACCTAGGGTCTAATTCATTCTGTTACGCTTCCGTGTTGTGGCTACATGATTATGTATAGATTGTCTAATGTGGTTTGTTTTAATTGCTTAATTGCTTGATCACCAATTACCATGTTAACTCACACGGAACCGAGATGGGGAGTGTGAGTTTAGATCCGACCATGTTAGCTTGTGTTCATGATTTCACATGACATTGGATTGCATGATTAGTGCTAAGGATAGACATATACCGAAGCACCACACGTAGTCCATACAAACTCATTGATTTGTTTGACCACTCTTTAAAGAAACCGAAATAGTTATAAATCTGTTGCTTGTTAGTTTAAAAACGATTCATAGTCCTCGTGGGAACGATACTTTACTACTTGTTGACCACGTGCACTTGCATGTAAGTGTTGATTTGTCATGTATACAATTTGACACCAACATGGTAAAGTAGAACAAGCTGACAGCACGAACCTTGAACATGACGGTGCAAGATGCCATGCAGTCAAAAGACGTGGTGTCAGGTATTATTCTAATCAATAATATAAATGCTTTCGTATTATTTGATTTGAGTACTACCTGTTCATTTGTGTCTGATGATTTCTCTAAACGGCTAGAATTGCCTAAAGAAAAGTTAGAAAACCATATGAATATAGAAGTTGCGAATAAAGAAGTGATTCTTGTTGAGTATATATATAGAAATTGTTGTGCAGAGACGGGGTCAAAAGATGTGCGTGAATTTAATTCCAATACGCTTAGGAGAGTCTGATATTATTTTGGGAATGGATTGGTTATTTAACCATAGGGCAGTGATTGACTATCAGAAAAAGAGCATACACCTTAAGACACCAAATAGGTCTAAGGTATTCTTTTATTATAGCAAGTCATCGAGGCAATCTTGCTGTCTAACGATAATGCAGGCCAAGAAATTATTAAAGAAATGATGTATAGGGTATTTGGCTCATATAGTGGATATGCAGATGGTGAATCCATAAATGAAGCAAATACCACTAGTTAAGGAGTTCGTAGATGTGTTTCCTGAGGAACTGCCAGGACTTCCGTTAGATAGGAAAATAAAATTTGTAATTGATTTAGTGCTGGGGTCAGCGCTAATATCAAAAGCACCATATAGGATGGCTCCAGTAGAATTGATCGAGTTAATGGTACAATTGTAAGAATTATTGGATAAGAAGTACATTCAATCGAATGTTTCTCCATGGGGAGCGCCTGTGTTGTTTGTAAAGAAAAAGGATAGATCGATGAGACTTTGTATGGACTATAGAGAGTTGAACAAAGTAATGATCAAAAACAAGTACCCGTTGCCAAGAATTGACGATCTATTTGATCAAGTAAAAGGGGCGAAGTACTTTTCGAAGATTGACTTAAGGACTGACTATCACTAGTTAAAAGTAAGGAAGGAAGATGTGCCGAAGACAGCATTTAGAACTTGTTACAGTCACTATGAGTTTCTGGTGATGTCGTATGGACTGACGAATGCGCTAGTCGCATTTATAGACCTAATGAACAAAGTGTTCAAGCGGTACTTGATCAAGTTTGTAGTTATGTTCATTAACGATATTCTGGTATATTCCAAGACTGAAAAGAAACATGCCAAACATTTGAGATTAATATTGGAGATATTGAGGAAGGAACAGTTGTACATGAAATTTTTGAAGTGCGAATTCTGGTTAAAGAGAGTTCAATTTTTGGGACACGTTATTGACAAGGAAGGAGTTTCAGTAGATCCTGTAAAGGTGGAAGTAGTGAGAAATTGGGAACAAAAGAGAACGCCAATGGAGATGAGGAGTTTCTTAGGTTTAACGGGTTACTATTGGAGATTTATCAAGGATTTTTCAAGGATAGCAACGTTGTTAACAAATTTAACGAGGAAGATAATAAAGTATGTGTGGACGGAGAAGTGTGAGGAGAGTTTTCAAGAGTTAAAGAAAAGACTTAGTGAAGCACCTGTGTTGACTTTACCAGAGGATACGGGAGGTTTTACAGTCTATAGTGATGCATCGCACAAGGGACTAGGTTGTGTACTTATACAAAATGGTAATGTTGTTGCGTACGCATCACGCTAGTTAAAGGATTATGAGAAGGGATACCCTACCCATGACTTGGAGTTGGCAGCGGTAGTGTTTGCCCTTAAAATATGGAGGCATTATTTATATGGAGAAAAATGTGAGATATACACGGATTATAAGAGTCTGAAGTATATCTTCACACAAATGGAGTTAAACATGAGACAAAAGAGGTGGTTAGAATTGATCAATGATTACGATTGTGAAATTCTATATCATCCTAGTAAGGCCAATGTAGTAGCAGATGCTCTAAGCAGGAAGAGCAGAGAGAAGTTATTTGTATTAACAGACCAGGAAGAACTGGTAAGAGAAATGTCTCGGATGGAGTTGTCGGTGAAAAATCTGAAGGAGTTAGAGGAGAAGTTAGCAAAAATGGAAGCGAGTCTAACCTTATTAGACAAAGTAAAAAAGGCTTAAGGTAAGGATGAAGAATGTGATCGATTAAGGAAGAGGATGACCGATGGAGAGGAGGTCAAATACAAAGTTGATAGTAAAGGATTGCTAAGATTTGAAAATTGAGTTTGGGAACCTTTAGTAACTGAATTGCGAGAAGAGATTTTACAAGAGGCTCACAGTACGAGATACTCGATACATCCGGGTAGTATGAAGATGTATCAAGATCTACGTCAATATTTTTGGTGGCCAAATATGAAGAAATAGGTCGCAGAGTATGTCAGTCGATGCCTAACTTGTCGAATGATAAAGGTCGAACATCAAAGATCGAGTGGAAATGGGACCATATGATGATGGATTTTGTGGTAGGACTTTTAGCAACACAAAAGGGATACGACGCTATTTGGGTGATCATAGATCGACTAACAAAGTCAGCACACTTTTTATCGATCAAGATAAGGTTCTATTTGGATCAGTTGACCAAGTTTTACATTAAAGAGATAGTTTCAAGACACGGAGTGCCGATATCTATTGTGTCTGATAAAGACCTGCGTTTCACGACAAATTTTTGAAGAAGTCTTCAAGAAAGAATGGGGATGCAATTAAGGTTGAGTACCGCGTATGATCCACAGACAGATAGGCAGAGTGAGAAAACTATTCAGACATTAGAAGACATGCTTAGAGCCTGTGTGATGGATTTCAAGGGAAGTTGGGAGGATAGACATGCCGCCTTATGAAGCATTATATGAAAGAAAATATTGAACACCCTTATGTTGGAATGAAGTGGGAGAACGGTGACTGTTGGGGCTAGAATTGGTTCAGTAGACAATAGAGATTATCAAAATTATTAGAGTTCGTCTAGTAGCAGCTCAAAACCGATAGAAAAAATATGTAGATTTGCATCGACAGAAGTGAGATTTTGAAGTAGAAAGTTTTTTATTTTTGAAAGTATCACCATGGAAAGGAAACATCAGATTTGGAAAGAAAGAGAAATTGAGTCCAAGGTTCATAGGACCGTTCGAGATATTGAAAAGAGTTGGTGAAGTGGCGTACGAGGTAGCTTTACCTCCTGAACTAGAACATATCCATAACGTGTTTCACGTGTCAATGTTGCGACCATACAAGCCAGATTACAAGCACGTTATATCCTATGAGTCGATCCAGGTAGTGAAAGACTATCATATGAAAAATTCTTGTCGAAATGTTAGATAGCAAATAACAGACTTTAAGGAATAAGGTTATACATTCTGTCAAAGTGCTATGGAGGAACCACAACGCCAAAAAAACTATGTGGAAACTCGAGAAAAATATGAGAAAGAATTATCCAAATCTTTTTGAGTAACCTTGAATTTATAATTTTGAGGACAAAATCCTTATAAGGGATGGAGAATGTAATGACCACAAATTTTATGTCACATTGTAATTAGAATTAAGTACTAATTAGAAATGAATTTAAATTTTTGTGTTAATTAATTATGCACTTATGTGATTGAATGATTATATTAATGTAATTGTATATTTATTTAATTATTGAAGAGAAGACAATGAATTAAAAAAGTAATTAATTAAAGAAGAGATTAAATAATGAAATTAAAGTAAACTAATTAACCTAGTAGCCCAATTGACTTTAATAAAGCAAGTCTAATTGAATTATGAGTTTAATTAATGGATTTATTAACTAAATGACCAAGAGAATTAATTTCGTAGTCCATGAATTTATTGTGATGGTTAGCTCAGGTAATGAATCCATGTTATAATTAAACTAGCTCAATGCTTAATGACTTAATTGAGCCCAACCAAATTAAATGAATGAACCCAATAAAAATAATTAATTTGACCCAATGTGGAGCCCATTGTATAAGTCAAATGTTAGTCAACAATTATACAAGTTGGTGATTATATATATATATATATATATATATATATATATATATATATATATATATATATATATATTACCAACTAAGCAATAAAAGAAAAGAAAAAATCAAGAGGAATTAAAAGGGCATGGGGGGTGCAATGCTCCAAGCATGTCTTAAGAAGACCACCCTATAAATCTTTTTCCCAATACATGCTAGTACGCCTATTTGAGGTGCACATGATGTGTATACTTACACATTTTGTAAGTAAGTTATTTCATTAGTTAATTATTCTATCACTCTCACTTTCACTCTCTCCATTTCATTTCATTTCATTAGTTATAAATGAGAGCAAAAGTTGTCTAGAGAAAGCAAGAGTATTCTTGAGAGTTTTCAAGAGAAAAAAAAAACTTAATGAGCTTGAATACTACAACATTTCGGGTAGAACAAGGAGGGTAAAGGTGCATGCCATCTAATCTCATATCATACTTTGGAAGGAAAAGAAAAAGGGTATCTAGATCATCAAGGTTTAAAAGTTTTATATCTTTATATTTTTACTTTTCTATGGTTAAAATTTCTTTTAAATGTCTTTTTCATGGTTGGTTGTGGGAGATTTATGTGTTGAGAAAACCATGTAGGGTTTCGAAGGTATAAGGATGGAGTTTTGATGGAGTTGCAGGTGTACTATGTGTATATGTTCATGCATGTGTTTGAAAAGTATTTTTAATGGTCAATATGTATTTTGATGGTTAAAACTCATTTTTCAAAACTCTCTAATCTTAGATCAATGCTAGAGTTGTAGATCTAAGGTTGCATGGGTGTAACATGAGTTTTTATGTGCATTAGTGATGAAAAAGTTGATCAAAAGCATGAAATTGACTTTACCGAAAAGCGCTAAACGGAACAATCCGGTTCTCGGAGTTGCTGTTCAAGTTTCGTACCTCACGTTCGAGATCCGTAAATTTTGGATGGTAAGACTATGAGATATGAAACTTTTTCAAGTGAAATGATTGAAAAATATTAAACGAGCTATTCGTAGTGAGTTTTCTCATAAAAAAGTTCTTGCCAAAAGTTTTTCGAAAAACCTACTGTCCATATTTTAAAAGGGTTGCTCGCCACTTATCTTATGTTAAAAATTCTGGCCATTCTATTCCTGATAATATATGATATAAAGTAGCCACTGTCCAAAAATGAGCTTATTTCGACATTGAATGAGTGAGATATGGCTCAGTAAATACTTTTTGATTTTAAAAAGAAACTGTTATAATTTGAGTTGCATAGCTCAGAAAATTATCAAAGTTTTTGTGAAAGCAGTAAGTGTTGAGATGTAATCATTTTCTAAATTTCATTTCATTCTGATGTACGAATATTATTTGATAAATGTTGCTATTTTGGACAGAAATGACCTATTTAAAAATAGAAAATGAACTTAAAAAATTACAGGAAAATTATTTTATCTGTAAAATATTTTACTAAAGATATCCAAAAGATATAAAAATAATAAGTTAGTTAGGTATTTTTAATAAATAAAATTGGGTTAAGAAGGATTAAAGAAATTAATGTAAATTAAGTCATAAAATTATAAAATATAATTTTATGGACTAATATGTGTTAAAATAAGTTAATAAGACTAATCAACGGTAATTTAGTCATATATCTATCTATCTATCTATCTATCTATATATATATATATATATATATATATATATATATATATATATTATAATAATGACATGATTTGGTTATTGAATGAATTCAAATATATGAATTTAAAATAATTAAATTAAATTGTTTAATAGTATTTGGCTAATAGTTGAATAAATATTTATTATTGAATAATATAATAATAAATTGATTCAAAATCAATTTAAATAATTTTGAAGTAATGTAACACTTAATCATTATGAATGACATTAAAATGATTTAATCATTTGTGAAAAATTAAATATTATGAAATTAATAAAATATCATTAAATGGTTAATAATATTAGAAAATAAATAAAATATTATTAAATGAATAATAATATTAAAAACTTAATAAAATATTATTAAATTATTAATAATATTAGAAAATAAATAAAATATTATTAAATAATTAATAATATTAAAAACTTAATAAAGTATTATTAAATGATTAATAATATTAGAAACTTAATAAAATATTATTAAATGATTAATAATATTAGACAAGAGTTTAAATGATATTAAATGGTTAATATTTTTATTAAGTGATTAAAATATTATAAAAGGATGATAATATATCTAAGTGTTCATCATTGATTATGTGATTAAATGTTAGTAATTAAGACGATTTAAAGTTATTAATTTAAGTTAATGTGTGTTACTAATTGAGAGGTCAACCTTATCAATGTTAGGTCATTTCCAAAGGAAGTAGATAAGTTTACTTTAAGCAATAATTCGCGGACGAGACAAATTTTCTTTACCTAGTCTTGTATTTATTTTACAAGCATGCTGTGTGGGTTAATTATTGAAAATTAATCCACATCAATATTACTATTCGCACTGGGGTGCACTTAAAGAATTATTTTATTATTTATCTGTGAAATACTAGAGTTCTGTTATTCATGAATTGTTTAAGAAGTAATCTATGCTAATTGTTTCAGGACCTTGCATGATTAAATTCAATATATTGAATATAGTTAAAGTTTATCCAAACCAATAGTTGGTGTAGACTCTTATAGTAAGATTGAGAAAAAACAACCCTATTAGGGGATTAATATCGGGAAACCGAACCTGCGTAAGATGTCTAAGTGTTATGCATATACATATGGGTTGAAGAGACTGATCCCCTCGAATACCAAAATATTGAAAGGGTTAGATGAAATTCTGAGTCCTTGTGACCCTTCAGTAGTAAAGATTCAGTTATTCTTTTTAAATTGGAATTTGGTTCTCTTTCCTTCACATGTGTTATATCTTGACGGAAACCTTAAAAGTTACATCTTTAAATCGTGATATACCTTTCATGTGATTCTGTTTATTTAAATTTGCTGAGCAAAGTAGTTGCTCACCCTTGCTATATCGCATTACTTTTCAGTCAAGCTAGAAAGCTCAAAGAAGAACAAGGGCAAGAATAAAGTTCAAGAATAGTGTAGCTATACATGCTGTTTACTTTGTGTTTTGTAATTTTGTTATGTAAATCCTTTTGAACAATTAAGGTGTATGTTGGTATTATGTAAATGTTAATAGACATTGGGACTAGAAGTACCTTTTTAATGAACAATGTATGTTTATTTATTCCGCTTTAGATTATAGTATGTGTTTGATGACGTTGTTTCGTGAGCACCAAACCCGAGGTTATGGAACCCGAATTTGGGGGCAACACAATAAGTCCATCTATTTGCATGAAAAAAATATTGTTGGAGGATGAAGCTAGGCTAATCATTGAACAAAATAGAAGATTGAACCCGATTATAAAGGAGGTTGTAAAGAAAGAGTTCATTAAGTAGTTGGAAGTTGGCATAATCTATCATATTTCAGACAGTTCATGAGTAAGTTCGGTGCAGCGTGTGCGGAAGAAGGGAGGAATGAACGTTGTGGCAAATTAAAATAATAAACTCATTCCAATAAGGATGGTAACTGGGTGGTAAGTATGTATGGACTACCATAAGTTGAATAAAGCGACTCGCAAGGACCACTTTCCATTGCCCTTCATTGATTAGATGTTGGATAGGTTATCAAGGCATTCGTTTTATTGCATTCTCGATTGATATTCTGGATACAACCAGATTGTCATAGCTCCGGAAGATCAGGAGAAGACCACGTTTACATGCACCTATGGAATAGAATGTCTTTTGGTCTATTTGATGCTCCAACCATATTTCAGATGTGTATGGCGGTGATCTTCTCAGACATGGTTGAGCACAATCTGGAAATGTTCATGGATGACTTCTCCATGTTTGGTGACAGCTTCGATCATTGCCTTAAGAATTTGATACTACTATTGAAAAGATGTGTGGAGACCAACTTGGTGCTAAACTGGGAAAAATGCCACTTAATGGTGCGTGAAGGAATTATTTTGGGTCACAAGGCATCTGAAACGGGAATAAAAGTGGATAAAACTAAAATTGAAACAATTGAGAAGTTACATCCACCCACGTCTGTGAAAGGAATTAGGAGTTTTCTTGGCCACGTGGGGTCTCATCAGCGCTTCATTAAGGATTTTTTCAAAATTTTAAAACCCCTTTGCAACCTCATTGACAAAGATTTCCTATTTATATTTGATCAGGCATGTCTCGATGCTTTTGAGGTGCTAAAGAGGAAATTGATATATGCTCTGGTGATTATTTCTCCAAACTTGGTCCTGCCATTTGAGTTAATATGTGATGTGAATGATTATGCAGCTGTCGCAGTTCTAGGCCAACGCATGGATAAGGTGTTTCATGCCATTTATTATGCAATCAGATGCGTAACTTAACTACACTACCATAGAAAACAATAGAAAATGAGTTATTAGCAATGGTGTTCTCATTTGATAAGTTTCATGCGTATCTTATCGGAACAAGGGGTATAGTTTTCACGGATCACTCGGCGATACGGTACTTGATTTCAAAAAAGGACGCTAAGCCGCGGTTAATCAGATGGACCCTCTTATTGCAAAAGTTTGATTCGAAAATCCGCGATAGGAAAGGAACTAAAAATCAAGTGGCGGACCACTTATCGAGATTGAGAAACACCAAGTAGAATGGGGAGGATAGGTTGTTGATAAACGAGACTTTCCCAGATGAACAACTATTTGTGTTTATAAAAAAAACACCTTGGTATGCAGATTTTGTCAATTATCTAGTGAGTGGTGTGCTCCCCTCAATTTTTTTAAGCCAACATAAAAAGAAATTTTTACATGATGTCAAGAGATACATTTGGGATGAGTCATTCCTGTTTAAGTAAGAAGTAGATCAGTTGTTGAGAAGGTGCATACCAGAAGAAGAAATTCAGAGTGTACTTCATTATTTCCATGCTTCGGAGTATGGAGGGAATTACGGGGGAGATAGAACGGCGTTCAAAGTTCTCCAATCCAGATTTTACTGACCTTCTCTATTCAAAGACGCTCACTCATTCATTTTACGGTGTGACAGATGCCGAAGGGTTGGTAATATTTCTATACGTAACGAGATGCACCTCACCAATATCCTCATCCTAGAACTCTTTGATGTGTGGGGCATAGACTTCATGGGGCCATTTCCTTCGTCCTTTAATAATCTGTACATCTTGGTTGCGGTTGATTACGTATCCAAATGGGTTGAGGCAGCAGTCTTACCCACTAACGATGCAAGGGCGGTGATACGTTTTCTTCAAAGGAAGATATTTACTCGGTTTGGCACACCTAGAGCAATCATTAGTGATGAGGGCTAGCATTTTTATATCAAACAATTCAAGGCTCTTCTTGCTAAGTATGGGGTGACCCATAGGATTGCCACTGCTAGGGGTACACACAAAACCGACCGGACCAAACCAAACCGTTACTATTTCAAACCGAAAACATAAAATCGAAAAAACCGAACACTATAAATCTAAAAAACCGAGACTAGTTCGGCGGGTTTGGTTTGACTTCTCAAAAAACCTCTCAAAAAACCAAAACTGACCGAACAATTTAAAATTATAATATAATTTATATACTTTTTTAATAAATATTTATTTTATATAATTATATATTTATTATATGTATTTATTGTGACGAATTTACAAAACTTCTATCCTAGTGAGTGAGTTAGGTGATTTTTATTTTTCGGATTTAGAGAACTTATATTATAATTAGTAGTTATTGAGTTAGTGATTTATTAATTATTATGAAAAATTGGCAATATAATAAATATCAAATTATCAATTACGGAACCGAATAACCGAATAAACCGATTGATTTAACCAAAACCGAATAAACCAATAACCGATTACGATGTAAAAATTTGGGCGGTTTTGGTTTTTAATTTTTTATAACCGACTTAAATGATTTGGTTATTTTTTCCCCCTAAAACACCGACCAAACCGACCGTGTGCACCCCTAGCCACTGCTTATCACCCCCAAACAAGTGGTCAGGCTGAGGTATCGAATAAAGAAATAAAAAGAATATTGGAGAAGGTGGTCAACTCGAATAGAAAAGATTGGTCAATGAAGTTAGATTATGCATTATGGGCCTACAGAACCGCATATAAAACGCTAATCGGGATGATCCCATATCAATTAATGTATGACAAGGCATGCCACCTTCAGGTTGAACTCGAACATAGTGTGTTTTGGGCATTAAGGAAACTTAAGTTTGATGCCACAACAGTGGATGTGAGGTGGTTATTACAGTTGAATGAGTTGGATGAATTACGTCTATAGGCTTATGAGAGTTCTAAACTCTATAAAGAAAAGGTAAAGAAATGACATGACAAGTGGATACTTAAGATAACATTTGAACTGGGTCAAGCAGTATGGCTCTTCAATTCAAGATTGAAACTTTTTTCAGGAAAACTTAAATCAAGATGGTCGAGGCCTTTTGTCGTAACAACAGTATTTCCACATGGGGTAATTGAGATGGAAGAACCCAACTCGAAGCATACGTTTAAAGTAAATGGTCAACAATTGAAGCACTATTGGGGTGGCAATATAACTCGTCAATGTACCTCGATTGACCTCGCCAATCTATAAAATTAGGAAGTAGCTGGGCTGATGACTATATATCAAACACTTATTAGGAGCCAACCCAATTTCTCATTCATTTTTGTTCATCCTAGTTCAATTTATAGGATACTTCAGTTTTTAGTTTTTGATTTGGTTATTAATAGGCCTTTTCGGTTCACTAATATGTGTTCAGTTGGCATTTCAGGGCAAAGAGATTAATTCATGGAAGGCTAGTATGCACAATGAAAGGAGGAGAAAAGATTTAACCCAACACATGGTAGGCCTAGCGCGAGGCACACCAAGAATGTAGGTAACATGACCCAGGGCACGCCAGAGTAACAAGAAAGTTCTGATAGATCGGCGTGGGGCGTGCCATTCATGCCTTACCATCGGCATGAGGCACCACAGACGGCAAACTTAGAAAAATAAAAGGGTCGTTCGTGTTTTCCTCACACACTTCCATTCTAAATCAAAAACCTAGCCTCCCTAACACACGCCCTTTAAGCCTAAGTATATTCAGACGCTACCCAACCCCAGTTCCATCCCCAATCCACCTAAGCATCCTAGTAAACATCTAACCAAGCATCCAAGCACATGGACGTTACAAAGTCCATCGGGTTTAGTGGTTAGCCATCACAAAACCTCACCTTTAGAGTCACAAATCATCCAATTCAACTCAAGCATAGAGTAAGTGTAAGTGGGTTTCAACTTTAATCAAATTTTGCGATTAAGTCGCGTCGTGTTTGGTTGATTATAGTTATACCTTTTTAAGGAGTTTAGGCATATCATATTTGGAGAACCCAATTGAGTTTATATTGGCTCAATTGGGGTTTGGGATTTAAATTGTGTATACCAATTTGTGTGAAAGGGTGATTGATAAGAAGAAGCATTAAGGTTTGGTAAAGTACAAGTTTGGGGAATTGTTGTCAAAGAATGTGCAAAACACTACCTTCCAAGTGTTTGATATTTTGCCAAAGAGGGATTTCAATTCTATTTTGGGAAAATTCTGAGTATCAATCCGTTGCTTTTCAATCCAAAGTTGTACAATCTCTTCCAAAAGCCTAAGGGCTGAAAGCTCCTTCTCTGCTCCAACTTTGGAAAAAAATTTAAGCATAGAAGCGGAGGAGCGTTACCAACATATCATAGGAAAGAAAACCTTTGTTTTGGAATGCGGACTTCGACCCGATTCTCAATTGGATGGTGCAATGGCTGCCATGATAGCAGAACAAAATTGGGGAAAATCAATATGGGCCTACCGTAATCTCTACAGTAAAGGAGTTTTACACCAACGCTGTTGACCGAGTGCATTATGTGGTACAAGTACGAGTCAAACTAGTGGTGTTTGATGGTGCTACAATAAATGCTTATTACAATTTGCTTGCGCATGTCCATGAAATGCAGTACCGTAAATCGGGAACACCGCGAAAATTGAAAGTTAATACTAATGAGAAAGTTAATTTTCCCCATTCAGCACTTAGTCGTTATGGCAAGGCCTGATATGCTTTCATTTGCGCAAATTTAATGCCACCAGACACCAAAATGATGTTATCAAGGAAAGGGCATTATTGTTGTATAAAATTGTGTGGAGATTTCAGACTGGATACGCATCTTAGATGTTCAACATCGATGTGGGAACGCTCATCCAGGCGTCAATTGAGAAATTTTTATAAGGAAAAACCACAAGTGATCTTCCATATGGCTTTTTGATTACTGAGTTGTGTCGACAAGCAGGAGTTCAGTGGGGATCTTCAAAGTTACTTCAGTAGCCCATGGCTACTATTGAGCACTTCACCATTGATAAGTACACAGCCTGGGATGGAGCTATATCACACCCAATAGGTGAAGGGTATATCATGATGCCGCTGAATCTTTGCTTGTCCTCAAGCAACACAAAGACAAACTATATAAACAAAAACTACTAACAACAACTCAAGCAATGAAGCAATATGAAAAAAAAAATGGCCACAAAGATTTACTTCAAATTATAACTACAAAAAAAAAAAATTCAAAATATCGTAGAGCCTAGAATTTCAACCTATATGTTAATCATACATTACTCATGACCCACAAATGTGTGTGTGTGCACCATTTATAACAAACTAATTATAGCTCATTGAGCTTAAGCGACCACATTATCTTATTGAAAGAAAAATAAAAACTCTCGAACTTGTTATTACATCACTCGTCCAAAAATTGTAGGTGAGTGCATTTTATGCTCATATTCACCTAATTACATGTTTATGGATGAGTGCGTTTTACGCTCCATCACAATCCACCACATGATTACTATTTAATTCATTTTCTTTGTATTTTTTTATATATTTATATTTTAAATGTGAGTGCGTTTTATGTTTCATCTCACCTAAGCATGTGTTTATGATTGAGTGCATTTTATGCTCCATCTCAATCATCCCATGGTTTGCTATTCAAACATTTAGTGTTTCGTTTCAAGTGATATTTAAACGCGTTCTAGAGTTGAGTGTAATCTTTCATAAGCATTCGGTCATATAAGCATTCTCTAAACATACAACTAGCCCATTACAAATAGATATGTGCTTAAAAGTGAAAGGGATCACAAGCAATGTAAAAATCAACAACAAGTCAAGCACATAGACTAAACAACATTAATCCATTTTTTACGAGTTATAATAAGAACAATCAATAACCCGATCCTCAATTAAAACTTTAATCACATCAACAATGCTCAAGAAATGTAAACCTATACTACAACGACTCTAAAACAAAACACTCAAAAACAAAACAAAAAAAAATTCATTTTTCGTAGGAAACACGGTTGCACTTAGTACGTGCAACAAGCCGTTCAACCCCAAGGTTGCCTAAGAGGATGAGTTTTTTCTTGTAAGGGTTTGCAGAGAATATACCCACAAAATTCAAAGCAAAACAAAACCAAACAAAATACAAAACATAGTTGACCCCCAAACTTGAAATTTACATTATTCCCACTATAAGTAATGAAAAAATTAAAGCAAAGGACTTCCCTGAAGCTTCGGTTCATGTCAACTTCTGCTCCCATATTTATAACTATCTCCCATCATTTGCTACGTCTTGACCTGAACAAGAAAGACAAAACTAAACGAAGCATTAGAGAAACTTGGGTTGCCTCCCAATTAGCGCTTGTTTTATAGTCTTCAGCCTGACTTCGTTATTTCTTATTCTGAACCTTGAGAATGTCACGAACACAATCAAAAGTCCAAGCAAAAAGTAAAATCAAAAAGTAAGTTTAAACAAAGTTCAACTTAATTGCAATCAAAATTGAAAAACAATCAGAAACTAATTCCCCGGCAACGGCGCCAAAAACTTGTTGGTCGAAATCGGAATTATTTATTTATATTTTATTTTACTAGATAAGTCCCGTTCTTAAATTCGTTTGAATAAATAATGTGCAAGCATGCACAGTCAACAAGTAATAAAGTGAGAGTAAAGTATCAATCCCACGAGGAATTAGTTCTAACGATTTTCCAAATACCTATTTCATCAAGTCGATCTTAATTCAAATAGTTGATTGAATGAAGGAAGTGAAATGTAAATGGACATAACGTAAATTAACATTTAAATTACTAAAATAGTAAAGATAGATGAACCTACGATTACATTTTCTCTCAATACTTCATTTATTCTCCTAACTCTCTCTATTTGGTCTTACGATCACGAAGACTTGTTAACCGAGAATACAATAGTATTTATACGCCTCTTTTAAAGGATATATAAACATACCAAATCCAAACCTATCCCATTCGACAGAATTCAGATAAGGACATCCAAATTAAGCATTTCACTATATTTCTATGAGAAATAGTAAAGTAAGGATTTGAAGCATAAATTCTCACATTGGTTATATGCGGCACATTAGTTATATGTCTATCCTACACACAAATTATGCATACGCTCCTAAGAATATATAGCACAACACATGTTATCACATTCGGGTTAAAACACTATAATCCATTTTCCAATTTCATATAGGTTACCAAATTAATCACTTGGCCAAGCAATTAAACATGAAAAACTAAATGTGATAATCCAATTCATATGGTGCCATCCAAGAGACCACAAATCATAGTCAATGAAGCACAAAAATATGCAAATTACAAGACAAACTTCATTTGGACATTTTGTCGAACACTTGGCATGCAGAATGAAATTCTTCTCTCAAAGAACTCACAAATGCAACAATAACTAAATAAGAGAGAGAGAGATTCGATTAAACTACGTGCTAGATACCCAACACAATCATAAACTCCATGCTCAAACCATAGCAAATGAGTAATACCACATCCAACATACATACAACATATACATAGCTAAATGAGAGCAAAACATCAATCACAATAGCTAAATATGTTAAAGATTAAATATCAACACATAGATATTACATCCATGGATCAATATTCATCCATTATTGGATTTATAATCCAACTTTGTTCGAAAAATAAACCAACATCAATGGAATACATAAATAAAGAAAGAGAAAAGAAAACCCATAAGTCCCCTCAATCCATAGCTTCCAAATGATGTTGAATTCCATTCCTAGCAGCCATGGAATGTGTCTTTCATCTTCTCTTGGTCTCCAAAATCACCTCTAGCAACCTCCCAAAGAAGAAGAAATCAAATTAAAATGTTTAGGGCTACAGTTTTCCTCTTAAAAATTGATTTTTGCATGTAGGAACAGTGCACCACCATGGCTGTCAAAGGCAGCGCTGCGATGGTCAAACATTTTGTAGCCTCATTCAGTGTTTTGGGCATAACTCTCTTATCCAATCTCCGATTGAGATGATTTAAGATATTTTGGAAAGATGAGAAGTAGATCTACAACTTTGATGTTGGACGAATTGAGAGATACTGGCTGGATCAAGGTCCAAATTGAGTTGCAAGTGGCTTCTGTGTAAACGACAAGTTAGAAATCCAAATCTGGCAAGTCTAAGCTTTGATCTACTAAGCCCTTATTCCAAAATCTTACAAAACAAAGTAAAAACATATAAAAGTAATATAAAAGCTAGCATAAATACTAAAGAATTCACGAATTATCAAGTTTTAAAGTATCCAATAAATAGGTATAAAAACCAATCATCAGCCGCCTCCACAACAAGCTAATCAAGTACCACCCGTAGCAGCCGCATCGCCATCTTCCGTTCTTGAAGCTTTGGTACACAGTTTGCTAAGAAAAATGGATAGGCATGCTTAGCGACAGGATGATATGTATGCATACTTGGGCAGTTTCAATATAGCTATGATAAATGAGTTTGTGAGACTTAATCTTAGAGCCGATGTGATCCGCTTCCCAGATCATTCTCCCTTATCCGACTATCCACCCTTAGACAACGATGATGCTTGAGGCATCAATCAGGGGAGTCCTCCATTCTCAACTTTTACCATGACTATGTTTGGGGGTGTTGTATTACATTTTTATTTGTTGCATCAGTTTTAGTTATTGCAGATTAGCATGGTTTGCATATTAGCTTGTTTTGTAGTTCGCATTGCTGCATTTAGTATGTTTAGGCATAGTGAGTCATGTGAGTACATTAAGTGGGTTCATGCTAGGTTGTGCATGTAGGAGTAGCATGAATTGTGTTGTGATTAGGAGAATCGAGCAAAAATGAGCTAGTTTTGTTTTGATGATTGCCGATGAGAAAATTGGGTAATTCTTAACTTGTGGAAAACTGAGAACCATGTATCGTGGAGCTTTGACATAGTAACTAGTTTACAATGATTGCGATTCTCTCATACATTTGAGCACACTATTTATTGACCAATCGTTAATTAGGAAATTTATGTGATTAAATGTGTGTGGAAAATTTAGACAGTTGACCTTCTGATTGTTTAATACTAAACCTAGGCTTACATATAAGTTCGGTGGTCACTTGGTTAATTTGGTGATTCAACAGAAACGTTATAATTTATTATTTAAAAAAAAAAAAAAGAGTAATGACACCAATAACTTAATTTAGTTCAACTTTGTGGCATCTGTTACTTGGACAAGTAAGCCCTTAGGGATGTTTCTACACCTAGCACCCTAAAGCCAACTGGTTTGGGAGTCGTTGGTCAAAAGTCCACTACTCGGGTAACTTTGAAAAGCCTAAGAAAGCTAGACAGTGCACGAATCTAATAAGAAATATGTAATGGGATGGAACATAAAATGTACTCACTGAAAGTAATATATATATATATATATATATATAAAATAAATAATAAATATAAATAAAAAATGGGCTAAATGTTTATATTTTGTAATGTGTACGTAATCCCCTGGAACCCTGAATTTATATGCTAAGTCTTATTTAGTTGAGATTGGTAAGAATGGAAAATATATAAACTTGAAATGAAAATCTTCATATCTTATTTGGTTGCATAAATATACCTGATTCCTGACTGGTTGCACGATGGGCATACACACACGTGAGAGATTCATGAAAATTTATGAATTCAGTGAGAGTGTGAAATTTCTAATTATGCATGGTTGGATGTTGATTATGGGTTATGAGTTTAATCTCTTAAAAGGGTGTGATAAACTGAAGATGGCTCGTTGCTCGATTTTTAGGTTGTTAATTTTGGTTTATGTGTTCTTGTCTTTGTTTGCTCAGGATCACAACGTTCACTTTACTATTCATTAGCATTTAGGTCAACACTTATTAATTGTGACTGGGTCTATTTTATTTCATAATCATATATATTATTATGGTTTAACATGTCATAACATGTGGATATATTCATCATATATCATTGTCATATACATAACCCTGCTTACCTCACGCCTGCTCAATATCTGATCTTGTTTACATACAATCATTCATCGTATCTATATCCATACATGTATCTATTTATACGTATCGGTACCTGTTTACATATCTCATGACTATACATACAAGTTTATCATATGTCTATATCATACCCACGAGTTTATTACATTTATAACTTGACCGACAATAATACACCAAACTATATCATTTACATCTTATCTCTGGATTATACACACGTACAGTTCCATTTCTATGGATTTACAAACATCTGCTTTATATGCACATTTCACATATAACAAATTCTTCACATTCATCTATGCATTCAACATTCCTTTTTACCTTAGTTGTACTGGAACCTCCGGCCTTCTTATACTTTACCTGAAATGTTAATTAATAGTAAGAGTGAGCATAAAGCTCAGCACGTAATTCAGATAACACCTTTTATGCTCGCAGTTTATAATATGCGTTGTCTCTTTACTTGATCATGCTATACATAAATGCCACGTATTTCACTTAACAGTTAAATCACATAATTGCACATAAGACACATTTCAAATCCTTTACTACCACATAGCTCACATAAAACAATTAATACACTTAAGTCTGAAAACTTGCCTGTATGCTTTTATTTAATTTAACCTGTTCTGCCTCGCTTGACTTTTCTATCATTCATTGTCTCAATTCGCTACATCGAGCGATATCTGTAAACATACCATCTATATTCATCATTATAGAATCATAACTTAATATGAATTATCAAACTTAACTCAAAATTACATGATCATTCGTCTCTAATCATTTCACATATGATGTATTATACCTTATTTAGGTTAATAATACATCCTAACTCGTTACCGACATTTTTCACAACTCACAACGCGCTTTGGCTTAGCTTTAAGTATGTTACATTATGCATTTCTTATTTCATTATACATTGAAACCCTTTATTTTGGACATTCTTTATCTATTTAGGGATTACATAGTCTATCCTTATCATTCTATATTAAAACATTTCATTTTAAACATTTCATTTTTGGGACTTAAAATAATTTTCATTTTTCAGAACATTGTGCCCCGGCGCAGTGTTTTCTCCTTCCAATCTCACTAGCCGCGAAAAGCTTGCAGCTGTGAACAGTAACACCGCGCCCCGGCGCAGTGTTTAGTGCAAAACATTGCGTTGGCCGCGCAGTCCTGCAGTCCAGAACTTCTGATTTTTGCAGCTGCTTTGGTGATTTTTAACTCTTTCATCATAAATCCAATTAACACCAAATTTGGAACAATGCTAGACCTTACTACATAGTATTTTACAATTTTTTCTCTTGCCCCATTTGGTTTCATTAAAACATAGAAAAACTAGCCCGTAGGAGGGCTGTTCAATACAAATTCCAGACTTAGAAAATTTTCAGTCTTTGAAATCCAACTTTTCCAACTTTGTGATTTTTGACCATAAGCTTTAAAACTTCAATCCAACACTTGACATAGCTCACATACGTCATATATGACATGTCCAAACTTTCAAAACCGTCAAACTTCGCACGAGACGATATTTGTCCATAAAAATCCATTTCGAGTCGAAACGGTCGTTTTCGATCGTTCGAATCGCTAATTCATTTAAATTTGATTCCGTTGATTACCAAAGAAACCTAGACACGTGTATTTACATAAAAACAAGTCATGTGTCTCCATTGTACCTTTAATTCCTAAAAATTGCCAAAAATCACACTTTAGTGTCATTTTGCCAACTTTTACTAACTTTTCAAATTCACAACTTAAACTCACTAGACAACTTAAGCTCAACACGCCACATAGGCAATCATATACACATTTAACAATTATACAACTCCACATAACTTCTAACTGCACATTCTAATGCACTTTACTGATTGTGATTCGGTTTATACACCAATTATAGCCTAATATTCAAACTTTCCTTAACCAAATATATTTCTCTTCCATTTATGATTCTTTTAAGCTTTCCTACATGAAATTTCTCATGCTGCCTACATAAACAATACCTTTGAACTATGCGCTCATCAAAATTTCCAACATACAACTCATGACCAACCAATAATTCATGATTTTTAACTTGAAAACATGCATCACCTTTGTTTTACTAACTCCGACACTTAGGGTTCCATGGTTTATCAAGCATATACCATTTATCTAACATGAACCTTACATCTAACCATGAATTCTTGCATGGCTACACATATTCTTCGACTTAAACATATGAAACATGAGTTTTAAAGTTTAAACTCATGTATACCTTTCTTGTGGCTCCTCTTTCTGTAGCCTTGAAGCTTCTAAGAGATGCATCTTATATTTTGATAGCTTCTTCATCTTCCTTTGTACACTTTTCTAGCAATCCTTTTATTGCTCTCTTGCTCTCTCTTTTCTAGCAACTTCGAAGGAAAT
This sequence comes from Hedera helix, assembly GCA_947179155.2. Taxonomy (NCBI): domain Eukaryota; kingdom Viridiplantae; phylum Streptophyta; class Magnoliopsida; order Apiales; family Araliaceae; genus Hedera; species Hedera helix. The sequence continues at coordinate 17,404,186 of OX359269.1, forward strand.
GAAGAAAATCAGCTAAGTTGCTCATGCTACAAGTATATCCATACATATATTATATTTCCAACACTTAACCAATCTAGTTAAGTATAAACCATGCATGGTTAGGGTCTTTTTTGACAGTTCCCATGACTAAGCAAGGATAAAATAGTCACCACTCCACTTTGGGACACAAATGTCATTACATAGCTTGCTAAGGGTAATATAGTAATTATACCATAAAATCTAGGAAATTAATTCCCAATTTTCTTATTTCCAATTCAATTCAAGCCCGTTTTGATCCAAACTTGTTTCATCATGCTTGAACTTTATTTCATCATTAAATACCTCATAATTGACTTGTCCCAAAACACTTGTCGCACTTCCAAATACTATTTTCATCAATCAATTATAATCATTTATAATAAATGTGAATTTGCATATAATTTCATACTTAATTCTCTATGAGCTTCCTCAGCTCCATAATTCACAAATTTTAATTTTCGATATCTTAAATAGTTGGATTACTCACTTTTCTATAAACTGCTTCCTCAAGAAGCGAACCTTGACCTGATTACTGAAATCCATATTCATTTATCCTTCTAAACTCATATAATCATTTTACAATCTTTACGTTCCTTGACTTATTTATATAACCCACAAAATGTTAATTCTCAACATACATGCTATCTACATTCCTTCTACGCACTTCTGGGGTATTATATTTTGTGTCTACTCACCTCATTTCAATCAAAATATCAATTTCTTCATAAATTTCATATATTCACATATCATGCACTTAATATTCCTTAATAAACCGATTAGGTCATACAATTTCTTCTTCACTGCACTTACAGATTTACCTTTACTTGTCATTATCATACCCTTACCTCTCCAAGCCTATTTATTAAGCTCACTGTCAATATCCATAAGTAACGCATCAATTCAAATATACCTCACTCATTTCATTTATTCTCTAATTTTAACTGTTCTTTCTCTATCTGCTCAAATAAATACACATATACATATTCAACTCTTCAATCTTTTACCTGCTGACATCTAATATCGAGTCTTACAATACTTTCTTTAAATCACCCTATTATGGGTATTACAATCAATAATTCATCTTAATTCCATTATATTAACCTATAATCATCGAAATTCGTGTTTCTTAACATTCCATTATCTGATACATCACATATACATATATAACTGATCCTTTTCATTATACTTTCTCATTTTCATAAGTCTCTAACTTAACTCATCTTTCTATATTCGACCACATAGGTTTCCCTTTAATATTTCAAGCACACAGGTCATTTCTAACACATTGATCATATAATAATTCAATTTAATCAATCCTTAATACATTATGTCATTCAAACTAGGTTTTAATCTTCTAACCTTTACATAATTAATCATAATCCTCAATTAAATATCCTATAAAAATTCGGGATGTCACAATGAGTAAGTTTAATAACCACGAATCTGATATTCTTTACCTTGAAATATTACTTATTCTTAGGCAATTTCATGTTATTTTTGATGTGTTTTTGTTTATTTTACAGGAAGGGCTGAATTGTAGGATAAATGACAACTTTGATTGAAAGGAAGCTAAAAATGAAGATTTTGCATATGCAACGCGGGGCACTTCAGAATAGTGAAGGAGTTGGTGCAGGGCGAGCTGAATGAAGCTAAAGACTCTACAGGGTCATTGCGGGGCGCACCAGAGCTAGCTTAAAAATAGTGCAGGGCGTGTCAGTCGCGGACAATAGTTGTTGACTTTGACGATTTTATTAGAAGTGTAATTAATTAGGGTATTATGCTAAAGTATAAATACATATTATGTACCTTGATTAGAGGATCTTTTTGGCATATAAAAAGAAGGCATTGGATATCAAATGAAGGACTATTTATAGGATTTTCAAAGGTTGAAGAAGAAAGGAGAAAAAGGCTACTTGATAGTTTCTTCTATTTATTTGTCTTTTGAATCTTAAGATGTTGAATGATTTGTTAGCTTTTGTTTTCAATTCTAGCATGAACTAATTTATTATTCAGGATTGCAACAAACCTTTTACTAGCATGAATTGAGCTGTTTATATGCTTTCACTTATTCATTTTTTATTGGTTATTTATCATATTATGTTATGATTGTCTGATTGTCTGGCCAACAATTAGTTTGACACCTTAGATGAATTTGGAAAATGAAGTCTTGGGTTAGGTTTGAATACGATATCATATATTCTAGGTTTTCTTCATATAATTGATTAACTAGATTAGTGTATAGAATATGAATATATCTATACATTGCATGTAACTGTGATGGGAGTTTGATCTTAATGAATTTATTTCATTAATTATGCATAGGACTATATCATGATGATTAAGATAAATATGTTTATTAAATCTTTGGGAAATGTTTAATAAGAAGTGCTTTTTAATTCTCGGTTAATAACTTAGTTAAGTGAAATAACTGGTGGCATAGTAATTTGATTAATGTGGAGTGTTAGGGGAGTTGCGATACTGTCTTCTTAAGATCTGGTAATATTTTATTGTAGATTTTTGATTTTAATTTTAAATCATTATTCCTCTCAACTGAATTTTGGTGTTTATAAAAAGTTAAATTGAGATAAAACTGGTATTTAATAGAGTGTTAAGCAGAGTTCTCTGTGGGATCGATACTGGATTTACTTCTATATTACTGGTTGACCGTTTGCACTTGCGCGTCATTATCGTTACATAAAAGGACCAACACAAGGACTTTACAAAACATACTTGTGTTTACAAACATTTATTAAATTACTGTCATCATCAAATTAACTAAAAGAACACATAAATGCATATGTGTGTGTGTGGACACACACACATATACACACACATCCCATGGAAGTGTGTTTGGCTAACATGTGAATTAGTAAATCAAGTGAAATTTATCATTGGACACATCCTGATGCTTGATTGCTATTTGTTTTAAGTTTATGTATTTCTCTCTATTAATTTTTTGGTTAAATTATTAATATATGTAAGTTGATGCAAAACCGCCCTGATTTTAAATATACCGCCCGGTCCAAGAATTCACCAATTTTTTGACAGATTAAGTGGTTTTATCTAGTCCTATTGTAACTCTAGTATAATTAAAGAATTAGACTGGTCTCTTGTCTGGTTCACGATCCAACTAGTTGAACCAACTTGTCTGATTCGGTTCTGATTACTATGGACGTAACTAAATGTGCAGTTTATTTTTTTTGGATTTTATTTATTGAATTTTCCATTGTTTATGATTTATTTTTTTACAGTTTGTGTTATTCTCATAGGGCACAATGAGATCTAGAAGGGGGTTGAATAGATTATTTTATTAAAACCTCATATTAAAATTATTTATCTAATAATTTTTCAGTTAACTTATTTCAGTTATGTACAGTGGAATATTATGATTTATAAAAATCCCTTCAAAGATATGTTAAAGACCTCAGCTCTAAATTTAGCGATAAAGAGTGTGGAGACAAATCTCAATTAATATTATAGTTAATATGGTAGTATACTGCAGTTGATATAGTAATTATGTAAAGAAATAAAAAAGACAATGATTTTAAGAGGTTTGAAACCTAAACTACTCCTAGTCCTCTCTTCCACTCATTGAGCAGGGATGATCCACTAAGGATAAGGTCACTTTGACCAAGTTATCTTTGAACCAATTACAACACTATGATCCACTAAGTATCACACAAGTCACTAAAACTTGATAAGTCACACAAACTTAAACCTCACTAAGAGACTTGATTGTCATAGAATCAGGAAAGTCATTAAGTCTCATCTTTCAAAGTTCACTCAAATCTAATTGCTATTTCTTTGGTTGTGTTTGGGGTTGTGTCATCCTAAATTTTTTATAAGATTTCTAAATAAGGATCTTGGTTAATTAAATAATGGTAAGAAATTTAAAACCTAATTTTGAAGAACAGAAAATGTAAAGGAAAGAATTAAGTTATTATGTAATCTATGTGTTAAGAATGACCAATGTGGTAAAATTTGTACATAGAAACTCTTGATGTAGCAAGGGCTCTATAGAGGTTACGAGAATCAATCACTAATTTAAGGTACATTAGTGGCTTAATATATGAGAAAATTATAATAAATATAATTTACTATAGTTAAATGAAAATAAAATGGTATAAGATGCAAATGACAGAAATGAGTAATTACGATTAGGTAGTTAGGAATGAAATTCTTATAGCAAACTGTGTTGTGTTAGAATGTGATAGGTTGAATGTATTTATGTATATATTTAATCAAAAGAATGAAAGTAAAGTTAACATTTAGAGAATAAAGAAAATGATGGAAATATGTGTAAATTGAGCTAAATTATGATAATTAATAACTAGCTTGATGAATAGGTATTGAGAGGCTAGGTTAAGAGAATGGTAAGGTAAGGTATGATAGAATGTGCAGAAATGATAGAATAGTTTAACCTAATTTGTATATTAGGAACTAACTAAATAATAAGGACTATGAAAATTAAATATCTGAAAGTGATTAATGAATCAATATTAATTGATTGAAATGAACTGAGTATTTATACAATGTATAAATACCGAAGGTAATATTCCCAAAAATGAGTAGAAGGAATGTAAAATGCATGTATGATGCAAATTGTCATATATGTACTAAGTAAATGAATGTAATGACTTAAAAGTCGTAAAACGGTAATATGAGCGTAAAAAGGATAAAAGAAAATGAATTTTGGTAATCCGATTAGTGTTCGCTTTTCGAGAAAGCAATTTTATGAAAAAAATGAGCATTTTTACTATTTGAAATAACGAAAATTAAAATTGATTAAATGTGGAACCGAGAAGGTTCACAGGAGACTAGAAACATAATTCTAATTAAGAAAAAGTTATTTAGTCAATTTGCGATTAAATGACTAATTAAGCAGTTAAATGAAAATACGTGAAGGTAGCATAATGGGAAATGAAGGACTTAGTTGGTCAATCGAAAGAAAAATCAATTTAAATGAGTATGAAATGAATTAATGAGAAGAAATTTTAAAATTTCCTTAAATGGAAAGTTAGAAAATTCCTAGAAAAAGGAAGCCTTCCTTAATTGGAAACTTTCCAAAAATTACAAGTCTAGACTTTTAGACAAATAACTAAAATACCCTTGACAAATTGATTAATGACTTTTGTGTCCTAAGGGGTGAAATGACCAAAATACCCTTGACAAATTAAGTAATAACCGTTGTGTCCCAAGAGGTGAAATGTCAAAAATGCCTTAGACTAATTATATGAAATGACCAAAATGCCCTTGGTTGCGTTAACCATAATTATGTTAATTTAACTAGCATGAGTTTTATTCTCGTATTACCAAACAAAGCAGGAGCTTTTCTTCATTTCTTGTTGCTGAAAAGAAAAGCCCTAGGAGAGAGAAAAGAGAAGCCATGAAAGCTTAAAAAAGAAATCTTGAGATGTTTAAGCTAGAAGGCTTGGATGGTCATGGAGCAAGAAGTAAAGATAAGTGTCTCGTCATGGTGAAGTTTTTCATGTGAAGAAGTTGATCATCCATAAAGGTTTAAAAGTTTTCCAAACTTAAAACTTTAGTTTATATATGTCTATGCATGTATAGATGGTTAAAAGTATTAGTTATGGAAGAATATGTGTTTAGAGTTGGAAGTTTATGATGAAACCTTAAGCTATAAGGTTGAACATGAGGATATGAAGTGTATTTTAATGTTATATAGCATGTTAAATACTCTAATGTATAGAAAATAAGAATTGGAAGGCTAAAAATTAGCTATGGTAGGTATATGTTCATGTAATCATATTTTAAAAGTAAAAATTTTTGGAACAAATCTTATATGTGTAGCATAATACTACAAAGGTTGAAAATAAACTATTTAATAAGTGTATGGAAAGTGGAGTCTAAGAATTGAAAAATGAATTTTATGAAAAGTTATGTTCAGTGAATGAAAATCCATTTTAAAGGTGATTTTTGATAATTTTGAGTAATTAATTGTAAAATAAAGTTAAATGACTTAGTTCTATGTTATTACATGTGTTTATGTTGATTTGGTAGACAACAGATGAAACTTGGAATGAAAATGCATTTCGAGTGATCGAAATAGATCGTTTCGACCTAAAATGAGTTTTTACGGATAAATCTCGCCTCGTGCAAAGCTAAGTTGTTTTAAAGGTCTATACATATGTTATATGATATATTTAAGCTAAATCAAGTGTTGGAATGAACGTTAGAAGTGAACGACCAAAAATCACTAGTTGATGGTTTAGTGTAAAAAATGAGTCCAAGTGTTAAATGAGTTTAAATTCCTTTTTATGGGCTTATTCTTTGATAATTTTAAGATGCCAAATGAGAAAAGTTATATTTTTAAAAAACACTATATAGTAAGGTGTAGCTATGGGTCAAATTTGAGCTTAATTGGATATAAGATGAAGGAGCTAAAAATCAGCAAAATGGCTACAAAAATCTATATTTTAGGATTTTGAACACCACGCCTAGGCGTAGTGCTTTGAACTAAACACTGAACCGGGGCATAGTCAACTGAGAGGATCTCGCCCTGTGCGAGTTCACTCGACACTGGGGCACAATGCCTTGTACCCGATTTTTTTTTAATCCGAAAAGCTATGTTTTGATGTGACATGATAGAGATATGTTATGTAAACCCTAAATGGATAAAAATGGTCAATGTAAAGGATGTTAAGGTGTTATGTAACAATGAATGGTATAATATAGCATGCCCCAAAAGCTAAGTAAAAGCATAAAAGCATGATAATATTTGTGTAAAAGGTCGGTACTGAGTTAGGATGTGTTATTAACCTATGTAAGGTGTAATACATCAAGCGTGAATTGATTAAAGACTAGTGGTCTAGTAATTATGGATTAAGTTTAAAGAATGTATGAGATGTGTTATGACCCTGTTATATGATTGATAGGTTGAGCGATGACATATTTAGTTCGGGTTGACAAATTGACGTGATGAAGAATCACTACAAGAAAAAGGTGGTACGGCAACGAGATATGACGACCAATACTAAAACCCGTCGCCATATGACCCATAAGCCGACGGGTATTTATACCCCGTCGGCATAGATTGGGAGGGAAGACGAGTGACAAATATTTGGGACAAAAAAACATAAGGCAATCATAGTACCGTCGTTTTAGGACCCATAAGCCGACGGGTATTTATATCCCGTCGATATAGATTAGGCGAGAAAGACTGGCGCTAAATAAAAAATATAAAATGACTGTAGTACCGTCGCTATAGCATCCTGTAATACCGCCGTTGTAGGATCTAAAAAGAAAAAAACTAAAACAAAATCTAATTCAATGCCAAAGTTTCCACATGAAGTCCAAATCACACAGGGGGAGGAGAGAGAGATTAGTACCATGACAGAGGAGACGCCTGGGTTGATGGGGAGGAAAACATCCTTGAGGAGAGTCAAAGTAGGGGAATCGTCAATTGGAATTCCGGATTCAAATATGGAAAGAACACAAACCGAGAGTACTGAGTTGTTGAAGTATTGCGCAGTAGGGCTCACTGGTTGGACATCTTATTCATCTTGAAAATTACTTCATCGCTATTTCTGTCTGGTCGCTGCTTTCCAGAAATTCACATTTTTATAGAAATTTGGGTCTTCAAACCCTTCTCACAAACACGGACATGTGTTTTGTTCTCTACTCTCTTCTTTTATGCCTTTCTCTTAATTTTTTTCTTTTGTAGATTTCTCTTTTCTGCTCACCTTCCTCCGCATTTGACATGATTGGTACTGGAAAAAAAATTGGGTTTGATTTTGAAGCGATACGCATTTAAGTTTATGTTAATTTTTTAATCACGCTATAGTGCTTTAATTCCATGTTCTCCATGTAGAAGTTCTTTACTATTATTATGTTTAGTTATTCTATTCTAATGCTTTGTGAATTTAAACCCTAATTAAGTGGATCTAGTTGTTTGATTGAGAGCTCTGAAGAAAACTGTAACAACAAAATTGATTTATTTGCTGGCTATTAAGTGTTTATGAAATTACTTGAAAGAGTGAGTTTATTTTGGCTGCTAACTGTTTGTGAAATTGCTCGAGATAGAGAGAGTGGGTTTATGCTAGCTACTAATTGTTTTTGAAATTGCTTGAGAGATTGAATTTATGCTAAGTATTAACTGTTTATAGATTGGTTATGGTAGATGATTGAATAACAAGAATTGTTGCTTTAGCTTGTTAACATTCATGTCGAATTTACAGTTTTCCTAACTTTTCAGGAACTAGATGACCCTTTCATTGTAATCCATGAGAAGAAAATCTCAAGTATAGATGTTGTGGTAAAAGTACTTGAATTGGCATTGAATGTAAGAGATTTTAGGCTAGCCACTTATCAATCTCATATCTTTAATTAATGTAACTATTGTTCTTTAAGTGTATATCATGCTATTACGTTTATTAAGATTGAATTATTATTCTTCAAAGACAAAGGCCACTGTTAATTGTTGCTGAAGATTTAGAAAGTGAAGCTCTTGCGACACTCATTCTTAATAAGCTTCATGCCAGAATCAAGGTTCTCTTTTACTACTTACGTGGTAGTTTATTTTTCTTCCGTGAATTGATTCTTCAATAAAGTTGGTGTTTATTACCTAATGGAATTTATGTAAGTTTGTGCAATCAAAGGTCCTGGGTTTGGAGAGAATAAAATGACTAATCTTAGGATCTTGCTGTCCTTACTGGAGGTCAGGTGGGATCACTTTGCTAATTTTGTTTCGTTATACAATTAGTTTTGGCCTTCTTGATTTTAATGACAACATCCACTACTGCATCACCCTGATGTTTTAAAGGTTACAAGTGAAGAACTTGGTATAAACCTTGACAATGTACTGAATGTAGAGTTGGATATGCTTGGTTCATGCAAAAAAGGCTTAATTCATAGCTAATTGAGGAAAAATATGTTTTGACTTTTGACTAGCAACTATTAAAATGGTTTTACCCCCAATCACAGTGCAAGCTTATGTACATAGTAATTAACATGATTTAACACGTGGTCTACAATTAACAATTATATATATTGTAATCATATTTCTCATTTGGTCATGTTTTATTGTTAAGAAGTAACAATGGTACAACTGTACTATTATTTTTGACACACTATTATTTTTAAATCTACAGTTTACTCTCTATATATACATATCTATGCCCTTATACTTGTATAATTTAGGTACTTTTTATTGAAATTCCTTATTTGGTAGATGCTATTCATTTTCTGGACTAGTTCTTGCATTTGTTTGAGCAAATTCTAGGTGATTTTACACATAAAAGATTAAAATTTGAGTTTGAGGTGTGATTTGTGTAATCTGAAGAAGAACATTTTTAACAAAAAATTGAGGTTTTGTTGATTGGCTATCAAGACTTAAAAAGAACAAAATTAAAATTGTAAAAAGTAAAAATTAAAATTTCTTTTTGGTTTCGGTAATAGTTTTAATAATGACACCTCAAGGTTTGCTCTTTGCATGCAAATATTAATTTTAGCAAAGATAATGGGAAGGCTTTTGCATCCTTTAATTATTTCCTCTATTTTGTTTGAATTTTGAAAGTGCAAAATCAAAAAATCTTTACTTGGGATGCGCAGTTGATAAATTTCAGGAATGAGTCTTTCTCCATTGATTTTTGAATGAATATGCCAATATATCTTACATTTGCAGAATCTTGCTTTAAGTTCATTGTAAAGATATCTAATTTTGTAATGTTTTAGCTACTTAAGCACACTTGATGATCCTCTTATTCGTGCAAAGTGGATGAATGTTGTAATGACCACGAATTTCATTAGACATTGTAATTATGATTATTAAATAATTAGCAATGAATTAAAAAATTTGTACTAATTAATTGTGCATTAGATAATTGAATAAATATACTTGTGTATGTGTATATTTATTTAAAGTAATGAAGCAAGATGTTATAATTAATTAAAGCAAATCTAATTGGATTATATTTTAAATCCAAATGAGTTGTTAAACTAGGTCAATTAAATTTACCTAGTAGCTCAAGTAATTAAATTAAATCTTAGTCCATGTAATTAATTAAACAAGCTCAATGCTTATTTTAATTAAAGGTAGCATAGTTTATTAAATGTTAGTCCAATGTGTTAAATAAATTGAGCCTAAACAATTTAATTGAATGAGTCCAATAGAATGTATTTCCAAGTCCAATATGGAGCCCAAGTGAAGTCAAAACATTGGTCAATATATATATATATATATATATATATATATATATATATATATATATGCATGATTTAGCATTAAAATTTAAAGCAAAATTTGGCCATAAATAGGCCAAATGGCCGGTCTTCAATGTTGTTTCTAATTTACACAATGTCATAGTAGGTGAACAACTCTAGTCAATCACATTGTCCATCCATCCAATAGTAATCCAAATCTAGCTACTAAATTGACTATGTTGGTGAATTAGGAGAGTTAATGATGGATTAGTAAAGTGCTATAAATAGAGTGCTATATACTTGTGTTATATTAGTTAGTTCATTTGTAAGCATTTGAGAGAACATAGAGAATACACTTAGGTGTTGTGTGAAAAAGCTAGAGGAAGGTCTTGGTGAATGTTCACAAGCATCATCACATACTTTGGTAGGAGAAGAAGAAGAGCACACAAGTCGCAAAGGCTTAAAAGTGCTCTGACTTTCTTAAATTCCATTTTTGTAGTCTAGATAGTTTTTGAACGGTTAAAATCTATTTTTAACCGATTAAAACTTGTTTTGATGATCTAGAAGTCTTTAACTATGTAATATATGTATATTCATAGTTTGATGTGTTTATATCATGATTTGGAACGTGTGTTAAGCATAAAAGTAGAAGAAATGTTCATAACAATCTTTACCGGTTAAACCCTAACAAAGCATGTAATGTTTAATGTTATATTTTGAAATGTACAAGTTGGAAAATGGATTTTTATGGCTAGAAAGTTAGATATATGAGTTTTAAAGAAAACCCAACTTGAAACTTTCAAAAATATTGAAAAACAAAGAAGTTATAGCTTTTACTGCAAATGATGTCATTTTTAAACCCTAGGTGGTTCGATCCGTAAATTTCGTGTAAAACGTTTTCAAAAAGACGATCGAATCATGAAATATTGTAAAACAAGAAGTTGGGAATACATCAACACTGATTTGGTGTTATTTGGATGTGTAGATTTCATTTTATTAAGGTTTGAACCAAAAGTGTCAAAACTGTCAAAAATCAAAAAAATGGATTTTGATTCTGCTAGTCGGCGTCGGGGCGTAATGTGCAGAACAAAACACTGCGCCGGGGTGCAATCCACTATTTTCAGAAAAATAAGAAATTCGAACCGGGTTGGGTCAGCCGGGTCGGGACGGGTTTGGTTCGGGTCAGAAAATGAAAAACGTTCCAAAAATTATTTTAGTATTTTTGGACTTAATAATTATATTTTTAAAGTTGTAGATAATTGATTTAATAATTAAAAGTGTATAATTATTATTATTTAATTAATAATATAATAAAGTTAATAAAATATTATTAAATAAATAATAATATTAAAAAATCATTAAAATACTATTAAATGTATAATAATATTACAAAATCAATAAAATATTATTAAATGAATAATAATATTAGAATATGAATAAAATATTATTAAATGATTAACAATATTAGATAATTAATAAAATATTATTAACTGAATAATAATATTAGAATATAAATAAAATATTATTAAATGACTAATAATATTAGATAATTAATAAAATATTATTAAATGATTAATAATATTAGATAAGCCAGTAAAATATTATTAAATGATTAATAATATTAGACAACTAATAAAATATTATTAAATAATTAATAATATTAGATAATTAATAAAATATTATGAAATGATTAATAATATTAGATAATTAATAAAATATTATTAAATGATTAATAATATTAGATAAGCCAGTAAAATATTATTAAATGATTAATAATATTAGACAACTAATAAAATATTATTAAATGATTAATAATATTAGATAATTAATAAAATATTATTAAATGATTAATAATATTAGTTAATGAAATCTTATGATTAATAATATTAGAAGATTTATAAGGTATTATTAAATGATGAATAATACTACAAGACTAATAAAATATTATTAAATTGTCAATAATATTAGATAAGTGGTTGAACTATATTAAATAATTAATATAGGTACTTTGTGTATAAAAAATTATCAAGTAGTGATAATATTTCCTAAGTGTTTAAATACCTATAATTACTCAATTATGTGGTTCGTAAGAGTTATAAAGGTCATCATACCTATGAGTATATGATACTAATTTAAGATCAAACTGATTTAATTGTTAGGTCCGTTCAAGGATTATTAACTGAAGTTGGTTAGCCGTAGACGACGCACAAAGCAAGTTTTCTTTAACTAACTTGTATTTATTGTTGCAAGATTTCTTCAGCTTTATTTACATTGAGTAATTCAATTATTGTTGAGCAAGTATCTACACTCGTAGTTACTTGATAGAGCTTTGAGTTGATTAATTATTTAAAATTATTCCACATATTATTTTTAGTAAAAGTTCATGGTCATTAAAGACCACTCAGCAGTAAAGAGTCAATCCATTCTTTTATTGAAAATTGATTCTTGATATCTTTTACAATTGTTATCTATTGTTGAAAACCTTGACGTTAATTTTCCTTTTATCATGATTTATCTTATGTTATTGTTTATAAACTTGCTGAGCCATTTAGTTGTTCATTCTTGCTATATCGTGACTTATTTCAGCTAAGCCAGAGTGTTATAAACATGACAAAGGTAAGGGAAAAGCCAACGCTTAGATTAGCTTGATGCATGCTAGATTAATTACTTTTATGTAATTTTTTTCTATAAATCTTTTGTATTCCCTTAAGATATGTAATGTTTATGTTAAGGTTAATCGACCTTGGGAAGTATAGCCTTTTTATAAGGAACCTTTTGTATTATTCTGCGAAGTTTAAATGCAATTTATGTATTTAATTGTTTGTAAGTATTGTACAGTGGAGAACCAAACCCGAGGTTATGGAACCCGGATTTGGGGTCACCACAAATGTACGTACTCAGAACTGTTGAAGGTTGTTTGCTTTGATGATGATGATTGTTGTGCAAAAATAATTGTGGTAAATGTGCTTACATGGTTGGTTGTCAATGTGTATCTGACAAAGTGCTTACGTGTTAATGTGCTTATGTGCTTACTTGATTATGTGCGTAGATGCTCTAAAAGTGCTTATGCGGTCAATTGACAAAATGGTTATATGTTAATCAAATTATGTGCCTACGTGATCATGTGTGTATGATATATATCTCAAATACTGTGATTTACCCACTTGTAGAACACATATATGACCTTGTTGAAAACTATCTGATGATTATAAAAGAAAGTTATCTGGTTCAAATGTTGTAAAATCCTTTTTAAAAGATATATGTGTACAAAGGACTTAGATTTTAAAGATCATAAATGTTAGGTTGATCTTTCTGTAGGAGTCACTCTGCATAAAAGATGCATGATATAAGCAGAGTAGCATAAGATTGAATCATTGCTGTATGACAGAGTCTATAAAGTCCTTTTAATTTATATAATGGTGTAATAATGTAAGAAATGACTTAGTTAGAAAATATCAAATCTGTTAGGTTGATCTTATGTTAGATCTGATCAGTCTATATGATCGTAGAACGGACTCTACGATTCCAAGCAAAGAAGACTCAACGATTCAGTATAATTCGTAGAGTGAATTATACGACTCCTTACCAGGATAACTCTATGATCATCAAAGAGGAACAGATGTGCAAGAGGTTTACAAAATATACAAGCTAAATTAACTGATCAAGTACAAATTGTAAAGCAGAACTCTACGATCGTCGAACAGTCAGCTAAGCTAGCCAGCAGTTAACGCAGAATCAGAGAATAAATGTACTCTACGATACACTCAAACTAGCAAGATCGTAGAGTAATCTTGAAGAAAAAGCACATACGAGAATTATACGATTTGCACAGTTAGAAGAAATCATAGAGTGAAACCGGATGTCTAAGACAATACAGAAGACTGTTCTACACATAGAACAATCGTTGAGTAGAAATAAAGGATGTGCCACCTAAGACAACAACTCAATGATTCCACTGAAAAGCACTGCAGTCGGCAACTTCACGACTAACGCAGAAGGACAAACTAAGTAGGATAGAATCATAACGCAAAGCATTGCAGACAAGACTCTACGATCTGAACAAAGATCGCTCCAACTCAACCTTTTACCCGACATACTTCAAGTAACGAGTGGAGCTGAATTCGTAGAGTTCGAATGAGCAGACAATCACTCTACGAATTCAATATAAGAAGCAGCAAAGGATCATAACTGCAATATGGTGTGAGGAGAAAGTATATTTCTCTTCCAGATTCAAAAGAGATTAAGTGCTTTTGAGATTCAGATGCATGTCAGAGTTACATAAGACTTTGTACCTAAAAGACTATAAGTCAGGACCCATTGCCCAGGAAAATGGTGAATAAGGTCAGACTAATGAGACATCTTTGAATGCATCAGAACAACTGGTTCTAAAAGTCAAGGAAGATATTTATTATTGGATCAGAAGATTAATTAGCAAAGAATTTAATAATCTTTGATGAACAACTCTGGGAGTGCAACGGCTATAAATTCAGAGAAAGCTAAGCTACAGTTTGATATATCAGAACATATCAGAAAAAGGAAAAAGAACTGACACAAGCAGCAAGAAAGTCAACATCGAAGATATTAAAGATCTGCATAAAGCCAAATGGAACCAACGTGATTTCTTTCAACGGTAAAATATGCACAAAGATATAAGGGCTTTGATGGTTCACAGAAAGAGTAGTTGTTAAAAATACAAGAAAGGATGGTGGACAACAACATATCGTAGAGTGAAATAGAAAATGAATATGCTGAAGAACTCCACGATCCATCAGAACACTAATACTGAATTGAGAGAGACATAGAGTGAAATAACTCTATTACAAGAGAAGTGTTCAGAGCTGCTAGGCACGTGGTAGAGAGAAACTGAAAGGAAAACTTGATACAGACATGGAAGCAACTGAGTACCAAAAGGAAGGAGCATTACAGTCATCTCAGAAGCCCATCTCGAGAAGCTATAAACGACTTATGATAAGAAAGAACAACTGAGTATCAAAAGCAAGGAGCTTCACAGTCATCTCAGGAGTTCGTCTCGAGAAGTTATCAAGTACCAAAGGAGCTGAAGTACAAAAGCCCAGCAGCACAATGGGTGATCACAAGAAGATATTGAACAAATAAAGAAGCCAAGCATCAGTGCGGAACTCAATATCATTTCAAGAATGATCACATCCTGCTACTGACTATTTAAGGTCAATGGAACTTAAAGTACAACTCAGTAGCAACTCCAACATCTATCAACAAGCAAGGAGCCAAGTCTGTTGGACTTGAAGAGGGCAGTTATGTCTTTGTCTTAGTGACTAAAGGAGCCAAGTCTGCTGGACTTGAAGAGGGCAGTTATGTCCTTATCCTAGTGACTAAACTAGCCAAACCTGCTGGGTTTGAAAGGTTCTTGGTGAACCAGAGTTTCTAGGCCTGATGTGTTTGAAAGGTTCTGTATGAACCATTCTTAGTGGATTTCCTACTCGTTGTAGTAGAAAAGTGGAGTAGGAGTTATTCAATCTCCGAACCACTTAAAACTCTCTGGTGTCATTTACATTCTGTCATATACATATACATATACATACATATACATATAGATATATATATATATATATATATATATATATATATATATATATATATATATAAAAAACTGCTAAAATTGGTTTACTTGACAAGTGGCTTCAATAAAGTCTTAACTCAACGGAGTAGCTTTACAAATCTTTAAGGGGAGTTTTCAAACTAATATTCCGCTGTGCAAACAAATCTTGATTAAATGAATTAATTGGTAATAAACTTTTGAAGTTAAGTAAAAAGTTTTTAACAGGTCTATGTGCCTCCCCCTCCCTTCTAGATCACTTGTGTGCCTATGGGAACTAACAAGAACATCTCAGTAGGATTAATCTAAGGCAATGTTATTCTTCTAGGTTACGTGGCCCAATCAGAGTTGTTGGATGCCCTGTTAAAAAGGAGTGTGTGATAACCACACCGCTCACGTACATGCAATGAGTTACTCTATATAAAAAGACATATCTTTAGCAAAAAGTAGAAAATGATAGCTTCACCTTCATTGACCATGTTACAAAAATGAACAGCCATAAAAAAGGTGGTAAAACCCATCACCCTCATAATAATAATAATAATAATAATAATAATAATAATAATAATAATAATAATAATAATAATAATAATATGTTAATTCCTTTTTGATTCCTTCATATATTATGTAATACTTAATATCGATATTTATATATCATCATGTATAGCAACATTCAAAAAAACAATTAAAAAAACATCTTTTCTCACTCCAACATTTTTTTGTACACTTGTAACTTGACAACACCCCTTACCCTCTCTCACTCTACTTCATTTGCAACCTGCAAAGGTATGTGTTTTCCCCACTGCATAATGCTCAACTGTTTAAAGCTCCATAAAGTGTCTATAAGCTTTAATTACAATCTGTATATATAACTTTCACAATTATTATATATTGTTGAAATCTTTGAAGTTATTCTCATTCAATCATGATATATCAAATCTCGTATTTACTTTTCTCAAACTTGTTGAGCAAGGTAGTTGCTCACCCTTGCTATATCATGAACCATTTTTCAGCTAAGCCTTAGTGCTCCAAGAAAGACAAGGGCAATAGAAAAGCCAGAGCTTAGAATTTGCATGTTAAATAGTTTATTTGTTTAATATGTAATTAAAGTTTGTAAATCTTTTGTGATCTCTTAAGATATGTATGATTTATATTAAGGTTAAAAGACCTTGGGATTGTATTCCTTTTTATGAGGAACATCTTTGTATTATTCTGTTAAATTTAATGAAGACTATATATTTAGTTGTTATTATGAATTGGATTGTGATTAATAAACACAACGTTATGGAACCCGATTTTGGGGGCGTCATAGATTCCGGTAAAGTTAGAGGGTAAAGAATGATAATTGCATAACGAAGCATGAAGGGATTGTCGTATTAACTTGTGTAATTATAACAAGTTAATAGAAAATGTAAACCTATAAAGTTATAAGTTATTTTACGTCTTAGTTTTAATTTTAAACCTATGTCGTTAATAATGAGATAAATGATTTGTAAATCCATGGGGATAGCTAGGTATGTAAGTTTTATTAAGAGAAACTTGTAATGAGATAAGATTAATGTATTATTGTAAGTCGAGTCTTATATGTAATAAACTCGCATATATGGAATATGTGTATGTGTAAACAGGGTTATGTTTGGATAGTTATGGATGGTGATTGTATTCACATGTTAATTTAAGAAAAATCATAAGTTGTATAATTTTGAAATGTAATAGACTAGGTCATGATTTATGTATTTATAATCTGAGTTCTAATGTATAGAATGTGAAGGTTATGATTCTGAGACAAGTTATGAATGTAAGTTAAATAAATGTAATAGACTAGGTCATGATATATGTAATTATGATTTGAGTTTTAAAACGAAGAATGTGAAGGTTATGATTCTGAGGCAGGTGATGAATGTAAGTTAAATAAACAGATTCATGAACTGTATTATGTTTTAATGAATAGTTTTAAAGGTAAAATGTATGTATTAACGCACGAGATCTCTATTAGAAAATGATGGGGTTTCGGGGCTATTACATTATAGTCCTTAGGTAAAAGTACCATTGCCTATAACTCTTGTAAGAAAGAAGGAAATTGTAAAAAAATGAACTCTGATGGAGTTGAGTAAGGAGGAAATGAATTTTAAAAATTCATGAGTGAGAAATGGTAAAGGATATTTTATAACAAGATAATGAGAAACGTAAAGGGTTATGGGATCATAAAATGATCTAGAAAATGAACTCTTGATGAGTTATGAATAGTAAGATATGAATAGTAAGATGTGAATAGAAAAAATTCATATCAGACTAAGAAAAGGCTAAGGAAAGTTTAAGGAAATGTTAGGGTTATGTGGGATTTTTATTGAGGACTCATGGTAGTGACTGAGTTGTACATTTTTTTATATGGGTAAGGATTTGAGCTTGGTTTTACGACCGCTTAACTTCCTATAATGATAATCAGTAGAGATCCAACGTCATGGTATTAGTTTTGTATGTTGAGAAGGTGATTCTTTTCATCTATATATATGTGATACATAGGAATTGAGAAAGATTAAGGTCAGTTGCGAGTTCTTAAAACTCACCTCTATGGTAAGTTCGTGACTCATAATCGTATGTTATATTTTTGAATCCCTAAACGTATAGACAGTTCTTGATTTGTTCTTGAACTACATATTAATGGGACAAGTTCTTAAACTTATATTATTGCGGTAAGTTCCTGACCCCATAATGTGTGGCAGGTTTGATGAACAGTGGGGGGGGGGGGGGGTTAGAAAAAAGAGCCATAGGGTGAGAGTATTAGTTATCATAGATTGGCTAAGGTTAAGAAAATAGGAAAGAGATAAAACTGTCAATTAATGATTGAACGAGTAAAGAAAGAAACTGAAAGGTGATTATGATTGGGTAAGCAATCCAACTTTTCTAACTATTCTAGATCATTGTTGTTTTAAAATTATGTTTATTCTAGCACTTTGGTGCATCATAAATGATTTGTTCGAGTATCAAACTGTAATTTTTAAAATTTTGTGATTCAGGGGTCTATGTCAATTGGTTCACCTAGACAAAAGTTATTTGAAAATATCAAAAATGTATTTATGGAATCATTGTCACACGGTCAAATATGGTGTGCAATGGTAAAATGATGGAATTCTCAACGTACTGATGAAACAGTGCGGTATTATGAAGTCTTAAATAACTAAATTCTCAGCGTACTACTGTAACGGTTCGGTATTATGAAGTCTTCAAAAGATTTTCTTTTTAAGCTATGGAAATGGGTTCAAATTTTGAACCATTGACAGAATTCTCAGCGCACGGTAACAAAGGTGTGGATGTGGGAATATGAATCACCAACACGTCGTTACATGATACAATGTGATGAATTAATGGTAAAAATGATTTTTTCAAAAGTTTCAAGTTTGCAATGTATGAACAGTTTAAGGATATGAGTCTATGCCATTTATTTCAGTGAGACCATTTTCTTAAAGAAATGAGTAAATATTTTTAAATCTCAAAATGGATGAAGAATTACATTTTAAAGGCTGAGGTGAACAACCCTGAAAGAGGAGTATATGGGGTTGGTTAATGTGGTTCAACCCGAAAATGTTGTGCACAACATAAGGGGTACAATAGGTTGATCACCTAGCGTACCGATGACAGTAGTTTCTAATCTTTATGATTAGTAAATAGGTCGAACAAAAGGTAGTTTCTAATTTTTGTGATTAGTAAACAGGCCGAATAAGAGTTCATGGTCTTTGTGACCTCTCAGCAAAAGACAAAAAGTTTTTTTAAAGGAAAAGTTTATTCCTATTTATTCATAATGCTTCACAATTATTGAAGACTCCTGAAAGATATTATAATATTCTGGAATGAATGGTAGAAAGGGGCAAGATGGGTAAAGAAAGGAAAGAATGTAAATGTTAGATTGAAAACCTAGTTATGATGAATGAAATGACAAATGATATGTATATAATAAATGATTAAGACATAAGTATGTAACGATTTCAAGGATGAATTTTTTTGAAGGAGGGGTGAACGTGACATCCCAGATTTTGACAAGATTTTTAAATAAGGATCTTGGTTAATTAAATAAAGGTTAGAAGTTTAAAACCTAATCTTGAAGAACAGAAAGTGTAAAGGAAGGAATTAAGTTATTATGTAATCTATATGTTAAGAATGACCAATGTGGTTAAATTTGTACATAGAAACTCTTGATGTAGCAAGGGCTCTATAGAGGTTATGAGTATCAATCACTAATTTAAGGTACATTAGTGGCTTGATATATGAGAAAATTATAATAAATATAATTTACAATGGTTAAATGAAAATAGAATGGTATAAGATGCAAATGACAGAAATGAGTAACTACGATTTGGTAGTCAGAAAGAAAATTCTTATAGGACACTGTGTTATGTCAGAATGTGGTAGGTTGAATGTATTTATGTATATATTCAATCTGAAGAATGAAAGGAAAGTTGAGACTTAGAGAATAAAGAAAATGATGGAAATATGTGTAAATTGAGCTAAATTATGATAATTAATAACTAGGTTGTTGAATAGGCCTTGAGAGGCTAGGTTAAGAGAATGGTAAGGTAAGGTATAACAGAATGTGCATAAATGATAGAATAGTTTAACCTAATTTGTATATTAGGAACTAACTAAATAATAAGGACTATGAAAAGTAAATATCTGAAAGTGATTAATGAATCAATATTAATTGATTGAAATGAACTGAGTATTTATACAACGTATAAATACAGAAGGTAATATTCCCCAAAATGAGTAGAAGAAATGTAGATCGCATGTATGATGTAAATTGTCATATATGTACTAAGTAAATGAATGTAATGACTTAAAAGTCATAAAATTATAATATGAGCGTAAAAAGGATAAAAGAGAATGGATTTTGGTAATCTGATCAAGGTTCACTTTTCGAGAAAGTAATTTTATGAAAAAAGTGAGCATTTTTACTATTTGAAATAATGAAAATTGAAATTGATTAAATGTAGAACCGAGAAGGTTCGTAGAAAACTAGAAACGTAATTCTAGTTAAGGAAAAGTTATTTAGTCGATTTACGATTAAATGACTAATTAAGCAGTTAAATGAAAATACGTGAAGGGAGCACAATTGAAAATGAAGGACTTAGTTGGTCGATCGAAAGAAAAATTAATTTAAATGAGCATGAAATGAATTAAGGAGAAGAAAGTATAAAATTTTCTTAAATGGAAAGTTAGAAAATTCCTAGAAAAAGAAACCTTTCTTAATCGAAAACTTTTCAAAAATGGCAAGTCTAGACTTTTAGACAAATGACTAAAATACCCTTGACAAATTGATTAACGACCTTTGTGTCTTAAGGGGTGAAATGACCAAAATACCCTTGACAAATTAAGTAATGACCTTTGTGTCCCAAGAGGTGAAATGTTAAAAATGCCCTTGAATAATTATATGAAATAACCAAAATGCCCTTGGTTGGGTTAACCATGATTATATTAATTTAACTAGCCTGAGTTTATTCTCATCTAACCAAACAAAGCAAGAGCTTTTCTTCATTTCTTGTTACTGAAAATAAAAGCCCTAGGAGAGAGAATGGAGAAGCCATGAAAGCTTAAGAAAGAAAGTTTGAGATGTTTGAGCTAGAAGGCTTGGATGGTCATGGAGCAAGAAGTAAAGATGAAGGCCTCATCATGGTGAAGCTTTTCATGTGAAAAAGTTGATCATCCATAAAGGTTTAAAAATTTTCCAAACTTAAAACTTTAGTTTATGTATGTTTATGCATGTGTAGATGGTTAAAAATATTAGTTATAGAAGAATATGTGTCTAGAGTTGAAAGTTTATGGTGAAACCTTAAGCTATAAGGTTGAACGTGAGGATATGAAATGTATTTGCATGTTAAATACTATAATGTATAGAAAGTATGAATTGGAAGGCTAAAAATTAGCTATGGTAGTTATATGTTCATGTAAACATATTTTAAAAGTAAAGAAATTTGGAACAATTCTTATATATGTAGCATAATACTACAAAGATTGAAAATGAACTATTTAATGAATGTATGGAAAGTGTAGCGACCCCGAAACCCCATCATTTGCTAATGGCGATCTCATGCGTTAAAACATAACATTTATCCTTAAAAGCACATCATTCAATCATAATACAGTTCATAAATCTGTTTATTTAAATTACATTCATAACCTGCCTCATAATCATAACCTTCATCTCCTGTACATTAGAACTCAGATCAAGAATACATAAATCATAACCTAGTCTATTACATTTCAAAATTATATATGTTATGATTTTACGTAACCTAATTTGTGAATATATTCACCATTAATCACTATCATACATAACCCTTCTTACATCATACATGCTCCGTAAATACGAGTTTATTACATATAAGACTCGAGTTACACTGATACGTTAATCTTATTTCATTACACATTTCTTTGAATAAAACTAACATACATGGCTATCTCTATGGATTCACAAAACATACATCTCTTCATTAACGACAAAGTTTAAAATTAAAACTGAGACGTTAATTCACCTATACCTTTATAGGTTTACATTTACTCCTGACTTGCCACATTACATGATTACAATTAGCAAATTCTTTATGCTTTTCTAAGCATCTAACATTCCTTACCCTTTATCTTTACCAGAACCTCCGGCCTTCTCATACTTTGCCTGAAAATGTTAATTTATAGCAAGAGTGAGAACAAAGGCTCATCAAGTCTAACAGATAACACCTTTCATGCTTGTAGTTCATAACATGCGTCATGCATTCTTTACTTTACCATGTTGTGCATTTTCAAAGTATAAATGTCACATATTGCATTTAATAGTCAAAACACATAGTTGCATGAAGTGGACATTTCAAAACTTTTGATGTCACATAGTCGGTCAAGTAGTTCACATAGAACAATTATCACATTTCAATAAGTGTGAAAAACTTTCTTGATAACCATCATTAACTTAATCCTTACACTTTTTGAATGTCTTTCATATCCTCTATCGTGTCGGTTTGCTAATCCGAACTATATCTGTAAACATACAACTTATATATCATTATCGGGTCATAAAACTTTACGTCTTATACATTCTTTAAACTTAATCCTAAATACCAGACCATTTGTCTATATTCATTTCATATTTAATGTATTATATCTTACATAGGTTAATAATACATCCTAACTCATTACCGACCCTTTTACATAAGCATTATGTTGCTTTTACTTAGCTTTTGGTATGTTATATTATACCATTTCTTGTTTCGTTATTCCTTAAAACCCCTTACATTGACTATTTTATATCATTCTAGGGCTTACATAACTTATTTCTTTCATCCCACATCAAAACATAGCTTTTTAGAAACTAATTTTTTTTCCTATGAACAATAACCTTGCCTCGGCGAGCTCAAAACTCGTTGGCCACGAAATCTTCTCGGCTGTAAACAGTAACTTCGCGGGGGCGCAGTGTTTAGTACAAAACATTGCGCCTAGGCGCAGTGTTCAGAAATCAGGATTTTTGATTTTTGCACTACCTTTGTCAATTTTTAACTCATTCATCTTACATCCAATTAAGCTCAAATTTGTACCATAGCTAGGTCTTACTACATGGTATTTTTAAAAAAAATACTACTTGACTCATTTGACTTCTTAAAATTATCGAAGCAATAGCCCATAGGAGGGCATTTCAAAACATTTTTATACTTAGAAATTTTTTAACATTTTCGTCAACTTTGTGATTTTTGGCCATTCATTTCTAATGCTCATTCCGACATTTGATATAGTCTCTATACATCATATAAGACATATCTAGGCCTTTCATAAAACTTAAGTTTGCACGAGATGAGATTTGTCCGTAAAAATTTGTTTTAGGTCGAAACAATTGATTTCGATCGTTCGAAACGCGTTTTCATTCCAACTTTCATCCGTTGACCACCAAATCAACGTAGACACGTGTAATAACATAAAACCAAGTCTTTTAACTTCATTTTACAATTAATTTCTCAAACTTGTCAAAAATCACCTTTAAGTTGAATTTTTATCAACTTTGCTAAACTTTTCTTAAAAATTCATTTGCAAGTCTTAGACTCCAATTCTCATATGCTCATCAAATAGGTCATTTACAACCTTTGTAGACTTATACTACACATATATGAATTGTTCAAAATTTATTTACCTTTAAAATATGTTTACATGAACATATTACCATCTTAGGTAGATTTAACCTCTAAATTCATACTTTTTATACTTTTAAGCATTTTTCATGCTATCTTTCATACAATTACAGTTTATATACATATGTTCAACCTTATATATTAAGGTTTCACCATGATCTTCCAATTCTAGACATATTCTTCCATAATTCTACCTTTTAACCAAGAATATATACTTAAACATACTTAAATCAAGGTTTTAAGTTAAGAAAAATTTTAAACCTTTATGGATGATCAACTTCTTCACATAGGAAGATTCACCGTGTTGAGGCCATCATCTTTTCTTCTTTCTCCATGATCATCCAATCAACAAATCTTGCTTGATCAAGCTTTCTTTCTCCTTCAACCATGGCTTCCTCTCTTGTTCGCTCTCTTAGGGCTGAAATTTCAGCAAAACCAAATAAGAAGAAGAACTCACTTGATTTACTTAAGTTATGAGACTTAATCCAAGTTGGGTTAAGTCAACTTAACCATAATTAAACCAACCAAGGGTATTTTGGTCATTTCACATAATTAATGAAGGGCATTTTTGATATTTCACCACTTTATTTGTCAAGGGTATTTTGGTCATTTTTTTCTTTAGAACACAATGGTCATTAAATAATTTATTGAGGGGCATTTTGGTCAATTTCCAACTTTGCTAGATTTTCATTCTTATGGAAATTTTCATTTAAAGAACTTTTATATTTTCTTCTCATTAATTCATTTCATGCTCATTTAAATTGATTTTTCTTTCAATCGACCAACTGGGTCATTCATTTTTCATTGTGCTACATTCACCTAGTCTCATTTTATAGCTTAATTAGTTATTTAATCGCAAACCGACTAAATAACTTTTCTTAACTAAAATTACGTTTTTAGTTCCCTATGAACCTTCTCGATTCCACATTTAATAAATTTCACTTTTCGACATCTCAAATAGTTAGATTGCTCACTTTTTTCATAAATCGTTTCCTCAAAAAACGTACCCTGATGGGATTACCAAAATCTATTCTATTTTATCTTTTTACGCTCATATTAACACTTTACGACTTTTACGTTCCTTTCGTTCGTTTACTTAATACACGTTTGACAATTTGAATCATACATGCATATTACATTTTTTCTACTCATATTTGGGAGTATTACCTTATGTATTTACACGTCGTGTAAATACATAATTTATTTTAATCAATTAATATTAATTCCTTAATAAATTTAAATATTCACATACCATAATCATTTATATTATGTTAATCTCTAATATACCGATTAGGTTAAACGGTTCCTTCTGTTATGCACATGCTACCACACATTACCTTGTCATTCTCGTAACTTAACCTCTCAAGGCCTATTCATTAAGCTAGTTATTAATATTCATAACTAAAGCTTAATTTACATATTCTTTCCTCATTTCATTTATTTTCTAAATTTTAACTTTTCTTTCATTATTAGATCAAATATACATATATTCAATATACCACATGCTGACACAATATAGTGTCTTATAATAATTTCTTTTTAATTACCTAATCGTAAGTATTACAATCTATCTTTCACCTTTAATCCATTATATTATCATTCACCCATCGAAATTTACATTCATTATAATTTCATTATCTGTCACATCACTAATGCACTTTAAATTGATGATCGATCTTTATAAGCTCTATAGACCGTTATTTATACCAAGAGTCCATTTTTACCAAATCAACCACATAGGTTATTCTTAGCACATTGATTAAATAATAAATTATATTTAATCACTTATTAATACTTTATGTCCCTCCAAACTAGGTTTAAACTTCTAACCTTTACTTAATTAGCCAAGATCCTTATTTAGAAATCTTGTCAAATTCTGTGATGACACAAAAAGTTGAGTCTAAGAATTGAAAAATGAATTTTATGAAAAGTTATGTTAAGTACATGAAAATCCAATTTAAAGGTATTTTTGATAATTTTGAGTAATTAATTATAAAATAAAGTCAAACGACTTAGTTCTATGTTATTACATGTGTCTACGTTGATTTAGTAGGCAACAGATGAAAGTTAGAATGAAAATATGTTTCGAGTGATCGAAATTTATCGTTTTGACCTAAAATAAGTTTTATAGACAAATCTCGCCTCGTGCAAAGCTAAGTTATTTTAAAGGTCTATACATATATTATATGATGTATGTAAGCTAAATCAAGTATTGGAATGAACGTTAGAAGTGAATGACCAAAAATCACTAGTTGATGGTTACGTGTAAAAAATGAGTCCAAGTGTTAAAACGAGTTTAAACGCCTTTTTACATGTTAATACTTTGATAATTTTAAGATGCAAAATGAGTAAAGTTGTATTTTTGTAAAATAATATGTAGTAAGATCTAGCTATGGTTCAAATTTGAGCTTAATTGGATGTAAGATGAATGAGTTAAAAATCAGCAAAGCGGCTGCAAAATCCAGTTTTCAGGATTCTGAACACTGTGCCTAGGCTCAGTGCTTTGCACTAAACACTGCGCCGGGGTGCAGTCAATTGATAGGATCTCTTCCTCAGCGAGTTTAGTAGGCGTCGGGGTGCAGTGCCCTGTACCTGTATTTTTTGTTTGATCCGAAAATCTATATTTTGATGTGACATGATAGAGATATGTTATGTAAACCCTAAATGGATAATTAATGTAGGGGGTGTTATGTAACAATGAATGATATAATATAGCATACCCAAAAACTAAGTAAAAGCATGATAATGTTTGTGTAAAAGGTCGGTACTGAGTTAGGATATGTTGTTAACCTATGTAAGATGTAATACATCAAGCGTGTATTGATTAAAGACTAGTGGTCTAGTAATTATGAATTAAGTTTAAAGAATGTATGAGATATGTTATAACCCTTTTATATGATTGGTAGGTTAAATGATGATTGATGGAGTTCGGGTTGACGTAATGAAAGATATGAAAGACATTAAAGAAACGTAAAGGTTTATAAGGGTAACGTTTATCAGGAAAGCTTTTTAGAACTTGTTGAAATGGAATAATTATTTCATGTGAACTATTTGACAAACTACGTGACGTGATTATGTTTGAAATGTGCACTTTGTGCAACTATGTGAGTTAACTGTTTAAATGCAACATGTGAAGTTATGTTTTGAAAATGCATAATATGATAGATACGATGTAACGCCCCGGGAATCCACTTATTTGCCACAGGCGACCCCTGGTCGTTAACTGTGACGACCCCAAATCCGGGTTCCATAACCTCGAGTTTGGTTCTCACTATTCAACACATTACTAACAATTAAATACATACATTGCATTTAAATATCGCGGAATAATACATATTGGTTCCCTTCAAAAGGTTACAATACCAGGGTCTATCAACCTTAACATAAAACAGTTCCTATCATAAGGAATTACAAAAGGTATTTCAACAGTAAATACACATTTAATATCTAATTAGCATGCATAAGCTAACTTAATCTCTGGCTTTTCCTTTTTCCTTATCCTTCTTTGAGCAATCAGGTCTATCTGAAAAATGGTTCATGATATAGCAAGAATAAGCAACTAGTTTGCTCAGCAAGTTTAGAACAATCATATAGATTTAATATATCATGAATGAATGGAAAATGTCATCAATGGTTCAACAATAGATATAACAATTGTGAATGAAACAGGATTCAAATTTTAATAAACAGAATATTTGAATCTTAAAATGCTGAGTGGTCACTAAGGACCCTGAACTAACGAGGGTATTATAGAGTTTCCTCTGACCCTTTGAATTGTTTGCTTTTCAAGGGGATCAGCCTATTCAACCCGCTGTATATGCATTACATTTAGTCACTGGCGCCCAAAGTCGGTTTCCCGACACAAAATCCCCTAATTTAGGGTTGTTCAATTCTCAGACTTAATATAAGAAATCCGCACCCAACAATGGTTTGGATAAGCTTTTAAAAGTATTCAAGTATTGAATTTATAAACG
Organism: Hedera helix; assembly: GCA_947179155.2. Taxonomy (NCBI): domain Eukaryota; kingdom Viridiplantae; phylum Streptophyta; class Magnoliopsida; order Apiales; family Araliaceae; genus Hedera; species Hedera helix. The sequence continues at coordinate 17,432,076 of OX359269.1, forward strand.
TAATGTCTAGCTGAACTATTAGCTTTTGACATTTTTAGTACAGTTCATGAATCAAGAACTAATAAGCTTCAAGTGCACTAAGTGCGATTTTATAAACAATATGGATGTGGAATAATTTTTAATAATTAAACCACTTCAAGCTTTGACAATAAATACAAGTATAGAAACTTGTTCAACAATAAATGAGTAGGGTTAGAGAACTTGTCTGTCTGCTCAGCTACAATAAATGTCTAGCTTTAACTAACTTGCTTTGAAAGACCTAACATTAATAAAGTTGGTCTAATAATTAGTACGGCGTATTTGCATAACTATACGCTTAATAATGAACTTATTTACCACATAAGTACTAACACATAAATTACATTAGTCAAAACAATATTATTAACCTTATAGACCCTCAATCATATTAGGTTAATAATTTAATAAGTTAGAAAATATTTTTCTTAAGTGTTGGACACTTATTAAACCTTTAAACAACTTATTACAATTGTTTAATTAAAGCATAATTAAATTTAATTTATTTTATTAACTCAATCTCTATTTAATTACTATTTAATCTTGGTTAAATAGAAATTAATTAATTAACACTAGTTATTATTTAAAATAAATAATAACTAATTGTACTTACTTATTATTTAATTATAATTAAATAATAAATAATTATTAACTTAGTTTTAACCTTCTTTAATTTAATGTTAATCAACCAATAATTAAATATGTAATTAACCTTACTTATTATTTAATTTAAGGAAATTAAATAATAGTTTACTAATCTTAATCCTCTTTAATTATTATTTAATGTCAATTAAATAATAATTAATTATTTAATTAATTTTAATTATTATTTAAGGTTAAATAATAATCAAATCATTCTTATTTATTATTTAAATTAAATAATAAATTATTACTCTAATAACTTAATTTCCATTAATCGTTATTTAATGTTAATTAAATAATAATTAATTACTTAATTATCCTTATTTATTATTTAATAATATTTAAATAATAAATAATTAATTTATAAATTTTATCTCTCTTTAAATATTATTTAATAGGCATTAAATAATAATTGCTTATTTATCATCTTTATTTATTATTAACATTTAAAATAATAAATAATAAATTTATTTAACTTAACCATGGTTTAGCTAACTAGATTAATATTTAAAATATTTAAATATTAAACTTAATGAAAAATATCCTCCCCAATATTATTTTTGTATTATTATTATTTTTGTTATAATTTTAAATTAGTTTTTAAATATTTAAATTAATTAAAATTAACCCGAATGGCATTTTCGTAATTAAGTTGAAAAACCGGACCGATGGCAATTTCGTAATTAATCAGAAAACTGATCCGAGGGCAGAATGGTCATTTCGCCGAAAAAAAACACGGAGGGGCAAAATTGTAATTTCTCGGAAATTCCCAACCGCGCATGGTGCGCGTTACAGATTTTTCGGCCCAAAACGACGCCGTTTTTGAAAAGCCGGATACGGCTCCCGCGCGTACGCGCGGAGTAAAATTCTACGGACGCCAAACAACGTCGTTTGGCTCCGCGTCTGGCGTGAACAGTGCTCGCGCATTGCGCGGCCAGTTTTTTTTTTTTTTTTCTAAGCAGAATGTGAACAGTGTCCGGCATACACATTTTAAATAAACATATACCATCAAGTAAGCTTTAACTCTTCAATAAAAATCTAAAAAAATTACCAATCACCTTATATTAATTTATAACATGAAAAAATAATTTTTCATGATTTAATATCATTATTTTTTTATAAAAATTTTTACATCACATAAACTACCATACATCATAACTTTTTGTATAAAACTCCATTTTGAGTGATTCAAACTTTTTTTTTTCCATGATTTAATGTTCTATAATATTAGAACATCAAACTTAAGTTTTATAAAAAAATATTTTTGGACATAAATTCCAAAACTTGTTTACACACTATTAAACACATATTTTAGCATATAAAATATACCAATATACAAATCAAACATATTAAACTCAAGCATGACATAAATATTACAATTACACATCAATAACTATATTAACATGTTTATACTAACATGATGATTTATTTAATTTAAAAATAAAACTTCATTTAAAATAATCATTACCTTGATTTAATGGCTATTCTCCTTTTTCTTCCAAAATAGGTGGTGAATCTTGAAGACATAAACCAAGAACTCCTTCTCTTGATAAATTTTGCTCTCAAAATATTTTTCTCACACTCTCAAATGCTCTCTAGCTCTCTCTTTAGCTTGAAAAATAATGAAATGTATAAGTCTTACAAATGCAAATATACTCCTACAAAATATTAGATACACATATTGTATCTATTAATCTAGACCATCATGCACCTATATTGGATACTTACACAAGAAAATTTGCCCATACTTAGTTGGTGAGAATTTTGTGGGAAAAGACTTTCCCAAAAATCAAAACAAACAACCTAATATTAAATAAATAAAAATAAAACAAAATAAACACAAAACTCATTTTTTTCTCTCTCCTCCATGCAATGGTCGGCTGATGACTTTTTGATTGTCCCAAAATTGAGTCACTTTTCACCTTTTAATTAATTAATTAGTTATTTAATTGTTTTTTCCAAATGGACTAAGTGTTGGGCTTTAATTTAAAATACCAATTGGGCTTCTATTAAATTGTTTGGGCTACTAAATTGTCAAATTTTATTATTCTCCACTTGGGCTACTAATTGACCCATGTTGGGCTAATTTAATAATTTACACATTAATTATTCAATCCATGATTAAATAAATAATTAGATTGAATAAATAATTAAATATTTTAACCCATTAGTATTAAATTACTAAATGGACTAATAAATATTATTATTAATATTTCACATTATTTACATTAATTAATAATCATATTAATTAATTTATTATATTTAATTCACTCGTTATATTCAACTTAATTGAATATTTAATTAATAGGAAACTTATCAATTATTTTGATATTAAAACTTTAGGGTTTGTTTACTAATTTAATAACATATTAGTAACCCCCTTTAATTAATTCTAGTAATTAATTACATAATTAATTAATCACATAAAAAGGTTTAAATAATCTCGTAAAATTAACTCGTTGGAAATTAAATTAATAATTTAATTAATAAAGATGTGGAAATTCTAGGACATTACATTAACGAACAACGTTCTCCTTTTTAACCACAATATAATATAATATAATATAATGCTACTAAAAACTCAATAAATTTAAACTTTTAATAATATTCTCTTGAACTATGTCTCAGAATCAAAATCTTTACACTGCTCTAGAAACTTAGATCATTTATAACATGACCTAGTCTATTACAATCATTGTGAGTACATAAAACTCATTTGTTGACAATTACAGTGACATTAAGTCTATTTATTTATAACCATCTTTTCTCGTAATTAGGGAACATAATTCTTTTGAAAGGTTTTACAATCACATGATATAATTTATGACGACGATAGTTTAAATACAAAACATAAGTGTCTAACTATAATTATTAACTACCAGATAATAGCTTGACTTAATTGACCACAACGTAACTCTTAATTTTTCTTAAGTAACAATTATTCTTGATTTCTTGGCGCTACCAGGACTTCCAGATTTCTTCATCCTCAGCTGAAAAGGTTTGTTTTGAGAAAAAAGTGAGCACGACTTAGCAAGTCTAACAATTTTCACATAGCACATAGCTCATACATCATGCATTATTAACAATACATCAACGTATGCCATTTTATACATGCTTCTCTATTCGTCAACTTAGCATTTAAATCATACTTCACAGTTTATATCCTTTCATGTTCACATATAATCATGCTTCATGTTGTTCACATAATCCACACATAATCACACTTATTGATTGTTCACATAACCCCAATAACATCAATATGGCTTTATATAAATAATTTGATATCACATTATCATAATAATGCACACAGCAACAAGTTCTGATAAACTTGCCTTAATTGATTTCTCGCTTACGATTACACAATTCAATTTACCTCATTTGAAAGACATAATATGATTATCTTTCAATTAGTAACGCACATAGGGATTCATTTATCAATCTCAAATAAATTGACTCGACAACACATAGTTCCCTATTTACTAACTCATAATTTGTATGATAATATTATCACTCTTGGATAATATTTTAATTATCGACCAGTGTTATTATACATTAATAACACCTTATTCAATTACAAACATTATTAGGTATTGAACAATATCTTAAATGGTTACCAATATTATTATGCCCTTAATAATATTCATCCACTTACCAATATTATTAATCCTTTAATAATATTTCATCACTTGCTATTATTATTAATAATAATTTACTCATTTAGTAATATTTAAAGACTTAAACAATTTAGTGTAAATTGTCTAATCACTTTATCATTTTCTTAATTTCTTCACTTTATTTATTTAGTATTAATTAAATAAATAATTTAATTAACTTTACTTATTATTCATCATTACATAAACAATTATATTTCAACCTTATTTCCATTTAATTATTACTTAATATCATAATAATTAATTATCCTCATTTTCTTTTAATTATAATGTAATATTATTTAAAAATTAATTAATTAATTAATTAACCCCATTTATTATTTAATATTAATTAAATAACAAATGATTATTTTATTCACTTCATCTCCCTTTAATTATTATTTAATATCCTTTAAATAGTAAGTAATTAATTAATCATCCTTATCTATTAAATAATAAATAATTACCTTATTAACTTCATCTTTATTTAATTACTACTTAATAGTATCGATGGATTCTACAAGTTCAAATGACCTCAAATTAGTATCGATGGATTTATATCTTCTTAAAATACAATATTCCATCATTGGATCAATTTTTTGGAAAAGTTTTGGTTATGAAAAATAGCCACAAAGTGGGCTGTTTGTATATTGGGTTTTTAAAATGGGCTTCTTTGGTTTAAAAATCATATCTTAACCATAACAACTCACATGAACATTATACTAGGTTTTGTTCTTAACTTATATATTTATCATATCAAGGAAGAAAATATCATACATAACTTTTAGCTTTCAAAATAAGGCTTCGAATTGCAAGCTCAACTAGGTTTACCGGAAAATTCTATTTTCATGCCTTTGACCAAATATTTCCAAATTTATGTATATGAATATACATTTAAACTTCATGAAACCCTATATGAACATGTTTAGCAATGATCCAAGCATAAAGATCACAAAGATGACATTTTTACCATTTAAATCACATTGTAATCAAATAGAATGTATAAACTAGAGGCTTAGAGTTTTATACCTCTTAGATTTGATGGCTTGCTTTCTTTACTTTCCAAAATATGTTATAATTTATGATAATATCCAAGAATACTTCTCTTGATTACGAATGGTTTGACTCAGTAGTGACTCACTACACAATTCACTAACTCACTTCCTTTTTCTTTAACTCACCTAGTCAACTCACTAGCTTACTAACTCATAATAAAAGAAGCTATCTAGCAAATCTTAGCAAACTTTCACCCGAGTGAGCTAAGGTTCATATTTTATAGTGGTAGAAATGTATAAATATAACATATATATCTACACATTGGACTTCAACCTTTTTCAAAAAAATGCTAGCCAAAATATTTAGTGTTCTACACACTAACTTAATCAAACAAAATTCAAAAAATTTGGAGTCGATGGACATCCCATTCCACCAGCCATGCTATTTTATTTGCCTCATTTTTGATTTATTTTTAATGTACAATTTGGTAAATAATGGATCTTCTAGAAACTAGGCTTATTGGATCAAAGTTTGGGTTTAGAATCTAATCATTTGGGCCACTAGAATGCATCATAACTCATCAATATTGGCTACCAAAATAATTCACTCACTTCTTAACAAATTGTGCTAGATTAATAAAATATCCAATCATGTAGCAATTTTCAACAAGCCCATCATTTTATTCCTTTGACATTTTCTTATCTCATTCTACGGTTATAGCCTAAGGTACTCCTACTTAAGGTTTATAACCTATCAACTCTGATACCAACTGTAACGCCCCGTGAATCCCTTTACTGGCCACGGGCGACCCCCGGTCATTAACGAACAACCTACTCCTTATTAACCACAACATAATATAATACAACGCTACTAAAAACTCAATAAATTTAAACTTTTATTAATATTCCCTTGAACTCTACCTCATAATCGAAATCTTCACAATGCTCTAGAAACTTAGATCATTTATAACATGACCTAGTCTATTACAATCATTGTGAGTACATAAAACTCATTTACTGACAATTATAGTGACATTAAGTTTATCTGTTTATAACCACATTTTCTCATAACTAGGGAACATAATTCATTTGAAAGGTTTTACAATCACATGATACAATTCATGACAACGATAGTTTAAATACAAAACATAAGCGTCTAACTATAATTATTAACTACCAGATAACGGCATGGCTTAATTGACCACAACGTAGCTCTTAATTTTTCTTAAGTAACAATCATTCTTGATTTCTTGGCACTACTGGGACTTCTAGATTTCTTCCTCCTCAGGTGAAAGTGTTTGTTTTGAGCAAGAGTGAGCACGACGGCTTAGTAAGTTTAACAGTTCTCACATAACACATAGCTCATACATCATGCATGATTAGCAATATATCAACGCATGACATTTTGTGCATGTTTCTCTATTCGTCAACATAACATTTAAATCATGCATCATAATTTATATCATTTCATGTTCACATGTAATCATGCTTCATGTTGTTCACATAATCCACACATAATCACACTTATTGATTGTTCACATAGCCCCAATAACATCAATATGACTTCATATAAATAATTTGATATCACATTATAACATAATAATGCACATAGCAACAAGTTTTGAAAAACTTGCCTTAATTGATTTCTCGCTCACGCTTACACAATTCAATTTACCTCTTTTGAAGGACCTAATATGATTATCTTTCAATTAGTAACACACATATGGATTCATTTATCATTCTCAAATAAATTGATTCGACAACACATAGTTCCCTATTTACTAACTCATAATTTGTATGATAATATTATCACCCTTAGATAATATTTTAATTATTGATCAGTATTATTATACATTAATAAAAATACCTCATTCAATTACAAACGTTATTAGGTATTGGACATCTTAATTGGTTACTAATATTATTAAGCCCTTAATAATATTCACCCACTTACTAATATTATTAATCATTTAATAATATTTCATCACTTGCTATTTTCATTAATAATAATTTACTCCTTTAGTAATCTTTAAAGACTTAAACAATTGAGTGTAAATTGTCTAATCACTTTATCATTTTCTTAATTTCTCCACTTTATTTATTTAATATTAATTAAATAAATAATTTAATTAACTTTACTTGTTATTCATCATTACATAAACAAATTATCTTTTAACCTTATTTTCATTTAATTATTATTTAATATCATAATAATTAATTATCCTCATTTTCTTTTAATTATTATGTAATATTATTTAAATAATAATTAAATAATTAATCCCATTTATTATTTAATAGTAATTAAATAATAAATGATTATTTTATTCACTTCATCTCCCTTAATTATTATTTAATATCCTTTAAATAATAAGTAATTAATTAATCATCCTTATTTATTAAATAATAAATAATTACCTTATTAACTTCATCTTCGTTTAATTACTATTTAATATTCTTTAAATAATAATTAATTAATTAATCATCCTTATTTATTTAATATTAATTAAATAACAAATAATTATTTTATTAACTTCATATCCTCCTTTATTTATTATTTAATAATAAATAATTAGTTATTATATTTATTTACTGTAATTTTTATTTAATATCAATTAAATAACAATGAATCATAATAATGTTTTTTATTTACTTTATTTATTATTTATATAATAAATAATTATAAAACTTGAATCCCAAATTAATTATATAAATTTTTAAACATTTTTTTCCCATTTTGGACTTAAATGATCCAAAGCGACTGACCTGACCCGACCCGGAATTAGAAAGACCCATTTGTGAACAATGTTTGGGGCCTCCGCCTCAAAATTACAAAGGAAATAGGGCCCCCGGCCCCCAGTTGGCAGAATCTACAGATTTGTAATTTTTAGATTTTCTAACTTTTGCTCATTTGCTTAAAACTTGAGTAAAATGAAATCTACAAGTTCAAATGACCTCAAATTGGTGTGGATGGATTCGTATCTTCTTAAACTACATTATTTCATCATTGGATCAAATTTTTGGAAAAGTTCTGGTTATGAAAAATAGCCACAAAGTGAGTTGTTTGTACATTGGGTTTTCAAAATGGTCTTCTTTGGTTTAAAAATCATATCTTTAACCATAACAACTCACATGAATATTATACCAACTAGGTTTTGTTCTTAACTTATATATTTACCATACCAAGGATGGAAATCTCATACATAACTTTTAGCTTTCAAAATAAAAGGCTTCGAATCGCAAGCTCAACTAGGTTTAGAAAAATCTATTTTCATGCCTTTGACGAAATATTTTCAGATTGATGTATATGAATATACATTTAAATTTCATGAAACCCTATATGAACATGTTTAGCAATGATCCAAGCATAAAGATCACAAAGATGACATTTTTACCATTTAAATCACATTTTAATCAAATAGAAGGTATAAACTAGAGTTTTAGAGTTTTATACTTCTTAGATTTGATATCTTGTTTTCTTTGCTTTCCAAAATATGTTATAATTTATGATGATATCCAAGAACACTTCTCTTGATTACGAATGGTTTGACTCGATAGTGACTCACTACACAATTCACTAACTCACTTCCTTTTTCTTTAACTCATCTAGTCAACTCATTAGCTTACTAACTCATAATAAAAGAAGCTCTCTAGCAAATCTTAGCGAACTTTCACCCGAGTAAGCTAAGGTTCATATTTTATAGTTGTAGAAATGTATACATATAACATATATATATCTACACATTGGACTTCAACCTTTTTCCAAAAATGCTAGCCAAGATATTGAGTGTTCCACACACTAACTCAATCAAACAAAATTGATAAAACTTGGAGTCTATGGACATCCCATTCCACCAGCCATGCTCTCTTATTTGCCCCATTTTTGATTTATTTTTAATGCACAATTTGGTAAATAATGGATCTTCTAGAAGCTAGGCTTATTGGATCAAAGTTTGGGCTTATAATCTAATTATTTGGGCCACTAGAATGCATCATAACTCATCAATATTGGCTACCAAAATAATTCACTCACTTCTTAATAAATTGGGTTAGATTAATAAAATACCCAATCACATAGCAATTTTCAACAAGTCCATCACTTAATTTAATTAATTGGGTTTGTTTAAATAATTAAGAAACAATTTAATAATCAAATTTAATTTAATTTACATAATCCAATTAGACTTTTCATATTTAATAGTAATTGAATATTTAATTAGGGTCCCTCACAAAATAATCTAAGGTTAGTCCGCTAATTTAATAAATCCATTAGTCAGACTTTCTTTACTAAAATTAACTGAATAGTAAACAATCAAATTACCACATAAAGGTTTAAATTAATTCACACTATAATATAATTAATTAGAAATTAAATTTCTAATATTATTTATAATGTAACTCAAAATTATTAGTCCTTACACAATTAATACAATCTACAACAATTTGGCCCTAAGCTTTTAATGAATCTAGGGTTTGGGCTAATTAAATCAAATTTCACCCCCAAGGGTAAATTTGTCAAATCCTCCTCACCAACCAAGAGTAAAATAGTCTCTCGCATTTTCTCTAGACTTCCCTTTTATGGAAACTTTCCATTTATGGAAAGTTTCTAAACTTTCCATTAATGGAAAGTTTCTTCCTTACATCTATTTCGTATCTACGAAAAGTGATTTTTGCTAAAGTTTTCATTTTACAATAGAACTCTTATTATTTTTATTAATCATCTATCGATTTACAAGTGCTAGGTTTTTATAACTTAACTTTTAATCGCGTTCGATTATATTTTCGAACCTCATAAAATTTCGGGATATTACATTCACCCATACTTATAAGAATTTGATCCTCGAAATTACAGCACACATATATCTACTTATTTCATTTACCAAAATTAAGTTTTATCTCAACCTTTAATTAATGATATTTGATTTCTTCTACAAATCTTATAAATATCCAGGGTATTACATACGATGAGTAGGTAATATGCATAACATGGAATGTATGTCGCATGTATATGAACTGCAAGCATGAAAAGTGTTAACTGTTGAATTTGTTGATTCGTTGTGTTCATTCTTGCTTAAATTGATATTTTCAGATAAGTACAAGAAGTTCGGAGATTTCGATAAAGCTAGAGGGTAAGGAATGGTAATGACATAACGGATCATGAAGGGATGGTTGTATTAATTTGTGTAATATAACAAGACATTAAAAAATATATATCTATAAAGGTATAAGTTGTTTAACATCTTAGTTTTAATTTTAAACTATGTCGTTAATAATGAGATAAATGATTTGTAAATCTGTGGGGATAGCTATGTCTGTACGTTTTATTCAAAGAGACTTGTAATGAGATAAGATTAATGTATTATTGTTAGTCGAGTCTTATATATAATAAACTCGCATGTATGGAACAAGTGTATGTGTAAACAAGGTTATGTGTGGATAGTTTTGGATGGTGATTGTATTCATATGTTAAGTTAAGTAAAATAATAAGTTATATGATTTTGAAATGTAATAGACTAGGTCATAATTTATGTATTTATGACCTGAGTTCTAATGTATAGAATGTAAATGTTATGATTTTGAAACAGGTTATGAATGTAAGTTAAATAAACAAGTTTATGAATTGTATTATATTTTAATGATATAGTTTTAAAGGAAAAATGTATGTATTAACGCACGATATCGCCATTAGAAAATGACGAGGTTTCGGGGACGTCACAGGGGTGCTGTTAAGTTGCATTAACCTTTTCTTTAAAAGGACTTAGCAACGATGCTCGATTTCTCTGAAACGTAGAGTATCATTTGGATCACAGGGTAGGTTTTGAACTTTCAGACTTATATGCTTTGTTTTATCTTTTATAATCAATCAATCTATCTTTTGATGTCCACTCTCTCGTTAAATCGATGTCGTTAAAGTCTGAAGCTAAAGTCTATTATGATTTTTTCTTGGAAAAATGATCGTTAGAAGTTATCGCTTTTACCACTTTAGTAGAATAATGCCATCTTCTGACTATGTAGTTTGCTATAACCACTAATGTTTGTAAACTATGTCAGGCCATTGTCTGCATGTTATGGTAGACTGATGTTTTCAAATATAGTGGTTAGAATAATGGCTAATTGGCATTTCCTTTTCTGTTAACACATTTTTGAAAGTAGTATACCCTTAAGCCAATCACACTTGATGTGATAACATTACCTTTATAATCTTATTCATATATTAAAAAAATAATTATTTAAAGACATTAATTTATCCATGTTTAATTGTTCGAATTAATTGATGAGATAAACCTATAATTTTTTAGCAATGCTTTTAGAATCATGATATTGATCATACTAATGAGATATAATTGCATCTTAATGGATCTTAACAACTTACCTCTTTGTAATATCCCAAATATTTAAAAAATGATATGTCAAGATCTAATTAAGGTTATCAATTCAAAACCTAAGAACGATTGTTCGAGCATACCTTGAGCTATCTTAAAGACAAAATACGACCCGAAATTACGATCGTATATAACTAAGAGGTTACAAATCTTTAACCTAGTTTGTGTTATGTGAATAGTAAAGCTTGAATTAAGCTTTTAAATGTGCTATGTGAATTATTTATGTGTAGAATTTTGGATTTTGGTTCGAATAGTTAACCTTAACACTTATTAAAAATCAGAAGTCAATTTAGGACAAAAACCTAAATTGGAAAAAAAGTTAAACCGTAAACCCTAGGGTCTAAACCCTAGGAAATAACCTAGGCCCTCGAGCAAAACGTGATGGTCAAATTGACATTCCGTTTCAAGATTCATCCTTCCCACGCTTTGAAAACACGAAATAGTCAGTAAAAGTTGTGTCTCAAAAAATGTGTAAAAGCACTATTCACGAGAAAACACTTTTCATTTGTTTGACTGTTTCTTTCATCTGTAGGACTTCTTATATTTCACAACATAGTGTTAATATGAGGTTTGAATGTCAAGGAACCAATAAAATATTTTGGGGAAAAAAGACGAAAAATGCACAATTTACGAGAAAACGTTTGTCGTCTTTCTGACGGTTCTTTTTGACGTTTTGACTTTTTACATTTCATGAAATAGCGTTTATATAAAGTATAGATGTTATTTAGACAATAAAAATTTTACTCAAAAAACGTGTAAAGTACTATTCATTCAGAAAACTTTCTTCCGAATTTAGAAAATTCACATTCCTGAATAGTGTTTTTATTGACAATAGATGCATTTTTACCAATAAATTTTTTTACCCAAAATAATTTTAGGAGAATACTATTCACGTATATGGGACGAATACGTAGCGATACGGAAGGAATACGAAGAATAATAAAAGTATACTGTAATGTATAAATACAAGAATTATACAGAAGATTATACGAGATTAATACAAGTAGAATATGAATATTATACGATATATTATACGTAGAAAATACGTATATATAATAATGTATTATACTATTTAATTAATTAGTTAAAATAAAACTAGGTTATGTGTAACTAAGTTAGTGTAACCAAACTAGGAAAAACTAGCACGATTACACTAACTGAAAAAAACTAGCACGATTTGTTTGAAACTAAATCCAAGCGAAAATGAATCAACCAATTAGAAGAAGGGTGATTTAAGCGATGATGCAAGCACTAGGGTGCAAAGTGTAATAAGCCGGGGTAAAAATACGATTAATGAAACTTGGTTTTTCTATAAATAGGAAGCTAAGCTCTTCATTTTTCTTATCATTTGCAAGAGCAAATTCAAGAGCAGAAATACTCTCAATATATATTCTACTTAGCTATAAGTCAAGAAAATTGCAAAGAAATAGTTAAAGCTTGTAATAATAAAAGGTACGATTCTTAATCGTTATTATGCTTACATTTTTATTTTATAAATGAGGCTCAAGAACATAAGTCGTAGTCATGTACGATTTTTTGTTCTCCGTGTTCCTTATGACTTGAGCAAGTCGTTGTTATGTCTATTTCATTTTATAGTTAGAAATAAAAGGTCAAGAACGCATGTCGCAGCGATGTACGATTGTCATTCTCCGTGTTCTTCACATGTTCTTGAGCTTTTCTTCATTTTGCAGTACTTATAATGTCGAATATCATTTCATAAATTAAAGATCAAGAACGTACGTCATAGCCATGTACGATTGTCGTTCTCCGTGTTCTTCGTATGTTCTTGAGCAATTATTATAAATTGTTATAATTCAATTTACAAGCCGTTATAATGACCCAATTTTATCAATTATAAAGTGTTATAATCATATATGTAAGCAGATATAGTGCTCAAATTATTTCAAGTACGAAATTCAAAAGCTCAAGAACATAAGTCGTTACCATGTACAATTTTTTATTCTTCGTGTTCTTCACGTGTTCTTGAGCAAAAGTCATAATTTCTTACATAAGTAGTTTTATGATTTTGTAATTTAATGTTATGGGATAATGAAACATGACGGCCTTGCTAAATAATGCTTGTGGCATCAAGTTTTAGTAGTCGAAACAAAGAACGATGAAACTTTGTTCTTCGTGTTCTTCGATCCGTTCTTCATATTCTTGAGAAAAATTCATAAATCGTACATAAGTAGGTCTGTGATTTTCTCATTTTTATGTTACGAAGCATTATGGAGTGTTAGAACAAGTTATCTGTGGCACCCCAGGATTGTACAAGATTGCTAAAGCATTATGGTAAATTAAGTAAAGGTTAATAATTAAAACCTAGTTATGAATGACAGAAAGTGTAAGAATGATGTAATACAAACTGTTATGTGATCAATGTGCTATTATGACCTATACGGTAGATTGAATATGTGTATATGTATAATTGATATGATAGAGAAAGAAGGATTCAAGATAGAGATTAATGGAATAATAAGATTGATGATCTTTAAAATAAAAAGTTTGAAGTTATTAAGAACTGTTATTGAAGGATTGAAATAAGATAATCAGGTATATGATGTGTAAAGACAGAAAGGTAATACCCCCGAGCATGAGTAGAAAGAATGTTGAATGCAAATACAATTTAAAGTGGGATATGTATGTTTAGTGATCAAGCAAAGGGACATAAAAGTCATAAAAATGTATTATGATCTTAAATGGTTGAAGAAATGGATTTTGGGTAATCCGAGAGCAAGGTTTGCTTTTCGAGGAAGTGGTTTATGGGAGGATTGAAATTGATTAAATGTGAAACCGCTATGGTTTGTAGGAATAAAGATTGTATTGATGTGTAATTTAGCATAAGGGTAAATGGATAATTAAGTCATGAAATTCATATTTTGAAGTGTGACAAGTATTATGGAACAAGCAAGTTATGGAATATATGACGGTGGATTAAAATTCAAGTTTAAGGAAATAAATTTGGTTTAAAAAAGACTTGAATTGGTGGAAAAATAAGCAAATTATGAATTTAAATGAATTAATTCTCTAGGAAAATGGAGCAATAACTAAATTACCCTTAACAAATTGGAAAATGACAAGTGTGTCCTATGATGGTGTAATTACCAAGTTAGCCTTGTATTATAATGTGAAATGACTTAAAATGTCCTAACCATGCTAGAGTTAACTAACCATCCATGGTTAGTTGTTGGGAGTGTGTGTATATATATATATATGTGTGTGTGTGTGTGTGTGTGTGAAGTATGAATAGCTAAGTCATTTTTAGTTGAAAATTCTTCATCTTTCGAAAGTTCTAACAAAATGAGAGTCTAAGGGAGAAAAAAGCAAGAAAAGAGCTAGGGCTTGCTTGTAAGCCATGGAAGATAGCTGGAAAAAGTGCTCAAGAAGAGTAAAGAAGCCATCAAAGTGGAAGGTTCAATCTTAGCAAAGTCTAAAGCTAGGAGAAATAGAGTATATAGAAGGTATAAGCATGTTAAAGTTTTAAAATTTGATATTTATGAGATTAAATGTTAGTTTGAAGGAAGTCATGCATGTATCCTTGATATATAAGGGTTTGATTATGAAGTTTATGTGATTTATGTGTTACTTGTTTGATATATGATGAAACCCTAGATTCTAAAGTTGTGAAGCAAAGGTGGTGCACTATTATGCATGTTTTCAAGGCTATAAACCATGATTCATGGAGGATCATGTGTTATTTTTGATTAAATAAGATGAAAACCTAGATGGAGAGTATGATCATGTTTAGAGCATGTGAAATTTCTAGCTAAATAGCATCATGAGTTTAGTAATGGTCTAAAAGTGTGACTTGGTTAAGAATTAATACAATATTAGGCTATACTTTTTGTATGGACCAAATCGTAATCTTTAAAGTGCTTTGGAAGGTATATATAGAATTTATGTGAATACACAAAGTTGCTAAATGTGTATGTGGTAGCTTATGTAGTGTATGGAGTCCAAAGATTGAACTTGATTTAAGGATGGAAACAAGTAAAGATGACAAAATGTCATCAATGTGTGAATTTTGGCCATTTTGTGTAATTGGTGATCAAATGAGGCCAAAAAGCTAAGTTTGATGTTAATACACGTGTTTGAAATGATTTGGAAGTCGTTTAGCGTTTATGGCGACAATTAAGGATTTTAAATGTTTTAAAACATTCGCCGACGCCTAAAATGAGTCATTTGGAAAAATAAGTTAATTTGAAAAGTTTTAAATGTCTTGAAGGCCCGTACGAGTAAATTATGTGCTATATGTGTTAAATGATGTGTTAGAATCAAGTTTTGTAAAAGGGGGCCAAAATTGTATATGTTTTGGAAAATTAAAAGTTTAGGAAAGTTTATGAAATTTGATGGAAATGCAACTAAGAGGTGGTTTTGGAAATTGAGAAGAATTAAAGGTGAAATGAATTCAAATGGCCTAGGTTTATGTTATTACACGCGTTTAGGTTGATTTGAGAATCAACGGATGATAATTAGAATGAAAATGAGTTTCGAACGATCGAAACCGATCGTTTCGACCCTAAACGGACTTTTGCGGACAAAACCCGTCTCGGGTATAATTTTTTGGTTTGAAAGCCCAGACACATCTTATATGACTTATGTGAGCTATGTCAAGTGTTGGAATTGAGTTTTGAAGCTTATGGCCAAAAAATCACGAAGTTGGTAAAATTGAGTTTTGAAGTTAAAAACATTTCTAAGTATAGAATCGAGTTGAAACGGCCTCCTAGGGGCTATTAGTTTGATAATTTTAAGAAGCCAAATGTGCCAAGTAAATATTTTTTATAAAATACTAGGTAGTAATACTTAGTTATAGTCCAAATTTGAGCTTAATTTGATGTAAGACGAATGAGTTAAAAATCGGCAATGTTAGTGCAAAAATTTTAAATTCTGATTTCTAAACACTTGGTCGGGGCCAGATGTTTTGTACTAAACATCTCGCCGGAGCCTAGTGTTACTATTCATGACCGAGGGGATTTCGCGGCTAGCGAAGTCTTACGGTGTCGGGGCAAGATTGCTCTGCACTTGAATTTTTTTTAAGTTTCCAAAAAGCTATATTTTGATGTGGAATGATAAAAATAAGTTATATAAACCCTAGAATTAATAATAATGGTCAATGTAAATGGTGTTAAGGTATAATGGGATGATGAATGACATAATATATCATGCCTAAAGCTAAGCCAAATCATGTTAAGGGTTATGAAAAAGGTTAGGAACGAGCTAGGATGTATTATTAACCTATATAAGGTATAATACATCAAATGTGAAATGATTAGAGACGAATGGTTGGATATTTATGAATTAAGTTTGACTAAGATTTATAAAGTTTTATGATCCTATAATGATGTTTATAGATTGTATGCCTACAGATAAGGTTCGAACCAGCATACCGA
This sequence comes from Hedera helix, assembly GCA_947179155.2. Lineage (NCBI taxonomy): Eukaryota > Viridiplantae > Streptophyta > Magnoliopsida > Apiales > Araliaceae > Hedera > Hedera helix. The sequence continues at coordinate 17,449,148 of OX359269.1, forward strand.
GGCAATGAAGGATAAAAAGGCCTAGCGAGACAGTACAGGTTAAGTAAATAAATGCAGATTAAACAAGTTTTTCAAACTAAAATGTAATGATTATTCTATGTGAACTATATGATAGTAAAAGATGTGGAATGTGCCCTACGTGCAACTATGTGATTTAACTGTTAAATGAAATAGGTGACATTTAGGCATAACATGGTAAAGTAAGGAATGCATGATGTATAAATATAAATTGTAAGCATGAAATGTGTTATCTGATTGACTTGCTGAGCCTTTGTGCTCACTATTGCTATAAACTAACCTTTTCAGGTAAATTTGTTAAGTGTATTTGTGTAATGTGCAAGCAAGCCAAATAAATGTAAACCTATAATGGTGTATGTAATTAGCGTCTAGGTTTTAATTATGAGCTTAGTCGTTAACAAGGGGTGTATGATTTGTAAATTCATAATGATACCAATGAATGTAATTTGCTTTGAGAAAGGTTGTAAAAGGATAAGATAAATGTATTATGGTTAATCGAGTTATACATGTAACAAACTCGTATGCATGGTACAGATATATGTGAACAGGATCAAGTACGGAACATGTATGAGCAAGCAGGATGATGTATGGACAGTTATATATGATTGGTGAATGTATTCATAGAATAAGTTATGTTAAATCATAATTTATATGATTGTGAAACAGTAATAGACTATGTCACAATTTATAAATGTTTTACCTAAGTTCTAAGGAACAGTAAGTGAACGTTACGATCCTGAGAAAGGTAAGGAATTTAAGATTAAAAAAAAATAAAAATATGGACCGCATTATGATCAACTGAATGGTTTCAAAGATTAAAGGTTAAGTTTTAACGCACGAAATTCTTGTTAATGTGGTTTAAAGTTAATGATTATCTTATCCAGACATAATTAGACTTAATAAAGGGAATGTGGGATCTCGGTGTGTTACAGTTGGTATCAGAGCAGTTGGGTTATAGACCTTAGGTAAGAGTACCTTATGCTATGACTTTTGTGAGAAAGAAGGAAATAGTAAGAAAATGGACTCTAGAGGAGTTGAGTAAGAAAGAAATGAATTTTGGAAATTCAGGATTAAGAAATGGTACAGGATATCTTAAGATAAGATAATGAGGAATGGTAAAAGGGCTATGAGATCCTAAGCGATCAAAGGATAAGGGACTCTTGATGAGTCGTAAATGGTAAGATAAGATTAAAGGACTCTTGATAAGTTGTAAATTGTCAGATATGAATAAAAGGGACTCTTGATGAGTTATGAACAGTAAGATATAAGTTAATGAAATTCATATTAGGCTAAGGAAAAGCTAAGTTAAATGAATGTTAGGGTATGTGGGATTTTTCATTGAGGACTCTTGATAGTGGCTGAGTTGTACACTTCCTTGTATGGGTGGGGATTTGTACTTACTTGGCTTCCTATCGTGATAATTAGTGGAGGTCCAACGTCCCGGTATCGGTTATGTATGTTAAGAAGGTAATTCTTTTCTTCTATATGTGCCTGATACATAGGAAGAGAGAAAGAGTAAGGTTAGTTATGTGTTCTAAAAACTCAAGCGTATGGTAAGTTTGTGACTCATGATTTTATAGTGGAGCCTCTTAGCGAATGAGTGACTTTAGCCTGACTAGGATAAACTCCTCAAGCCATATGATTGTGGTAAGCTTCTGGGCCCAAGTGCGTGGCAAGTTTGATGAACAGTGGGGGCTTAGAAAAGAGAGCCATAAGTAGAGAGAAATAGTTCTCAGTGATTGACTAAGGACAAGGAAATAGGAATGTTAAGGAAAAATAGAATGAGTTAAAGGAAGGGAAGGAATGATGATTAGGATTGGGTAGACAATCCACTCTTCTAGCTATGCTAGATCATCGAAGTTTTTAAAATGTGCTTATTCTCGTAAATTGGTGCATTGAAAATATTTTGTTCAAGTATCGAAAAGTTTTTAAAATTTCGTGATTCATGGGTCAATTGATTCGGCTAGACAAAAGTTATTTGAAAATTTTAAAATGTATTTATGAAATCATTGTCACACTGTTGAATATGGTGTGAAATGATAAAATGGCAAAATTCTCAACATACTTCTATGACGATACGGTATTAAGAGGTCTTGAATGACTGAATTTTCAACGTACTACTGAGATAGTGCAGTATTATGAAGCCTTTAAAGGATTTTTTTTTTAGCCTATGAAATTGGGTTCAATTTTGAGCCAATGACAGTATTCTTGAAAAGTTCAAGTTTGAAATAAACGAATAGTTTAATAATGTGAGTCTATGTCATTTGTTTCGGCTTGACCATTTTGAAAGAAATGAATAAATATTTTAAATCCAGAAATGGATAAAGAAAAATATGTTTTAAAATCTGAGACGAACAACCCTGAAAGGGGGATATGGTACAGGGGTTGGTTAACGTGGTTCAACCCAAAAAGTAAAGAAAAAATAGTATAATAGGCTGATCACCTAGCGTACCAATAGACCAGGGAAGAAGAGTGGTGTGGTTGCGTCGTAACTCATGTTCCTGGTGTTTATGACCCGTGGATATTCTCAGTCTTTGTGATTATTAATATTCTTAACGTGTTCATGGTCTTTATGACCCCTCAGCAAAAGTAAAAGTTTTATGGTTATGGAAAAACTATTCCTATTTATTCATACTACTTCACAGTTATTGAACAATTGTGGAGATTCATGAAAAACATTTCAATCTTCTAGAATGAATGATAAAAAGGGGTAAGATGGGTAGAGAGATGAGAGAATGTAAATGTTAATTGAAAACCTAGCTATGTAGAATGAAAGAAGAAAGTTATGTATGTTGCAAATGAATAAGGAATGAGTACACACCAAATTTTAAGGACAAATTTTTTTGAATGAGGGGTGAATGTGACACCCAGGATTTTACAAGATTGCTAAACAAGCATTATGGTAAATTAAGTAAAGGTTAATAATTATAACCTAGTTATGAATGACAGAAAGTGTAAGAATGATGTAATACAAACTGTTATGTGATCAATGTGCTATTATGACATATGCGGTAGATTGAATATGTGTATATGTATAATTGATATGATAGATAAAGAAGGATTCAAGATAGAGATTAAAGGAATAATAAGGTTGATGATATTTAAATAGTTTGAAGTTATTAAGAACTGATATTGAAGGATTAAAATAAGATAATCAGGTATATGATGTGTAAAGATAGAAACGTAATACCCCCGAGCATGAGTAGAAAGAATGTTGAATGAAAGTACAGTTCAAAGTGAGATGTGTATGTTAAATGGACAAGCGAAGGGATGTAAAAGTCATAAAAATATATTATGATCTTAAATGGTTGAAGAAATAGATTTTTGGTAATCCGAGAGCAAGGTTTGCTTTTCGAGGAAGAAGTTTACGGAAAGAGTGGGTATTTATATTACTTGTGATGTCGAGGATTGAAATTGATTGAATGTGAAACCGATATGGTTTGTAGGAATAAAGATTGTTTTGATATGTAATTTAGCATAAGGGTAAATGGATAATTAAGTCATGAAATTCATATTTTGAAGTGTGACAAGTATTATGGGACAAGCAAGTTATGCAATATGTGATGGTGGATTAAAATTCAAGCTTAGGGAAACAAATTTGGTTCAAAAAGGACTTGAATTGGTGCAAAAATAAGCAAATTATGAATTTAAAGGAATTAATTCTCTAGGAAAATGGAGTAATAACTAAATTACCCTTAACAAATTGGGAAATGACAATTGTGTCTTATGATGGTGTAATGACCAAGTTAGCCTTGTATTATAATGTGAAATGACTTAAAATGTCCTAACCATGCTAGAGTTAACTAACCATCCATGGTTAGTTGTTGGGAGATTATATATATATATATTAAGTATGAATAGCTAAGTCATTTTTAGCTGAAAATTCTTTATCTTTCGAAAGTTCTAACAAAATGAGAGTCTAAGGGAGAAAAAAGCAAGAAAAGAGCTAGGGCTTGCTTGTAAGCCATGGAAGATAGCTGGAAAAAGTGCTCAAGAAGAGTAAAGAAGCCATCAAAGTGGAAGGTTCAACCTTAGCAAAGTCTAAAGCTAAGAGAAAGAGAGTACATAGAAGGTATAAGCATGTTTAAGTTTTAAAATTTGATATTTATGAGATTAAATGTTAGTTTGAAGGAAGTCATGCATGTATCCTTGATATATAAGGGTTTGATTATGAAGTTTATGTGATTTATGTGTTACTTGTTTGATATATGATGAAACCCTGGATTCTAAGGTTGTGAAGCAAAGGTGGTGCACTATTATGCATGTTTTCAAGGCTACAAACCATGATTCATGGAGGATTATGTGTTATTTTTGGTTAAATGAGATGAAAACCTAGATGGAGAGTATGATCATGTTTAGAGCATGTGAAATTTCTAGCTAAATAGCATCATGAGTTTATTAATGGTCTAAAAGTGTGACTTGGTTAAGAATTAATACAATATTAGGCTATACTTTGTGTTTGGACCAAATCATAATCTGTAAAGTGCTTTGGAAGGTACATATAGAATTTATGTGAATACACAAAGTTGTTAAATATGTATATGGTAGCCTATGTGGTGTATGGAGTCCAAAGATTGAAGTTGATTTAAGGATGGAAACAAGTAAAGATGACAAAATGTCATCAATGTGTGAATTTTGGCCATTTTGTGTAATTGGTGATCAAATGAGGCCAAAAAGCTAAGTTTGATGTTAATATACGTGTTTGAAATGATTTGTAAGTCGTTTGGCGTTTATGGCAACAATTGAGGATCTTAAACGTTTTAAAACGTTCGCCGACACCTATAAAGAGTCATTTGAAAAAATAAGTTCATTTGAAAAGTTTTAAATGTCTTGAAGGCCCGTACGAGTCAATTATGTGCTATATGTGTTAAATGAGGTGTTAGAATCAAGTTTTGTAAAAAAAGGGGCCAAAATTGTATATGTTTTGGAAAACGAAAAGTTTAGGAAAGTTTATGAAATTTGATGAAAATACAACTAAGAGGTGATTTTTGGGGATTATGAAGAATTAAAGGTGAAATAAATTCAAATGGCCTAGTTTTATGTTATTACACAAGTTTAGGTTGATTTGAGAATTAGAATGAAAATGAGTTTCGAACGATCGAAATCGATCGTTTCGACCCTAAACAGACTTTTACGGACAAAACTCGCCTCTGGTATAATTTTATGGTTTGAAAGGCCTAGACACATCTTATATGACGTATGTGAGCTATGTCAAATGTTGGAATTGAGTTTTGAAGCATATAGCCAAAAATCACAAAGTTGGTAAAATTGAGTTTTGAAGTTAAAAAAATTTCTAAGTATGGAATCGAGTTGAAACGCCCTCCTACGGGCAATTGCTTCGATAATTTAAAAAGCCAAATGTGCCAAGTCATTTTTTTTTAAATACTAGGTAGTTAAACCTAGTTATGGTCCAAATTTGAGCTTAATTGGATGTAAGATGAAGGAGTTAAAAATCGGCAAAGGTAGTGCAAAAATTAAAAATTTTGATTTCTGAACACTTGGCCGGGACCATATGTTTTGTACTAAACATCTCGCAGGGGGTCAAGTGTTACTATTCATGGCTGAGGAGATTTCACGGCCAGCGAAGTCTAACGGCACCGGGGTGAGATTGCTCTGCATTTGAAAAAAATTTAAGCTTCTAAAAAGCTATAATTTGATGTGGAATGATAGAAATAAGTTATATAAACCCGAGAATTGATAATAATTGTCAATGTAAAGGGTGTTAAGGTATAATAGGATGATGAATGACATAATATATCATGCCCAAAGCTAAGCCAAATCATGTTAAGGGTTTTGAAAAAGGTTAGGAACGAGCTAAGATGTATTATTAACCTATTTAAGGTATAATACATCAAATGTGAAATGGTTAGAAACGAATGGTCGGATATTTATGAATTAAGTTTGACTAACATTTATAAAGTTTTATGATCCTATATTGATGTTTATAGATTGTATGCCTACAGATAAGGTTCGAACTAGCAAACCTAGGCAAGGAAGGATAAAAAGGCTAAGCGAGGCAGTACAGGTTAAATAAATAAATGTAGATCATGTAAGTTTTTTAGACTAAAATGTAATGATTGTTCTATGTTAACTATATGATAGTAAAAGATGTGGAATGTGCCCTACGTGCAACTATGTGATTTAACTGCTAAATGAAATAGGTGACATTTAAGCATAGCATGGTAAAGTAAGGATTGCATTACGCATTAATATAAATTGTAAGCATGAAAGGTGTTATCTGATTGATTTGCTGAGCCTTTGTGCTCACTCTTGGTATGAACTAACCTTTTCAGGTAAAGTACGAGAAGGCCGGATGTTCCGGTTAAGCTAAAGATAAAGAGCGCTAAATGCATAGATAAGTATGAAGGAAATTTGTTAAGTGTATTTGTGTAATGTGCAAGCAAGCCAAATAAATGTAAACCTATAATGGTGTATGTAATTAACGTTTAGGTTTTAATTATGAGCTTAGTCGTTAACAAGGGGTGTATGATTTGTAAATTCATAATGATAGTAGTGAATGTAATATGCTTTGAGAAAGGTTGTAAAAGGATAAGATAAATGTATTATGGTTAATCGAGTTGTACATGTAACAAATTCATATATATGGTGCAGATGTATGTAAACAGGATCAAGTACAGAACAAGTATGAGCAAGCAGGATGATGTATGAAAAGTTATATATGATTGGTGACTATATTCATAGAATGAGTTATGTTAAATCATAATGTATATGATTGTGAAATAGTAATAGACTAGGTCACAATTTATAAATGTTTGACCTAAGTTCTAATGAATAGTAAGTGAACGTTATGATCCTGAGATAGGTAAGGAATGTAAGATAAAAAAAAAAAATATGGACCGCATTATGGTCAACTGAATGGTTTCAAAGATTAAAGGTTAAGTTTTAACGCACGAGATTCTAGTTAATGTGATTTAAAGTTAATGATTATCTTATCCAGACATAATTGGACTTAATAAAGGGAATGTGGGATCTCGGTGTGTTACATTATCTTAGAAAATTACTTCTTGAGGTATCATGTTTTACCATTCGGATTAAGGAAAGATAAGTCTAATATACTCGCGGACTATTTTTGCTAAAATCCAACATTTAAAAGTCCGAATCTGACTTAGCAACCTAAAGGAAAGTTGTATATCATGAAATTCTATGAAATTTGGACTCAATAATCACTTCAAAATATTTCCGTATGATAAAGTTATGACTGTCGCAATAAAAGAGGTCAAAGCTGAATTTTTTTAAGGGCATTCGGATTTTAGGGCTTAAAAATGAATTTTTGAGTTAGTCAACTTTCCAATTAATTCCACCTATAGAAATAGTCTAGTTAGTTTATTCTAAGACTTATTCAAAAGAAAATTTTGATAAACTAACATTCAGGGTCGCATAACCCTTTTTGTAGGCGTTTAACGATTTCCCGAGAAACTCGAAAATAGTTTCAAGGCATGTTCTAAACCTTTATGTGTTATTTGTGCAAGTCTTCATTCTCTTACTATGTGCTACTTATGTATTATTGTTATAATGATAAATGAGATGTGTAATGTCATGTTGATATGTGATAGATGTTATGTGAAGTTTTTAACAGATATTTGCAAACCTTCTAGCTGTTATGTGTTATGTTTACAAGTTATGAATATGATTTATATACTTTGTCTGTCAATGTGATATAAATTGTTGGAATGTGAGTTATATTTGATATTAAATGGAGAATTATGTTCAGTCAAGGTATGTTAAAGTTTATATGAAAGCATAAACTACGTATGTGTTATATGTTAGACTTGTTGAGCCGTTGTGCTCATTCTTGCGAATAAAACTTTATTTGCAGATTAAAGATGAAAGTTAAGAAGATCATGAATGTAAGGATGAAGCGTAGATTAGGTTTTCATGTGTATTACTTGTATTTCTATAAGTTATAATGGCTGTTGTAATACGAAGAAACAAACATGTAACAAAATTTTTATTAATTGTATAGTCCAAAATAAGACTAATTCAATCAATATGATTATGGGATCATTTGTTAATTCGATAGATGTATGAAATTAACGCAGAAGGTTTGTTGTATAGCGAGTGCGGGGATTTTGGGGGCGTTACTGTTGGTATCAGAGTAGTGGATTATAGTTTCGAGATAACAAGTACCTTGGAGTATAATTTGATGGATTAAAAAGAAATGGACTTGTGAAGAGTTCGTAGATAATTAAAAGATATGTATAAATCTTAATACATAAAAATTATTATGTGAAAAGAATATGACAAATAAAGATAAACTCTTTACAAGAATATCTGATGATAAATGGACTCAAAAAAGTTCTCAAAGCAAGCAATAAGGTAAAATAATCTTATTAGTTTTTGTGTGAAACTGTTTCATAAAAATAAAATTGTGTGTTTGGTATTATGTATAATTATACCTAAGAAAGGAGATGAGTAAACTCATAGAGAGATGTGAATGAGAAATTCATTTGGAGATAATCAAAATTCATTTGAAGATAGTAGAAATTTATTTGGAGATTGTAAGAATTAAGTTTATAATAAGTTATAAATTATGAAAATTAAAGAAAAGTGACTAGAGATAGTTTAAGTTAAAGTGCGTTTGGATTTTAATTGAAAACTCATGTTAGTAAAACTGAGTAGAACGATTCTCTTATATGGGAAAGAATTTAATATGTTTTAGAGAACCGATCTAACTACACTATTGGTATGAATGATTCATGGTCAGTGTTCTCAAAGCGGGTTACACACTAAATGAGATCACTTGAGGATAGTGTTAATGAGACGGGGAACTGATTCATTAGTTCTTGGATGGAGGAAACACTCATTTTGCTATATTGATAAGTAAATTAAAACCTTGTGTCAAACTAATTCTTTGTATATATTCTGAGAAAGTGATTCTTTTCTCATATGTATATTGATTAGTTATTAGTTGTGACGTCAATATGAATAGTTTTAAAAATATTTGTATGTTAGTTACTGAAAAAACGAACCCTTGTTATGGGCTTGGGCTATGATATGTTAGTCGAACCAACTTGTGAGATACGACTACGATTTGTCTATTAAGGGCGATGCTGATGAATCAATGTATACTGAGAAATTTCAATCCCGTGTCGATGAGAAGGGGAACTAATTTATTTGTTTGTACTTGGTTTAATACAACCAATCAGTTTACTATATTACTATATATTTGTAAAAACTTGTGCTATGATTAGAGAATAATGGAAAAGATAAAGGATTAAGGGTATTTCAAAAATCTTCTAGCTATGCTAGATCTTTATGGTTATATTCGCACTTAAGTGCCTTTGAAAAGAATTGTTCACTAGTTGAATTGGAAAATTTTTGTTAGCTATATCTATGCTAATTTTTCAAGCTAGATACAGTTAAATTTAATGAATTTTATCATGAACACATAGTCAAATGTTGTGGTTATGATCGAAGGTCATCAACACACAGTTATAGGATGTGGGAATGATAAAGTCATAAAATTGATTTTCAGAATATGCTAATTATTTTAGCTAGATGGATTAAATGTGAATAATACAAAAATTGATTTATTCATCAACACATCATTTAACCTGGTGTGGTATGATAGATGATGGAATCATTAACGCAATCATGGTGCATTTATGATAAAGTCAAACAATTGATTTTCAAAAGTTTGAATGATTTAAATATGGGTCAATGCCAATTGTTTCGGCTAGACACCTTTTTTTATAATAAAGAAACGGATGAATGAATCTGATAAGCGCAACATACCGCATGTTTAAAGATAATATGGTACAACAAACTTATGGTTTTTCAGTCCTGGTGACGGTAAAACAAGTATGGGTCGTATAACATCCATATTTTTTAAAAAAGGTCAAGGTCTTGATTAACTGCAGTATAAGTTAGAAGAATCCTAAATAAAGGAAGAATATGACTGAAAGTCTAGTTTGATAAATGGTTTAAAATCTAGAGTTATGAAAGGAAATGTGTAGTGACAAAGTTAAAAGAAAATTTTAATGTATAATCTAAAATAAGACTAATTCAACTAATATGATCATTGGTTAAGTTGATAGATGTGTGAAATTAACGCACAAGGTTTGCCACACAGCGAGTGCGGGAATTTTGACATTGTTCAAACCTAATCAAAGTATTAGAGGTTTAATGTGAGTAAAAGATGGATTTAGAAAATTAATATTGAAGAGTAAAATGGAGATGAATATACTGTAATTTCGAGGACAAAATTCTGATAAGGAGGAGAGAATGTAATATCCTGAATATTTACAGAACTTATAAATATGATATTAAATGCCTAAATTGAATTGTAAAGTTAATTTCGAGGACGAAATTCCAATAAGTTGGGGTGAATGTAATATCTCATATATTTCAAAAATGATATGACATGATCTAATTAATGTTGTCAATTCAAAACCTAAGAACGATTATTTAAGCATACCTTGAACTATCTTAAAGACAAAATACGACTCGAAACTACAATCGTATACAACTAAGATGTTACAAATCTTTAACCTAATTTATTTTATGTGAATAATAAAGCTTGAATTGAGCTTTTAAATGTGCTATGTGAATTATCTATGTATAGAATTTTGTGTTTTGGTTTGAGTAATTAACCTTAACACTTATTAAAAATCAGAAGTCAATTTAGGGCAAAAACTTAAAGTGGAAAAAGAGTTAAACCCTAAACCCTAGGAAATAACCTAGGCCTTCGAGCAAATCTTGATGGTCAAATTGACTTTCCGTTTCAAGATTCATCATTCCCACACTTTGAAAACACGAAATAGTCAGTAAAAGTTTTTTCTCGAAAAACGTGTAAAAGCACTATTCACGAGAAAACACTTTTCATTCGTTTGACTGTTTCTTTCAGCTGTAGAACTTCTCGTATTTCACAACATAGTGTTAATATAAAGTTTAGATGTCAAGGAACCAATAAAATTTTCTGGAAAAAAAGACAAAAAATACACGATTTACAAGAAAACGTTTGTCGTCTTTCTGACTGTTCTTTTCGACGTTTTGACTCTTTACATTTCACGAAATAGCATTTATATGAAGTATAAATGTTATTTAGCTAATAAAAATTTTACTCGAAAAACTTGTAAAACACTATTTATTCGGAAAAAAATTCTTTCGAATTTAAAAATTCACATTCCTGAATAGCGTTTTTATTGAAAGTAGATGCATTTTGACCAATAAATTTTTTTACCCAAAATAATTTTGGGAGAATACTATTCACGTATACGGGACGAATACGTAGCGAATACGGAAGGAATACGAAGAATAATAAAAGTATACTATAATGTATAAATACGAGAATTATACGGAAAGATTATACAAGATTAATACGAGTATAATACAAGTAGAATACGAATATTATATGATGTATTATACGTAGGAAATACGTATAAATACTAATGTATTATACTATTTAATTAATTAGTTGAAATCAAACTAGGTTATATGTAACGACCCCGAAATTCGACCAATCTTATTACCTTAAATTTCTTATTTGTTAATCATTATGTCTCTTACGTCCAAATGTCGGTTCGTTAATAAATCTTTAATTTCCTTATTTAACACATTATTTGACATTACCGTCATCAATTACCAAATTTTCGGTATAATTTTTTTTTCTCAATTCAATCATTGTATTAAATATTTAAACATTTAAAAACTTAACTTCTCAATCCTAGTCCCTGGATCGTATCCTTCACTTTTTTCTTTCTATTAACATTATCATAAATCTCAACACTCACAATTTAATATTGTTCATATTCATACAATTTCTCTTTGTTTCATAATTGAATATATAATACCCTTTATCGTAATAATTATCTTGAACAATCAAATTTCACATTTTAACTCTATTCATCCTAACTAGATCCAACATATAAGTAAACATATACAAAACATCACTTTAAACTTAGCAACTATATTCACATTACATTATGATATTGAAATTATAACAATGACATTTACAACCTTTTATGGTAATCTCTCTAACATAATCCGTTATCCCAGAACTTTATTTCTTTACCTGCAAAAGTTTATTTTATGTAAGGAATGAGCACAACGGCTCAGCAAGTTCAACAGTTTATGTTTCACATAGCACATACCTTAATATGCTCGGTGTGTGTCATACATCATGTGCTTGTGCTTCTACTATAGCAATATATTTCACATCATTGTACAGAGTACACATAATTGTCATAGTATCCACGTATCACATAACACATAATTTATATGCATTTAAACAAGTATTAGCATATCATAATAGACATCATTTAACATTAAAGGACTGAAGAACTTGTCTGGATTGCGGAATTAAATAATAAATACCCTTTTATATTGCTCTTCGTACAACCTATGATCATAAAATAATCCAATAATAATTATTCATCTCTTTATGATATTAATTTAATTAATTAATATCATCTATACCGTAATTAACCCTACCCAACGATTTATTTTAGGGTACCGGGTCAATTTATATTTAATATGGTTAATTATATTAACTTCGTTCCTTAATATATTCATTTAATTTAATATAAAACACATTCACTATGGACAACCCAGCTCATCGGATAAAATTTAACATTTTTGGTTGTCCGAAAATTTTATTTAACCATTTTCTAACTTTTAAACTTAATTGATTAATATTTAAAATATTTAAATATTAATCTCCAATATTTAATATTTTTACAAAAATATTAAATTTAATGCTCAAACATCATTTCTATATTTTTAGTATTTTTCTATAATTTTCTATGATTTTTAAACAATTTTTAAATATTTATTTCAATTAAAAATCACTTTTGAGGGCATTTTGGTAATTTCCGCGCCCTTAGGGACATAACCGGAATTTCTTGAAAAGTCCAGGGGTATTTTTGTAAATTTTGCGGCATTAGGGACTCATTCAGTATTTTTCGGAAAGACAGGGGGCAAAACGGTAATTTCCTAGGCTAAGGGACACGTTCGGTATTTCTTGAAAAGGGCAGGGGCACGCTGGTAATTTCACCGCGTGTCGTCGGCCGCGCATGGCGCCCCCCCCCCCCCCCTTACCGACGCCAAACGGCGTCGTATCGATTCACTGTTCGTGATAGCCGCGCATTGCGCGGACGACCGAACTTTCACGCTCCAAAACGGCGCCATTTAATACCCGCGTCCGGAAAAAAAATGGCTTCTTCAGTTTTTTTTTTCCACGAACAGGGCACCAACTTAGCCAAAAATTTCCATTTTGATCAAGTTTTTCCCCACAAAACAACTCTAAAAATCATGTAATTCACACATATATATCCAAAAATTACATGGAATCATTATTTTATTTATTTTTTATTTTTCCACAAAATTAATTTATTCTCATAAATAATAAATAAACCAAATAAATAATTCTTATACCTTTCTTAAGCCAAAGAAAACCTCCTTGAAGCTTGTTCCTCATCTCTTGGCAGCCATACTGGTCGGTGGTGAGTGGTGGCGGTGGTGGCTCTCGGATGAACAAAGAAAGAAAGAGAGTTAGGTTGTGTTTTTATTTGTTTTGCTTTGTTTGCATGCTTGCTTTTTCTTTCTTTTTTTCTATTCTCTTCCTTTACTTTTATAACCAAACATTTAATTCTTTTGGAAATACTCCACAATTCCACCGCCTTATTTCCTTCCTGAAATTCCGAAAATTTCCACATATCATGCGTAAACAATTTATTTAATACATTATGTAATTATTTCATGTAATAAATATTTTATATAATATATATATAATATTTATTTTAATTCACTAAAAATCATAATTTGATTTATAAATAATATCTAGACCTCTTTTAGGTATTTTTCTTGACAAATTTTGTACATGCATAATGACATGCATGTACTTATATGAGGTAATTTATATCTCTAAAATTCATAAAATAATTCACATAACATATAAAAATTATTTTTCGTAATTTTTCACTTCATTATTTGGACAACATGTTACATTAACATGTTCACATTTCCAAAATATTATCCTTCATAAAAATCATAATAATTCCATTATACATAAACATAATTTTTAATAAATTAAAACATTCCTTTTTCTTATTTATTTTTCATTTCTTTAATATTTACAATAATTTCTTTATATATAAATTATATAATTTAATATTATATAATTTATATATTTACATTCTCCTTTCTTAAATAATTTCTTAAATTCCTCCATAATTATCAATTAATCAATAATTTCACATTTATTAACTCTCTCATTATTTTAATTCTTTTATATAAATTATATAATTATCCTTATATAATTTATATAATTATAATTTCCTTTATACATCACTTTAATTTTCTTATATAAATTATATAATTTATTATTATATAATTTGTATAATTACATTTCTTCTCAATCAATTTCTAAATTTCCACCATAATTCTTAATTAAATCTAAAATCAATAATTACAATTTTATTAACTTCCTCATTCGCTTTTCATTTAAAATTGGATTAATTTAATTATTAATCCCTTAATTTCCATAATTAATAACATTTATAATTATCACTTAAACATATACATTTATATATATATATATATATATATATATATATATATACACCAATGTATATATATACATATCTAATTTCATATATTTCAAATTACCACATAACCTCAATTAAATCATAATTTCTGCATTTCCATAACAATTTAATTGTATAATTTATTGTACATTTATCTGAAATTTCTCTTATTCTTAATAAATTATCTTTAAACAATTTATTTACTTTTCAATTACCTAAATTCAATACCATTTATCATAATCTCTGCACAGATTTAATTTACTAATTAAATCTCATCACATACCTTAAATCACATAAAATAATAATTAATTTGAACAATCTTGATAATTTAATCAATTAATTCTCATTTAATATTATTAAAGAAATCCTGAAAATTCGGATCCTCACATTATATGTAACGAAGTTAGTGTAACCAAACTAGCGAAAACTAGCACGATTACACTAACTGGAAAAGAACTAACACAATTTTTTTGGAACTAAATCCAAGTTAAAATGAATCGACCAATCAGAAGAAGGGTGATGTAAGCAATGATGCAAGCGCTAGGGTACAAAGTGTAATAAGCCGGGATAAAAATGCGATTAATGAAACTTGGTTTTTCTATAAATAGGAAACTAAGCTCTTCATTTTTCTCATCATTTTCAAGAGCAAATTCAAGAGCAGAAATACTCTCTATATATCTTCTACATAGTTGTAATTCAAGAAAATTGCAAAGAAATAGTTAAAGCTTGCAATAATAAAAGGTATGATTCTTAATTGTTATTATGCTTAAATTTTTATTTTATCGATGAGGCTCAAGAACATAAGTTTCGTTCTCTGTGTTCCTTATGACTTGAGCAAGTCGTTGTAATGCCTATTTCATTTTATAATTAGAAATAAAAGCTCAAGAACGCATGTCGTAGCGATGTACGATTGTCGTTCTCCGTGTTTTTCATGTGTTCTTGAGCTTTTTTTCTTTTTTGCAACAGTTATAATGTCGATTTTCATTTCATAGTTTAAAGCTCAAGAACGTACATCGTAGCCATGTACGATTGTCATTCTCCGTGTTCTTCGTATGTTCTTGAGCAATTATTATAAATATTTATAATTCAATTTACAAGTCATTATAATGACCAAATTTTATCAATTATAAAGTGTTATAATCATATATGTAAGCAGTTATAGTACTCAAATTATTTCAAGTACGAAATTCAAAAGCTCAAGAACATAAGTTGTTACCATGTACGATATTTTGTTCTTCGTGTTCTTCACGTGTTCTTGAGTAAAAGTCATAATTTCTTACATAAGTAGGTTTATGATTTTGTAATTTAGTGTTATGGGATGATAAAACATGATGGCCTTGATAAATAATGCTTGTGGCATCAAGTTTTAGCAGTCGAAATGAAGAACGATGAAACTTTGTTCTTCGTGTTCCTTGATTCATTCTTCGTGTTCTTGAGAAAAAGTCATAAATCGTACATAAGTAGGTTTATGATTTTTTTCATTTTTATGTTATGAAGTGTTATGGAGTGTTAGAACATGTTATCTGAGCAAATTAATGCTTCAGGTATCAGGTTTTACGAATCAGTTCAAAGAAAGATAAGTCTAATATACTCGCAGACTGTTTTTGCTAAAATCTGAAATTTTAAAGTCTGAATCTGCCTTAGAAACCTGAAGGAAAGTTGTAGATCATGAAATTCTAAGCAATTTGGATTTAATAATCACTTCAAAATACTTTCTTATGATAAAGTTATGAATGTCGCAATAAAAGAGGTCAAAGTTGAATTTTTTTAAGGGCATTCAGATTTTAGTGCTTAAAAATGAGTTTTTGAGTTAGCCAATTTTTTAATTAATTCCACCTATGGAAATAGTCTAGTTAATTTATTCTAAGACTTATTCAAAAGAAAATTTTGATAAACTAACATTCGAGGTTGCGTAACCCTTTTTGTAGGCATTTAACGATTTCCCGGGAAATCCTAAAACAGTTTCAAGGCAAGTTCAAAACCTTTGTGTGTTATTTGTGCAAGTATTCTATCTATTCCTATGTGCTACTTGTGTATTATTGTTATAATGATAAATGAGATGTGTAATGTCATGTTGATATGTGATAGATGTTATGTGAAGTCTTTAACTGATATTTGCAAACCTTCTAGTTGTTATGTGTTATGTTTATGAGTTATGAACATGATTTATATACTTTGTCTGTCAATGTGATATAAATTGTTGGAATGTGAGTTATATGTGATATTAAATGGAGAATTATGTTCAGTCAAGGCATGTTAAAGTTTATATGAAAGCATAAACTGCGTATGTGTTATATGTTAGACTTGTTGAGCCATCGTGCTCATTCTTGCGAATAAAACCTTATTTGCAGATTAAAGATAAACGTTAAGAAGATCGTGAACGTAAAGATGAAGCATAGATTAGGTTTTCATGTTTATTACTTGTATTTCTATAAGTTATAATGACTGTTGTAATACGAACAAACAAGCATGTAACCAAATATTAAATGGATGATATAAATTATTATCATCAGAATGTTGTTATGTCTTTATTTTGATATAACTTAGAAACGTTAAGACTTAACATAATATTGATAATGATCTATTTATCTGGATGAGGATCGGTAAATAACTTGTGAGTGTTGTACATCCGAGACAGGACTAAGCAATGTTGACTGGTCAAATCCATCGTTAAGGTTCATCAGACCCAGGTATAACTCGTTATTATTATTCTGAACGTTAGATAACTAGGATTATTGATATGAAGAGATATCACTATAAAAAAATGTGTTTCGAGTGAGGGTTTTAACTAGTTAGGTAATGTTCTGTATGGAAAGAGAATTTTTCACCGGATAAAGAGATAATCATTTGTCACGGAGTAAGATACAAACATTTATCACGGGTGAAGATACAAACATTCACAGCAAGATTCTTTGTTCCCAAGAGCTGTCCTAATGATTTAATGTCGTGGATATTGAAACATATAAAGTTATAGAATATTTAAATCTTAAGGTTAAAATGAGACCGTTATATATGGTGTTATCCATTTATACGGATGAAATACAAGTTGATACTTGTATAAATAATGAGACCAAGATCAAGTTAAGATCCAGGGACAAAGTTAAGAGAAAAATTTAATGTATAGTTTAAAATAAGACTAATTCAACCAATATGATTATGGGATCATTGGTTAAGTCGATAGATGTATGAAATTAACGCACAAGGTCTGCCGCATAGCAAGTGCAGGGATTTTGGGGGTGTTACACTCTTAATATATCTTAACAGCCTACATCTTTGTATTAAGAGATTCGCTGAATGGTTTAGACTTATATTTATATCTTAACTATTAAGAGGACCTCTTAATACAAAGATGTGGGCCATTAAGATGCAATTAAATACCCCATAAATTTAAGATAGCTCAAAACTAAAATGTTTTTGATATTAGGATCACTAATGCGGGGTTAGTAGATTCAGATAGATTAATATATATTATGTTTGCTCTTTTAAAAATGACGATTGATCTCATAATCATTTGTATAGAGACACTAAAGCAAGCATATAGATGCTTATTAGAGAATAAGTTTACTGAATGTGAATAGTCTAAGAAACACCTAATGGAGTTTTACATGCCTGTCAATAGGAGTTCCTAATGTCATAGTAGTGCAACTGGTCATTGGACTTAAGGTTATCATAGTATCTTGTGTATGATGAGTTATAATTTGTCGTATTCCTTAATACTATTTGGGTATAACAAATGATATGTTAGGGCATAATAAGTTGTACATGAAGGTAGATGAATGATCAACAAATGATCTACCATTTCTAGTAAAGGGAGATAATGTCCTATGCAATTCGATAAATGACAACTCAGGAGTTCTTAGCCAAGGCGCAATAAAATTAGAAAGGAGTTTCTAATTTACATTAATCGGAGTTATGCATTTGAGAATTAAAAAATATATGATCAAATAAATAAGACTTGACAAAATTTGTATATTTTATAATGGATATATATTTATATGTATATATTTCTTAATCAAGTAGATTGATGAGTGGGTTAAATACCTACGAATTGAGAATCTTTAGCCATGAATTAATGTTTGTTTCTATGTGCTGCGTGTTACTTTTGACATGTTTTTATGTTATTTTGTAGGAAATACCACATCGGAGGAAGAACTGAACATATAGGATCAAAAGCGCATGAAAAGGAGCAAAGTAGGAATTCTAGAGCAGTAGTGCAGACGCCCCACTTCCTAGCGCAGCTGCCTCAAGTATGAAGAATGTAATGTGATTTCTGATAGAGTAGCGCGACCGCCCCATAAAGCAGGGTAGCCTCCCCAATCGGCGAGTGGTTTTAATTGTGCAATTTTTTGGACTGGGCCTGTGACGACCCCAAATCCGAGTTTCTTGAACCTCGGATCCGGTTCAACACTAGTACTACATTTCCTTATTGTTCATAAAATACAACAATATTATAATTGCTAAATAATCATTTGTTTACAATTTCACAACATCTCTTTCTATTCTAGAATCGCAATCTTTACAAATTTCTAGTATGTCTCAATATTAGATATAATACGACTTTCTATTACAATCAATTTGAGTATGTAAGACTCATGATACATACCAACCAATTCTTATACTACACAATCATTTGACCTGTCCAATTCGGACTGATATCTACAATGGTCATGTTAGACCTTCAGTGAATGTAATATGCATTCCTGTTTCTTGATCCTTATCAAGACTTCAAATACTTGTACTATCTGAAAATGTTGGTTTAAGCAAGAGTGAGCACGACGACTCAACATGTTTAACAGTTACACATAACACATTACATGCTTCACATATACTCTGCAATTTATACTTACATCATGCTTTTTATGCATTTCAGTTTATGTCATACTGCTCATGTATCACGTATAACATCTAGCATTTCATACTTCATATTTTACATGTAATCATACCTCATGCATATCACAATTATCATCAATATCGTTCTATTAACAATTTAATATCACATCATAGCATGTCAAGGCACATAGGAGCAAGTTCTGAAAAACTTGTCTAGTCGCTTCTACCATTTACGCTTATTTGCATCATTTGCTTAACCTACAATTTATATAACAAATTGACATAATCATTAGCTACCAAGACTTTTAATTAGTCTTAACTTAAGACCTTAACTTCAAATTATTAACTCTTAAGATGTCCGACAAACGAACCTTTAAGTTCCGGACAAAAACCCTAGCCCAAACATAGTTGGACATGTCGAGTACACTTTAATCATCTTACGCCTTCACTACACGTTCTGTGAGAATCCGAATTTTCGGAATTATTGAATAAGATTAAATAAAAATTTAATTGATAAAATTATCAAGGTTGTGTAAATTAATTATTATTTAAGGTATGTGATGGGATTTAATTAGTAAAATAAATTTGCCGGGATTTTTGTCGTCTCGTTTTTTAATATTAAAATGTCATTTTCCAATTTTAGCCTTTTGAATTAAATGTGATTTTGAAAAGGGTCGGCTTAGTGTCGACGGGGTTTTGAAATGTCGAATTTTTATGAGCCAATTGACCAGAGTCGCCAGTTGGTATATTTAAAATGGATGTACCAACTCATCCGAAATTTTATTTTCGTAATCGCTGGCTCATATGTGACTCCGAATTAATTGGTCCGCAAACCGAGATTCATAGAGTTTGGGGGTTTGCTTAAGCGAGGGGAAGGTGTTAGGCACCCCCCGACTTCCGTGAAACACGGTTACCGCAATCTTGATGTTTTCCTATCCTTTTAAATCCTAAAATGTGTGAGTTGCGTGTGTGTGTGTGTGTGTGCCTAAATGGAGGTTTGTGGTGAGTTTTGCATAAAAAGTTTGTTTTTTATTTAATATAGCAAACGTGTTTTGTCAGGAAAGTGTTTAGACGTCTTCTGATCCGAATGACGAGGCTTCGCTTTTTATAAGAAAGATTGATTTTAATTTCGCAAACGTTGAGGGTTTTTTATTAGATGTCATTTTTAGAAAACAAACAATTTTAAACTTTTGTCAAATAGGAATCGAGACTATACATTGCCTTCTAACAATTAATATAAATAAAATGAAGGCAACTTCTAGAACTCTTTAACCCTATGCACTAAGTTTAATGAAAACGTTATTTATTTTTCGAAAACATCTGTTATGACATTTTAAAACCAAATATAGCCTTTTTGTCAAACAAGGATCAAATTTCGCCAAAACTCTTTACCTTTTTTAAACCTCGTGTATCTAATATCCTAATTTGATTCCTTTTAGAAAATCTTTATCATTTGCCTTACTTGAAAACCATTTTTTGTGTCATGAATCAAAATAAACATTCAAACCGTGTCGGGGCTATCCACGGGCATGTGAGCCATCCAGACAACCCCAAACACCCACAATCACATACTTTATTATTACGGGGCCTTAACTCGATCCCGATTCGGTATCGCTTTAAGGCCCAATATTACATTTACACAACCACAAATCCCATATGATGATTACATATACCAAAAATGTCCATCATCGGGATTTGACCACGAGGATCTCCTCCCTAGGCTCACATTCACCCAAATCGTTGCACAACCAACCCTAAACCAAATCTAACGAGATTTAACATTGCTATCACACTATACAACCCCAAATATCACCAAATCAACACTACGCATTACTTATAACCATAACGAAAGAAAAAATCACCATACGGATATCATCGGGGCGTTAAGAGGAATTATGTTCCGATGGAACCCTCGCTAACGACACCTAATCCACAGATCATCGCCATTACAACAAAAAACTATATCAAATAACCAATCACAATGCTACATTAACAATACAAGCCATATAAACTCAAAAAAAAATCCTTTTCACCTTGCAAAAAATGCCAACTCAAGCTTCTATATCACGAAATAGATTACACCACAAGATTTCTAACTAATGAACACAACAACTGGGATATATTGCTTGAATCTAACAGCAAAATCGACCCCTCTCTCTCTTCCTCGCGAGCTCTGTCTCTCTCCTCTTTTCTTTTTCTTTTTTTCTATTTCCTTCTCTCGGGTGGAAGAAATGGCGATCTATACTGGTTCAGCAGGCAGCCGCAGATGCATCTGCGGCTGCCTGCTGTGGCCGTCTCCTCGGCTGCCGTGTGCCGCCCTCGAGCCGCGCGAAAGTCTTTTTGTCGGCAGCCGCGATTGCATCCGCGGCTGTCCGGCTCATTTTTCTCGAATTTCGTGCCACGCGGTACTAATTCGCCAATTTCTGCTGTGTTATTTTGGAATGTTGTTCCTTGATACATGAATCAATTCTGGGAATGGTTTCCCGGCATCGAGACCCCACCCTAATGCTGTAATTGTCGTGGTCCTTGGCCTTCTTTGGCGATTGCATCGGGCTTTGTCTGGATTGCCCGTAGGTCTCGCCTCAGATGACTCAATTCTCGTTTTGCGTTTGACAGCCTTGATCGTAAGTCGTGGTGGGAACTGCGTTTTGGCGCCCACCTCTCCTTTTCGTATGTTGGGTCAATTGACGATTTTGCCCTCCTGTCAGGGTTAGTATACAAGTGCAAAATTTGAGTGTCTACAGCTGCCCCTCTTTATCATGTTTATGGAATGAAATATGAAATGGACATGATAAAGAAGTAGGCACCTGGTGCACAGGAGAGACAGTATGTGTTTTATCGATGCAATGCATATGTTGAGATAATGCAAATGCCGCACTTGACATGATCGTGTAGGGGTTGATTCGAATTTCACGAATGGATGTTGCTTGGGTTTCGCATCCGACGGTCGTTCTTGGATTTGTCAGGTATCGTATCTGACGGTTCGCTTTTCAATTGGTCAGGTGTCGTATCTGACGGGTCATTTTTCAATTGGTCAGGGGTCGTATTTGACGGGTCGTTTTTCAATTGGTCAGGTCTCGTATCTGACGGGTCGTTTTTCAATTGGTCAGGTCTCGTATCTGACGGGTCCTTTTTCAATTGGTCAGGTCTCGTATCTGACGGGTCGTTTTTCAATTGGTCAGGTCTCGTATCTGATGGGTCATTTTTCAATTGGTCAGGTCTCGTATCTGACGGTTCGTTTTTCAATTGGTCAAGTCTCGTATCTGACGGGTCGTTTTTTCAATTGGTCAGGTCTCGTATCTGACGGGTCGTTTTTCAATTGGTCAGGTCTCGTATCTGACGGGTCATTTTTCAATTGGTCAGGTCTCGTATCTGACGGGTCGTTTTTCAATTGGTCAGGTCTCATATCTGAGGGGTCGTTTTTCAATTGGTCAGGTCTCGTATCTGAGGGGTCGTTTTTCAATTGGTCAGGTCTCGTATCTGACGGGTCGTTTTTCAATTGGTCAGGTCTCGTATCTGACGGGTCGTTTTTTAATTGGGTCAGGTATTTCTAAAATCTTATATCTTAACATGGGACTCGTTGCAGGTTGACTCGGGTAGCAAAAGGGAGGCAAAAATGGTCACCGGGACCAGCCGCAGATCCATCTGCGGCCAGCCGCAGATGCATCTGCGGCTGGGATCGGCCCCTACATCCGATCGCGACCCCCACTTCCTTTTCACTTTTTCGCTGTCCCTTTCTCTCGTTTTCGGTTTTCCTCGTCCCCTACCCGGCTTTTTCGTCTTTTGGACATCTTTTGGCCAAATCTGCTCCGATTAAAACACTCTACGCGCTTTGGGTAACGTTTTAACTCCTTTTTCTTTTATTTCTGCTTTCAATTGACTATGTATTTACTTGTTTAAATATTTTAATCTTAGTAATGCATGCCTATATGAGATATTGGGGTTAGCCGTAGCATACATAAACAAACAGGTCTTACAGTCATGCTTTATTTACTTTGAAAAAACATGATTTCAGTCATTTCATGCTCATGGTGCATTATTTTCACTCGCATTTGGGATTTGTTGGTTGCCTGATTTGATTAAACATGCCGGATCGTGCATGGGATGTCCATTTTACAAACGAAACTCTGCCGAAATTTCGGGAAATCTAGCGCACCCCTAGGGATTTATTCATGCATTTTCATTTCATAAACATATCATGCTGCCCTATGATTTTTTAGCAATATGCAATAAGATTTTTGAAAGATAACGAGCTAAGGATGTACCTCCTTTTCGTGATGCCGTTTCAGCCATGGATCCTGATGCTCCCAGTGGCTCCGCAGTGCCCCGGGTGGCGGGTGTCCGACGTCGCAGAGCGGCCACCCCAGCTCCAGCTCCCGTTCTGACTTGTCATTCCCGTAGATTGGCGGAGTCTATCCTTCGTCCCGTTCAGCCGAATATTGACGAGGATGCCCCAGCTGAGGCAAAGGCGGGCCCTTCGGGCACATCGGCTCCTCCCCCCACGCGTCGGACCTTACCAGGGGCCCGCGCCAGGATACCTGATCTGCTCGGTCCGGTTCTCAGTAGTCATCCCTCAGCTTACCTGGCGGCTAACGAGGTATATCCGTCGTTTTTAAGTTTATTCAAGTCCGTATGGTTACCATGTCTGACTTTTGATGGTTGTCACAGGTTCCTGAGTTTACCCAGCCTCGGGGCAACTGGTTTAGCATCTACACCCTCTATCATGCCTTGCATTCCGACTATAGGGGGATGGTTGATTCCTGGGGCTTCAGACATTTCTTCACCATTGCCCCTCGCCGGTGTCCGTGGGGTTATATGAGGGCTCTAGCTGAGCGCTGGTTCCATCATACACAGTCGCTTCATCTTCTTGACTGTGAGCTGGTGTTGACCCCTCTCGACTGGCGTTATATCACCGGGGTGGAGTTCTCTAGACCCCGGGTCCCTCTAGAGACTGACATTACCACCGCCACTGTTCGATCCCTGTTGGGATACTCTCCCCATGATAAGGTCTTTAAGGCCCGCAGCATTCGATCGGGAGCCCTGGCTGTAGATGCCATTGGAGGGGTCCTCTCTGAGCCCTTTCCTGAGGACCGGTCCGCTCGTGATTTTCTACTCCGCCGTCTGTTTCTGACCATTATGAGGGGCTGTTTTCTGGGGAACAACTCCTCGACTATCCATTCAGCATCGTCGGAGCCACCAGGGATGTTGACCGGATCGGGGATTATGACTGGGGCTCTTTCACCTTCGCATACTTCCTACAGGGTCTTCGTCTCCGCTCAGAGGGATAGACCGATGCCTGGCTCGGCTTCTACCCCTTCCTGCTAGTAGGTCCCTTTTATCATACAGTTCTCGTTTCATTCCATTTCTTTGTTCCTTCCTACTACTTATGGCTTTTCTGTTTTGTTTGACAGTTCTGGGCTTACGAGAGACTACCCTGCTTGCGGCCCGTTACTACCCTCGGCCCGGAGACTTATCCCAGGGGTCGTAGATGGCATCACAGTACTCTCGAGGAGACCCCAGTGTCCGATAGCTTCGCTCATTGTCGGCTGCAGTTAGAGCTGATCTCGTCCGCGGATATGACCTGGGTTCCTTACACGGCGGATCATTTGGCGGCTGGCCTTGCCGGTGGTTATGCCGCGGACCTGGAGCATGCCTTGTCCACTCGCCGTATTCCTTTTCTGACCTACGGTGGATGGGAGCTGTATCTGGGGGAGCGCGCCATCAGATGTGTGACTGGGGAGGCTCGTATCCCTTTGGCCCCTCCCTTAGAGAGAGCTTGGTTTGCGGATGCCCACCTTCCAGAGGCCCTGATGGCCGGGGAGGACGGATATATGCTTTCCGTCGGTCCTCACACGAGCGAGAGCTTCAGTGCCTGGTGGAGACCCCGCACTATCGGTCCTCAGACCCGAGCTACCTACTTCCTCGGAGACCTGGTTCACGGGTCGGTGATGATGACAGATTGGATGGAGTGTGTCCGTGTCCCCACCCACTCGGACCAGATTTTTTCACTCACTCGGAGGGTGGATCAGTTATCTCTCTTCGTTCGGAGCTTGGGCCGAGATCCAGAGGAGGCTTATGCTGCAGACCCGCAGGGATCTGATTTTGGCGCGGGCCCCGGTACATCGGATGCCCCAGTTCCGCCTTATTCCTGCCCAGACCTTAATTTTGAGGATGAGGTTGCCCTTCCCCAGGACTTGCCTGCAGATCAGTTTGACGATGACACCTTCATTGATGGCATAGATTTCACTGATTAGACTTTGATAGGCTAGGATCTCTGTATTTAAACCTGCTCGTTTTACTATCATTTCTCATTTCATGTATTATGTACAGACTTATTTCAATTTATGCACAATCATTTACTTTTGATGCTCCGTTCATTCCATCATAGTCTGTAGGATGCATGATTTATTATATATATGGATAAATAAAATTTGACCCCTGTATAGTCTTTTGATACTGCTTTTTACAGATGTCTTCTATAGATGTGGTTCGCGTGGGCCCTCACGCTCCCTCAAGGATCATTGGCCTGTTTCTTTCGTGGCTGGATAGTTTGCTACCCTCCGACCGAATCATTGCAGATGGTCTTCTGGGACACTCTTTTTCTCTTTTATCATTCCAGGTACCGCCGGGCTTTGTAGACGGCATTCTTAGTTGCTGGGTCCCTGACAGACACGTTTTCAGGTTTGGGATGGAGTATCTGACCCCCACACTTGAGGAGTATGCTCGCTTCACCGGCTTATCCGTGGATGGTCCCTGTGCACGGGTTACCTCTGGCCATATGCGTCGCCAGTTCCTGACTTTCACAGGCTTGTGGAGGACAGCCCTGCTATCTGTGACCTCCTCTGGCCACCTTGTTCCTCTATCCTTCCTGGTTAACAGATTTGGCTCGGTGGATAGCTTCTCTCGATTCTCCAGTGATTTTTCAGTATCTGAGGAGCGCTGGGGCGCTTTGAGAGTGGATGTTTTGATGGCTTGTGTCATATCAGCCCTGTACATGCCTGCAGGGGACGCCCTCCTGGATATGCGGGTTATCGCAGAGGTTCAGGCCCTTCAGGAGGATCATACTATCCTTCCCATGATACTTGCCGAGACTTACCTATCGGCCTCGTACTGCCATTCCTTCTCTGGTCGCATCTTCAGGGGAAGTTCTACTTTACTGTACGTATGGTTCATGAGCCACCTCAGACCCATCGGGCAGTTTCGTCGACACGGGTTCTGTTTCAGCCACAGCCTGGCCATGCAGTTCTCTTTCCGTCCCCGGCGATGCACGGATACAGCATCATGGAGGGAGTTCTTATCGGCCATTGAGGAACCTTTCCATCTTCTGATCTATTCGGGTTATTGCTCCTTCCAGAGTTTCCTAACTCATGTGCCACATTTTGATTTCCTCCCTCTCCTTGGCTTGAGGGAGGTGACGACTTATCATCCCTTAGCGGTCATGGGGCAGTTTGACCAGATGCAGGATCTCCATCTTTTTACGGGAGCTGCTGACTACCGATTTCTCATATCGCCTCAGACGGAGAGGGAGTTGCTGAGGGTATACGATCTTTGGTCACATAGGGTCGCGGCCGAGTTTGGGGAGAGTCACCCCGGTCAGACACCCGATTATCTGTTATGGTTGCAAGGAGATTTTGAGATGGCCGACTTTGATCTGAATGTAGTATTGGGGGGTTCTCAAGGACTTTCCCCTGGTGAGACCAGTTCAGATGCGGTCATTCCTATGGAGCTTTCAGGATTAGCGCCCAGGTCTGGGGTTGAGGAGGTTTCTGTTTCGGTACATGTCCCTTCCCTTGATTTGGCGGATCGGACCCAGAGATTAATGATTGAGGGTACCCGGCTCCGGTCTGCCTTGAGTGCCACCGAGATTGAGAGGGATACCGCGCACGCGGAGCGGGATGCTGCCGTACTAGCCTGTGATGCCGCCCTCTCTGCCAGAGATAGTGTTATCGAGCAGGTCAGATTTGTCATGGAGGGCCATTCTGCGACTGTTACCAGCGCTGCTGCTCTTCTGACTCGGATCGACATGATGGGACAGCAGATTGCGGGTGAGCCGGAGGTTCATGATGCCTCGACTATTCTGTCTATCCTGCTCCAGCTGGTCTCCGACCGGTAGATGATTTTATTCCCTGCACGGACTATGTCAGTTTCATCACTTTTATTTAAAAGACAGACTTGTAATCAAAATGTTTTGTATATATAGAGAAATATTTATGGTTTTAGTCATTTCCCTTTTTGATGCATCGTTGCCCTTCATTGGATCCTCATTTTATCCAGCCGATTATGATTTCGATATATCGCCTTATTTCTCTCCTCAAGTCTTGATTGGAACTCCACAGATATTGCCGCGCGCCCCCTTTGATTTCATTGAAGAGAGTCTCGGACTTTGGGCTAATTATGTGGCTAGGTTTGGGGAAGACTCGGAATGTCTTTGTCAAAGTAGGGTTTCGGGGTTTTTCTGGAAATGGGTTTGGTACAGGGACAAGGTTTATTATTTTGTATAGAACGGACCGCGCCATGATGGCTGCCTACGTACTCCCACAAGGTCAGGAGATCAGGTCCTACGTAGTTCGAGTTACAAGGGAGAGAATTTTTATTATTTTTTTTTTATTTTTTTTATTTTTTTTTATTTTATTTTTATTTTTTTTTAAGCATAGAACCGTTTCACAGAGTCAGAATTCAGGGGCTGCGGAAATACCTCGCCATCCATTTCTTGTAGGATAAGGGCCCCTTCAGATAGGACTTTCTTGATCACAAAGGGTCCTTCCCAATTTGGAGCGAATTTCCCCTTGGCTTCGTCTTGACAGGGCATGACCCTCTTTAGCACTAAATCATTTTCCTTGAACTTTCGGGACCGTATCTTTTTGTCGTACGATCGAGAAATGCGTTGCTGATACAACTGACCGTGTAATATAGCCGCCACTCTTCTCTCATCTATCAAGGCTAACTGGTCGTATCGACTTTGTATCCAATCCTCCTCGTCAATCCGAGCATCGAGCAAAATTCGGAGGGATGCCATCTCCATCTCTACTGGCAAAACGGCCTCCATCCCATATACCAAGGCGTACGGGGTTGCCCCTGTAGACGTACGAACTGATGTCCGATATGCAAACAGTGTGAGGGGTAGCAAGTTCGGCCATCCCCGATGATTGGCAGACATTCTTGCCATAATTCTCTTTATATTCTTATTCGCCGCCTCCACGGCCCCATTCATTTTGGGCCTGTAAATGACAGAATTGATATGCTTGATTTTGAATTGGGCGCACAATTCTTTCATAAGGGCATTGTTCAGATTCTTGGCATTGTCGGACACCAAGATTTCAGGCTGTCCGTACCGGCAAATGACATTGTTCCTGATGAAACTGACTATAACTTCCTGCGTTACTTTGGGGAAAGAAGCTGCCTCCACCCATTTAGTGAAATAGTCAATCATGACAAAAATGAACCGGTGGCCGTTGCTTGCTTTGGGCTCCACAGGCCCGATAACATCCATACCCCACATGGAGAACGGCTAAGGGGAAGTCATACAATGCAGTTCATTAGGAGGCGCATGCATCACATTACCATGTGCTTGGCATTAAAAACATCGCTTGACATGATCGTCACAATCAGCCTTAAGTGATAGCCAGTAGTGCCCCGTTCTCAGAATTTTCTTGGCCAACATTGGTCCACTCATATGCGGCCCACATACTCCACCGTGCACTTCGCCCATGATTTTCTGTGCTTGAGTCTCGTCTACACATCGCAATAGTCCCAAGCCTACATCCCTCTTATACAGGGAATCTCCGCTTAAATAGAATTTCATCGCCATCTTCTGGATTCTCTGCCTGTCCGTTCGGTTCGCCTGGTCGGGGAGCGATCTATCCCTCAAATATTTCAGTATGTCATAATACTAGGGCTGATTTGGCTGAACCACATCTTCTGACAATTTCGATATATATTCTTCGTAAGCGGGAGCATTTTGCACTGTTATTTCAATCTGTGGAGTGGCTTTGCCTTTGAGTACATGGACTAATGAAGCCAGGGTGGCCAATGCATCGGCAAAGTCATTCCGCCCCCTGGGAATGTGTCGGAAAGCTATGTCTTCAAATTCTTGCATTAATCGGATCACACACCGGTGGTAGGGGAGTAACCGAAGCTCCTTAGTGCCATATACCCCTGTCGCCTGTCTGATTACCAATTCTGAATCCCCGAATACGGCTAATCTTTTCACTCCCATATTGCGGGCGAATCTCAGTCCCAATATACATCCTTCGTATTCAGCCGTATTGTTTGAGTTACTGAACTTTAATTTGGTGAGAACAGGGTATTGCTCGCCCGTAATGGAGACCAGGACTGCTCCAGCTCCAGCCCCTTCAGCATTCATGGCACCGTCAAAATACATTTTCCAAAACTGCCCTTCGTCATCACACCTCGCCTGCTGGACCCACAGCATGTCTTCACCCGGTAGGAAAGTCTCTAAAGGCTCCGTCCCCCCTGTCGGCATCTCTGATAATTGATCTGCAATTCCCTGCCCCTTCATGGCTTTCTGGGTAACATACAGGATGTCAAATTGCTGTAGGATTAACTGCCACCTCGACAATCGACAATTCAGCATTGGTCTCTCAAATATATACTTCAAGGGGTCGATCCGCGAGATCAAATAGGTAGTGTGTCCATGGAGGTAATGCTGTAACCTCATAGCAGCCCAGGCCAAGGCGCAACATGTTCTCTCGATCGGCGTGTAATTCTGTTCACAGCTGCTGAATCTCTTGCTGAGGTAATAAATGGCATGCTCCTTACCGGATTCACTCTTCTGCCCCAGCATACAACCCATCGCCATATCATTCACGGATATATACAGGAAAAGGGGAATCCCGTCCTTTGGCGGTACCAGCACTGGCGCTTCTGTTAATTGCTTCTTAATAGTCTGAAAGGCCTTTTGGCATTGACTGTTCCACTTCCGGGAGGCATCTTTCCTTAACAGTTTGAAGATTGGTTCGCAGGTGGTGGTCAGATGGGATATGAACCGACTGATGAAGTTTATCCTCCCCAAAAATCCCCTTATCTCTTTCTCTGTACGGGGAGCTGGCATATCCATAATAGCCCTGATCTTAGCCGGATCCAGTTCGATACCTCGATTGCTCACCAAGAATCCAAGGAGCCTACCTGACTGAACCCCGAAGGCACATTTGGCTGGATTGAGCTTCAAATTATACTTCCTGAGCCGCTCAAATAGCTTCTTAAGGTAAGTCACATGGTCAGATTCCGCCTTCGATTTCACAATGATGTCATCCACGTAAACCTCTATTTCTTTGTGCATCATGTCGTGGAACAGGGCCATCATGGCTCTCTGATAAGTGGCTCCTGCATTTGTGAGGCCGAAAGCAAGTCGTCTATAACAAAACGTGCCCCATGGGGTGATGAAGGCAGTCTTTTCTCGATCCTCTTCCGCCACCATTATCTGGTGATACCCCGCGAAACAATCGACAAATGAATACATTTCATACTGAGCTGTGTTATCCACCAAGATGTGTATGAAAGGCACTGGAAAGTTATCCTTAAGACTGGCCTTGTTCAGATCCCTATAATCCACGCACACTCTCACCTTTCCTCCAGGCTTTGCCACGGGGACTATATTGGAAAGCCATTCTGGGTAAGTAGACACCATGATGATCCCAGCCTTGAATTGCTTGACTATATCTTCCTTCACTTTCAAGCTCCACTCCGGTTTCAATTTTCTCAGCTTCTGCTTAACTGGCCTGAAACCCTCCTTGATAGGCAATCGATGTACCACAATATCAGTGGACAAGCCGACCATGTCTTCGTGTGACCAAGCAAATACATCCTCATATTGGCTCAATAGTTCAGTTATCTCTGTTTTCTGGTCTGGAGTTAAGTCTGCCCCAATTTTCAGCTCTTTGGGATTCTCAGGGTTTCCTATGTTGATGGTGATGGTTTGGTCTAAGTTGGGTTTGGGTTTATCCTCGAATCACTCTTTGATCTCGTCGGGAGCGTCGTCATCATCTGCTTCGTCCTGCTCAATTCCCATCAAATCGAAATCCAGTTCTATATCAAAATCATAATCGTCTTTCAAATTTGGAAAATCGTTTGTTAGGCTAGAATGACTCAAATCGGTACACCTGACATGAAACAAAAATATTTGTCATATATATAAACATTAGGTACATGACTTCCTTTTCAATAATCATGACAAAAGTATGAAATAGACGTGCAGATACATAAAAACAAAAACACCGTCTTAAAAACCCCTTGATCCCCCTACTGGACAAGATTCCCGGACACTCCTGCATTTACCCTTTTCTGGATACTACTAGCTGCACGGTCCAATTCCTGGGGATCACTTCGGTTTTATAGCTAGTGATTGAGGGGATCTCTGTATCTGGCACCTCCTCTATGATTGCAGCAACTTGGTTCCGGCTTTCATTTTCACTTTCCCCCGGCACTTCTAACCCGGCCCAATTGATAAATGGCATAATCTGCTGGCCTTTAGTTATCTTCTCTTTCCCTTTTTCATTGGGGCCTGACTGCCCTGGGAGATGACACTTCTCCTCAAACTGTTCCATAATTTCTTGCAAGAAATCCATCTGATGGACCAATCCTTTGGCTGGGGGAACCTCCACCTTACCCTCTGCTTCAGACGCAGGCTTGATTATCCTCGGGGATTGTTCATTATTGGCCATCGGTATCGGGACTCCGGTTATCCGCACGGGAACTTTCTTGTGTGAGTTCCTTGGCCTTGCACCTCCGTGATATCCTTACCCCGCCTTGCCTGACTGCACTGGTACCTGGATGGGCTCGGTGATCCCTTGGCTGTGCTTGCCTAGTCCTTGCCCCGGCTGAAAGTTCATTGCCATCATTTCCCGGGTAACGAAGGTGAGCTCGGGGGACATCTTAAGTTTTAACTCCGGAGCTCCCAACTGCTTGTACTGAGGGGTGCTGATTTCAAACGCCTGATAGCTTATCGGTTCGGCCGACTCGTCCACATGGATCACCGGCATGCCTTTTACAGAGGGAACGGGGCAGTCAGATTCTGCGACGATTGTTGCCAAATGTCCCTCAACGATAAACTTTATTTGTTGATGCAGGGTGGAGGGAACTGCCCCAGCCATATGAATCCAGGGCCTCCCTAAAAGCATGTTGTAACTGGCCGTGATATCTAGCACCTGGAAGGAGATGTCAAAAGTATAAGGCCCGATCTCTACCGGCAGCTCAATCTCCCCTACCGTGTCCTTTCGAGATCCATCAAACGCCCTTACCACCATCTGGCTGGCCCGCAGGCGCTTAGGGTTGATTTTCATCTTCTCCAGAGTACTGTATGGGCAAATATTCAGGGCTGACCCCCCATCAATCAAGACTCCGTTCATCACGTACCCGGAGGAGATAACCGCAATGTGTAATGGCCTCCGGTGCCCCCTCCCTTCTTCGGGGATGTCGTCGTCGGTAAATGATATTACATTGTTGTCCAATAGGTGGCCCACCAAGTGGCCAAATCTTTCCGTACTAATTGACTTGGGAACATGAGCCTCTTCCAGGACTTTGCTCAATACCTGATAATGATCAGTGGACGCCAATACCAGGTCCGAGATAGATGTCAGGGGTGGTTGCACCTCCAGTGCCTTGACCACATCTGCCTTGCCGTGCTTCATTTTCTCCCAAAACTCCAATGCTTTTTTCTCCGATATTTTCCCGTTTTCCCTTCTCGTTTTCTCAAGAACCCTCCTGGGTAGATACAATGGATTTCCCTTTGAGCTAACTGATGCACAGCTGGCCTCCTCCTCGGTCTTCCCCTCGTAATTCCACGGGACAGCCTTCAGATTGGTAATCGGCAATTGTGATCTGGCGGCTATGACAAGGGGTCTTGGGGCTGATAACCGGATAGGCTCTGTTTTGGTATCTCGAATCACGCCAACCAACTTGATAGGCTTCTTTTGCACATCTTCCTGGGCATGGGTCATAGCAATCTCCTCTTCTATCCTCCTTATGTATTTCAATTTTAAGGGGCCCTGCGCCCCACTGGTTTCTATTACGTTCACGCCTCCTCCATTATGCTCGGGAAGAGGGTTGGCCTTTACATTTGGGGGTTCCGGTTGCTCTACCACTATCTCTCCGCTGTCGATCATGTTCTGGATTTTATGTTTTAGTGACCAGCATTCTTGGGTGTCGTGCCCCGGGGAAGCCGAGTGGTAAGCGCATCTCTTGCTAGGGTCATATCTCCTGCTCTTTGGGTCTGACGGAGGCGCTAGCTCTGTAATCTTTTTCTGGCCTACCAACATGGCCAGTATATGTTCCAATGAATCCCCTAATGGGGTGAACTCCCTCTCTGGCGGCTTTTCGAATTTTCGGCGCCCGTCATATCTCTGATTGTTGAAATTTGATGGTCGTGGGGCCTCATTTCTTTGCATGCGGACCGGGGGGTTGGTCATTGTTTTCCCAGATAGTCCTTGCAGTACCAGGGACACATCCTCTTCCTTTTTCTTATGGGGTTTCCGGGATGAACTGCCGTAATTCCCACTCTGGATTTGCTCAGCAACAGCTTCAAGAGCTGTGAAATCTCGGATCTTTCTCGACTTCAATCCCATCTCAGCCATCTCCCCATGCTTGATCATTTCCGCAAAAGGCTTCCCCATCCCAGCCATCACTCTTTCATAATAAGGAGCTTCCTGGATATCAATGAAAGTCATAACCATTTCTGCCTCACTCATGGATGGGTTCACTTGGGCTGCCATCCTCCTCCACTACTGAGCATAGTCCCTGAAGGATTCATTGGTCTGCTTTCTGATCTTAGTCATCTGATATCGATCCGGGGCCATCTGGGATTGAAAGCTGTACTGCGTTAGGAAGGTGTGGGCCAGCTCCTCCCAGTTGTGGATCTTGGCATTATCCAATCTCGCATACCATGTCCTAGCCTCCCCTGTCAGGCTTTTCTGGAATAGTTGCATTCTTAATGACTCGTCCTCAGCATATCCCCCTAGCTCTCCGATGTATACTTTCAGATGCGTATAAGGATCCCCTGACCCGTTATATTTTTCAAATTCGGGGAGTTTGAACTTTTCGGGATATCTGGTTCCCGGAAATATGCACAAATCGGAGTAGTTTACACTGCCATATGACCCAATCCCCTTCATAGTTTTGATGGCCTCTTCCATCTGTTTTATCTTCTTACTAACACCGCTGGCCACCTCGTCCTCTGGGATGGTAATGACTTGCTTTGGTAACTAAACTTTTGGAGTTTCTGGGGTCAGTACGTTCTCTTGCGATGATGGCCCCGGCGGGTCCTCGAGCTGTGGCCCTGATTTTAGTTTGAAATGCTCTTTGAGCAACATAGTCAGCTCCGTCATTTGATTTCTCACAGCGTTGAACTCTTCCCGAGATACGGGAGCCAGGTCAGGATTAGGGTTCTCAGCCATCTCGACTGCTAATTCTCTGGCTTTCTTAGATCGGAGACGGGTTTGGGGAGCAATCCTGCAAATAAAGTACGCCAAGGTTTAGTTCCGGGAAATGGTATTGGCAGATGCATGCTAAAGCAATTATTTTTGTATTTTTGGGTTTTGTAATTTTTTTCTGCAAAACAGGGTCAGTGTCCTTTTATTTTAACCAAGGTAATGACACTGTGCAATTTATGATGCTCTCCAAGCTGTTCCTGTAAAACAGAGGTTAGTACTTTATTTGGACAAAAGTGGTTGGTACAAAATGATTGACTACAGTATGATATTACGTGCGTAAAGTGGAAAAAGGGTATGAAGAGACTTCCCACGCGTCGGGTTTATCTGAGGCTGACCTACCCTAAGTTATTCTCGCGGGCTTTTTGGCATGAAGGTTCCCAGATCTTCGCAACATACTAGACGGGAATAAATCCGGTCTTTCAATTGGATTGGATCTGAGTGGATGCTTTTCCTGAGCCTCGCCGGGGAGCACCCCTTTGAGTCCAGTAATCCACATCCGACGGGTTTGCCTCAGGAGGAGGAACTGCTCAACATACATTCATCATACATTCATCGTACCTCACCGTATGCATATGATGCTAATAACATAAAGCTTTTGAAAAGAAATCTCAATCACACCATTCACATACACGCAAAAAAACAAATTAACGCAAGCAACGCAACCACATATTTTTAGATTTTTAAAGGATAGGAAAACATCGAGATTTTAAATGCGGCTTAAGCCCTCTACTGTCCCCAGCGGAGTCGCCAGCTGTCGACGCCGGGATTTTCATCGTCTCGTTTTTTAATATTAAAATGTCCCTTTCCAATTTTAGCCTTTTGAATTAAATGTGATTTTGAAAAGGGTCGGCTTAGTGTTGACGGGGTTTTGAAATGTCGAATTTTTATGAGCCAATTGACCAGAGTCGCCAGTTGGTATATTTAAAATGGATGTACCAACTCATCCGAAATTTTGTTTTCGTAATCGCTGGCTCATATGTGACTCCGAATTAATTGGTCCGCAAACCGAGATTCATAGAGTTCGGGGGTTTGCTTAAGCGAGGGGAAGGTGTTAGGCACCCCCCGACTTCCGTGAAACACGGTTACCGCAATCTTGATGTTTTCCTATCCTTTTAAATCCTAAAATGTGTGAGTTGCGTGTGTGTGTGTGTGTGTGTGCCTAAATGGAGGTTTGTGGTGAGTTTTGCATAAAAAGTTTGTTTTTTATTTAATATAGCAAACGTGTTTTGTCAGGAAAGTGTTTAGACGTCTTCTGATCCGAATGACGAGGCTTCGCTTTTTATAAGAAAGATTGATTTTAATTTCGCAAACGTTGAGGGTTTTTTATTAGATGTCATTTTTAGAAAACAAACAATTTTAAACTTTTGTCAAATAGG
Source organism: Hedera helix (assembly GCA_947179155.2). Lineage (NCBI taxonomy): Eukaryota > Viridiplantae > Streptophyta > Magnoliopsida > Apiales > Araliaceae > Hedera > Hedera helix. The sequence continues at coordinate 17,485,361 of OX359269.1, forward strand.
AATCGAGACTATACATTGCCTTCTAACAATTAATATAAATAAAATGAAGGCAACTTCTAGAACTCTTTAACCCTATGCACTAAGTTTAATGAAAACGTTATTTATTTTTCGAAAACATCTGTTATGACATTTTAAAACCAAATATAGCCTTTTTGTCAAACAATGATCAAATTTCGCCAAAACTCTTTACCTTTTTTAAACCTCGTGTATCTAATATCCTAATTTGATTCCTTTTAGAAAATCTTTATCATTTGCCTTACTTGAAAACCATTTTTTGTGTCATGAATCAAAATAAACATTCAAACCGTGTCGGGGCTATCCACGGGCATGTGAGCCATCCAGACAACCCCAAACACCCACAATCACATACTTTATTATTACGGGGCCTTAACTCGATCCCGATTCGGTATCGCTTTAAGGCCCAATATTACATTTACACAACCACAAATCCCATCTGATGATTACATATACCAAAAATGTCCATCATCGGGATTTGACCACGAGGATCTCCTCCCTAGGCTCATATTCACCCAAATCGTTGTACAACCAACCCTAAACCAAATCTAACGAGATTTAACATTGCTATCACACTATACAACCCCAAATATCACCAAATCAACACTACGCATTACTTATAACCATAACGAACGAAAAAATCACCATACGGATATCATCGGGGCGTTAGGAGGAATTATGTTCCGATGGAACCCTCGCTAACGACACCTAATCCACAGATCATCGCCATTATAACAAAAAACTATATCAAATAACCAATCACAGTGCTACATTAACAATACAAGCCATATAAACTCAAAAAAAAATCCTTTTCACCTTGCAAAAAATGCCAACTCAAGCTTCTATATCACGAAATAGATTACACCACAAGATTTCTAACTAATGAACACAACAACTGGGATATATTGCTTGAATCTAACAGCAAAATCGACCCCTCTCTCTCTTCCCCGCGAGCTCTCTCTCTCTCCTCTTTTCTTTTTCTTTTTTTCTTTTTTCTTCTCTCGGGTGGAAGAAACGGCGATCTATACTGGTTCAGCAGGCAGCCGCAGATGCATCTGCGGCTGCCTGCTGTGGCCGTCTCCTCGGCTGCCGTGTACCGCCCTCGAGCCGCGCGAAAGTCTTTTTGTCGGCAGCCGCGATTGCATCCGCGGCTGTCCGGCTCATTTTTCTCGAATTTCGTGCCACGCGGTACTAATTCGCCAATTTCTGCTGTGTTATTTTGGAATGCTGTTCCTTGATACATGAATCAATTCTGGGAATGGTTTCCCGGCATCGAGACCCCACCCTAATGCTGTAATTGCCGTGGTCCTTGGCCTTCTTTGGCGATTGCATCGGGCTTTGTCTGGATTGCCCGTAGGTCTCGCCTCAGATGACTCAATTCTCGTTTTGCGTTTGACAGCCTTGATCGTAAGCCGTGGTGGTAACTGCGTTTTGGCGCCCACCTCTCCTTTTCGTATGTTGGGTCAATTGACGATTTTGCCCTCCTGTCAGGGTTAGTATACAAGTGCAAAATTTGAGTGTCTACAGCTGCCCCTCTTTATCATGTTTATGGAATGAAATATGAAATGGACATGATAAAGAAGTAGGCACCTGGTGCACAGGAGAGACAGTATGTGTTTTATCGATGCAATGCATATGTTGAGATAATGCAAATGTCGCACTTGACATGATCGTGTAGGGGTTGATTCGAATTTCACGAATGGATGTTGCTTGGGTTTCGTATCCGACGGTCGTTCTTGGATTGGTCAGGTATCGTATTTGACGGTTTGTTTTTCAATTGGTCAGGTGTCGTATCTGACGGTTCGTTTTTCAATTGGTCAGGTGTCCCTAGAGTTGCAGAAATTACGAAAATGCCCTTGGACTTTTCGGGAAATTCCAGTTATGTCCTTAAGGCCGCAAAAATTACTAAATTGCCCCCAGAAATTATTTTTAATTGAAATGAATGTTTAAAAATGGTTTAAAAATCAAAGAAAATTATAGAAAAATACTAAAAATATAGAAATGATGTTTAGGCATTAAATTTAATATTTTTGTAAAAATGTTAAATATTGGTGATTAATATTTAAATATTCTAAATATTAATCTAATGAATAAATGTAAATCCGGACAACCGAATACGCTAAAATTTGTCCAATGAGCTGGGTTGTCTGTATGGAAAGTATATGATATTAAGTTAAATTAATTTATTAAGGAACGAGGTTAATATAATTACCCATATTATTGAATAATTGGCCCAGAAATGGTATTAATTAATTAAATTAATATCATAAAAGGATAAATAATTATTATTTGATTATTTTATAATTATAGGTTGATTTAGTTAAGGGTTTGAGCTATCAATTTAAATAATTGGACGACAGGCAAGTTCTTCAGTTCTTTAATGTTAAATGTTGTCTGTTATGATATGTTAAATGCATATAAATTATGTGTTATGTGATCTGTGGCTAATATGACAACTATGTGTACTTTGTGCGATGATGTGAGATATATTGCTATAGTAGAAGCACAAGCACGTAATGTATGACACACACTGAGCACGTTAAGGTATGTGCTACGTGAAACATAAACTGTTGAACTTGCTGAGCCGTTGTGCTCATTACTGCTTAATAAACGTTTTTGCAGGAAAGAAATAAATTTCAAGAATTTCAGATTATATAGAGACAGTTTACCAAGGAAGGTTGTGACTGTTATTATATTTTAATATTATAAATCAATGTGAACAAATTGCTAAGTTACTTTGATATGCTATATATACAGATAAGTGGGATCTGAATATGATGTGTATAGTTAAACTATGAACTGAAATTGTTCAACATGAATATTTTGATAGAGACTATCATACATTTGATGATGAATCATGAAACAAAGAATAATTGTATAGATATGAATGATATTAAAATTTGAATGCCGAGCTTTATGATACAAGAAAGAAAAGAAAAAGTAAAGGTTGCGATCCAGGAACTAGGATCCAGATGTAAGGATTTTAAATATCTAAATATTTTAATACAATAATTGAATTGAGAAAAAGAAAAAAATTTATACCGAAAAATTTGGTAATTGTTGATTTTAAAATCAATTAAGGGATCAATTAAGGTGATTAAAGATTTATTAACGGACTGAAATTTGGACGTTATGAAGATAAGGTATAATAAATACAAAATTAAAGGGAATAAAGTTGGTCGAATTTCGGGGTCGTTACAGTTGGTATCAGAGCTAGAGGTTATAAACCTTAGGAAAATGATACATTAAGCTATAACCGAAAGTAAGAAAGAGTACGGTTAGTTGAGTGTTCTGAAAACTCCAGCGTATGGTAAACTCGTGACTCATTATTATATGGTGGAGCCCCTTTAGCGAATGGGCGATTATGACCTGACTAGGACAAGCTCATCAGCCATATGATTATGATAAGTTTCTGAGTCCAAATACGTGATAAGTTTGATGAACATGGGAAATTAAAATAGAAATAGGTAAGTTAAGAAATACAGATCTCAGATATTAACTAAAGTAAAGAAAATATGAAAGATATAAGATTATAAGGAAGAGATAAAGATGTTAAAAAAGATTTGAATAAAGGTAACAAATTGAGAAAATTTATAAGTTCAGTTAAGAACATATCTGAAAGAATATTTGAAATGATTCAAAGATGAATCTCAAAGAAAATCAGGGGACACTTGATTCAAGTAATAAAGATGACAAGGTAGTCTAAAAAGTACAGAAAGAGATCATAATAATATGATCAGGAACAGTGAGAGGATCGTACTACGATACGATCACGAGATAAGGGAAGCGAGTAAGGAATAGATTATAAAGCAAGATCATGATGGGATTAAATGAGAATGTGAAATAACAGAGAGACCTGTTAATGGTTCAAAAAGGTATATGGTACTATGAAATAGTACAAGAAGAATTCAGAGAATGATAAAGCGTGAATGACAGAAAGGATATGATAAGGGGGTAGAAAGCTTGGGTATAAAATTTCAATTGAGGACTCACGTGGTAATTGAGTTGCACGATCCTTTGTATGGGCGGGGGATTTGTGTTTACTTAGTTACTATGTAATAATCATTAAAATGTTAGAGTCGCGTTAGCAGTTTTGATAAATAGATAATATTAAGTTTAGACACGAGTTCTTAAAACTCATGCATGTGGCAAGTCCATGACTCATAATTGTATGGTATGTTTTGAGCCCCTCAGCATATAGATAGTCTTTGATTTGTTCTTAGACTACATATTGCTAGGACAAGCTTCTAAACTCATATTCTTGTGGTAAGTTCCTGGACTCATAATATGTGGCAAGTTTGATGAACTATACGGGGGTATAAAAAAGTTGGAGTAGATAGAAATTTTAATAGTCCTAGCAATAAATACAAGTAATTAAGTGAGGAAGCAGAAGGTGAATGTTAGGGAATTTAGGATATTCCCACTCTTCTAGCTTTGCTAGACTTCAAAATTTTTGACCTCAAGCTAATTTGACACGAATATGCTTTGAAAAATGTAAATGAATTTTAAGCGATCTAAAAAGTGTCTATGCTACTTGTTCGGCTGGACAAAAATATTTTTACATCAAAATGTATTTCAAAAGAATCATCAATGCACCTTTTAGCCCGGTGTAGATGTGATGAATGACGAAATGCTCAACGTGTTGTTGAGATGGTGCGGTACTATTTCGTCATAAGATAATTCAACACCATAAAGTATGGTGTAGGAATTATTAACGACGGAATTCTCAACGTACTGTCAAGATGATGCGGTAACATGAAGTCATAAATGATTTTGATTTATAAAAGTATGTCAAAGCTATAAGTCAATGCTATTTGATTCGGCTAGACGTTTTGAAAAGTTTTGACATGATGAATGTTTTAAAAATTTCTGCGAGTTATAAATTGTTAAAAGTAAGTATATGCTAATTGATCTAGCTAGACAAGCGTTGAAGAAATATAAGTCTAAGCTATTGATTCAACTAGATAAATTTTGAAATATATTCATTGAATTCATATTCTTTGAAAGTTATACCAATCAAATTACTTTTGAATGAATTCTAAGGCTGAGATAAACAAAAAGATTAAGAATATTACGGGTTGATCGAATGGTCATCTGGCATAAGAAGACACAGGCATTGCAGATTGATCATCTGGCATGCCAATATATGGTGAAACATCCATCACTTTAATGACAAACTGATCCATTGTCAGGGTTTGCAGTATGAAGTACTCGGGGAGCGAAGTACTGTAAACCGGGATAAATGTTCGTTCAGCATATCATGAAAGTTTTTTTCCAAAATAAAAATATTGAATTCCTCTACTCTTATGAAGATTGGATGGTAGGATGGGGTAGTATTATTTAAGTGTGAGTGATAATGGAAGTAATAATTGTGAAGTAAAGAAATTATGAAATATGATGGATTAAAAAATTGTAACATGCAATGACTGAGAGAAAGAAAGGAAAGAAAGATAGGTGGAATAAATGTAAAAAAATTGTGTAAGTTACAAATAAATGAAGTACGAGTACATAGAAATTTCAAGGACGAAATTTTATGAAGGAGGGGTGAATGTGACACCCAGGATTTTTTAGAGTAATTTCAAATAAGGATTATGATGAATTAAGTAAAGGATAGTATTGGAAGCCCAGCGTTGAATGATGAAGATATCGAGGAATGATTTATGAAATGTGAAGAAGATTTAAATGAATTAAGAAAAGAAAGTTGAAAATACAAAGAGATGTTGATATAAATGAGGTGCAATAGAGAGTATGAAATAAATGGATTGAGTAAGGGTAAGTGTGATCAAAGAAATGAATTTTCCCAGAGAATGAGAAATTATCTTGATAAGTATATCAAGAAATGAATTAAAGTGTTACTAATAAATTTTTAGAGAAATATGAAATGTAATATTACAAAGAAATTGTAAATTGAGTAAAGAGATGAATATTCTGACTGTACGACCATTATTGTATTATCCATGTAAGTTATGGATATTAAAGAGGCAAGATATGATTATTATGGAAATAGTTGTGATTTATCAAGATAAAGGTATAGCAAGGTGCTATGAGTAATATACGTATGATTATTACGGCAATTATGATTCCGATGACGGAATCATGTTAAAAGGGGAAGAATGTGAGAATCCGAATTTTCAGAATTATTGAATAAGATCAAATAAGAATTTAATTGATAAAATTATCAAGGTTGTGTAAATTAATTATTATTTAAGGTATGTGATGAGATTTAATTAGTAAATTAAATTTGTACGGAGACCATGATAAATTGTGAGGAATTAAAATAATTTAAAAGTAAATAAATTGTTTAAAAACAATTTATGAAGAATAAAAGAAATTTTAGGTAAAGGTACAATAAAGTGTACAATTAAATTGTAATGGAAGTACAGAAATTAAATGAGGTTATGTACATTTGTATATATATGTGTTTACGTTTAATTGTTGTAATTATAAATATTATTAATTATGGAAATTAAGGGATTAATAATTAAATTAATCCAATTTTAAATGAAAAACGAATGAGGAAGTTAATAAAATTGTAATTATTGATTTTAGATTTAATTAAGAATTATGGTGGAAATTTAGAAATTGATTGAGAAGAAATATAATTATATAAATTATATAATAATAAATTATATAATTTATATAAGAAAATTAAAGTGATGTATAAAGGAAATTATAATTATATAAATTATATAAGGATAATTATATAATTTATATAAGAGAATTAAAATAATGAGAAAGTTAATAAATGTATAATTTTGGGTTATATAAATAATTGATAATTATGGAGGAATTTAAGAAATTATTTAAGAAAGGAGAATGTAAATATATAAATTATATAATTTATATATATAAAGAAGTTAATGTGAATAATAAAGAAATGAAAATAAATTAAAAAAATGAATGTTTTAAGTTATTAAAATTTATGTTTATGCATATTGAATTTTTTATGACTTTTATGAGAGATAATATTTCAGAAACGTGAACATGTTAGTATAACATGATGTCCAAGTAACGAAGTGAAAAATTACGAAAAATAATTTTTATATGTTATATGAATTATTTTATGATTTTTGGAGGTATAAATTATCTCATATAAGTACATACATATCATTACGCGTGTACAAAATTTGTCAAATAATGGACCCGAAAAAAATATAAATATTATTTATAAATTATATTATGATTTTTGGTAATTTAAAATAAATATTTTGTATACATTATATAAAATATTTATTACACGAAATAAACACGTAATGTTTAATTTTGCATGCGTTGTGGCTAATTTTTAAGCATCAAAGTCGGTGGTAGCATGGATAAAGTCGGTGGAATTGTAAATGATTTCCAAATTGCTTAAGTATATCAATATTATAAAAGGAAATGAAGGAAAGAAAAGAAGGGGAATAAAAAGGAAACAAAAATAACTCTCTCTCTTTCCACCCTAGTTCCAACCGAGTACCACCCTCCACCGACAACCACTGGCAACCACCATAGCCATCAAAGAAAGAGAATAATTTTGGTGCCAACAAGGAAAGAAAAAGCTTCAAAGAATGTAAAATAATTAAATCATTTGAATTATTCATGTATTTTTAGTGCTAAAATAATTTGTTGAAAAATTAAAAAATAATTAGAATAATTATTCTAAATAATTTATGGATGTATATCTATGAATTATATAATTTTTGGTATGGTTTTGTTGTGGAAATGTTGGTCAAAAATGGAAAATTGTTGGAAGTTGGTGCACTGTTACGGCAAAGGAAGAAGAAGAAATAAAAAGAGCTGCCGCGCATGGCGCGGCAGCCATTTTTTTTCGAAACGCGGCATAAAACGACGGCATTTTGGAGCGTTTAGGGCAGGTCGCGCAATGCTCGAAAGAAATTTCTGGAAGGAGGGCCGAAATGACGCCATTTGGCGTCGGTAGAAACAGTCGTCGCTCATTATGCGGGCGACCGGCATGGCTGAAAATTTACCAGCGTGCCCTTGGTCTTTTTCAGTAATACCGAACATGTCCCTTAGTGCGGAAATTACGATTTTGGCCCCTATCTCTCGGAAAAATTCCCGATATGTCCATAGAGTTGCAGAAATTACGAAAATGCCCCTAGACTTTCCGGGAAATTCCAGTTATGTCCCTAAGGCCGCGGAAATTACTAAATTGCCCCCAGAAATTATTTTTAATTGAAATAAATGTTTAAAAATGGTTTAAAATCATAGAAAATTATAGAAAAATACTAAAAATATAGAAATGATGTTTGAGTATTAAATTTAATATTTTTGTAAAAATGTTAAATATTGGGGATTAATATTTAAATATTCTAAATATTAATCTACTGAATAAACGTAAATCCGGACAACCGAATACGCTAAAATTTGTCCAATAAGCCGGGTTGTCCGTATGGAAAGTATATGATATTAAGTTAAATTAATTTATTAAGGAACGAGGTTAATATAATTAACCATATTATTGAATAATTGGCCCAGAAATGGTATTAATTAATTAAATTAATATCATAAGAGGATAAATAATTATTATTTGATTATTTTATGATCATAGGTTGATCGAGTTAAGGGTTTGACCTATCAATTTAAATAATTGGACGACAGACAAGTTCTTCAGTTCTTTAATGTTAAATGTTGTCTGTTATGATATGTTAAATGCATATAAATTATGTGTTATGTGATCTGTGGCTAATATGACAACTATGTGTACTTTGTGCGATGATGTGAGATATACTGCTATAGTAGAAGCACAAGCACATAATGTTTGACACACACTGAGCATGTTAAGGTATGTGTTACGTGAAACATAAACTGTTGAACTTGCTTAGTCGTTGTGCTCATTACTGCTTAATAAACGTTTTTGCAGGAAATAAATAAATTTCAAGAATTTCAAACTATATAGAGACGGTTTACCAAGGAAGGTTGTGACTGTTATTATATTTTAATATTATAAATCAATGTGAACAAATTGCCAAGTTACTTTGATATGTTATATGTACAGATAAGTGGGATCTGAATATGATGTGTATAGTTAAACTATGAACTGAAATTGTTCAACATAAATATTATGATAGAGACTATCATATATTTGATGATGAATCATGAAACAAAGAATAATTGTATGGATATGAATGATATTAAAATTTGAATGTCGAGCTTTATGATACAAGAAAGAAAAGAAAAAGTAAATGTTGCGATCCAGGGACTAGGATCCAGATGTAAGGATTTTAAATATCTAAATATTTTAATACAATAATTGAATTGAGAAAAAGAAAAAAAATTATACCGAAAAATTTGGTAATTGTTGATTTTAAAATCAATTAAGGTGATTAAAGATTTATTAACGGACCGAAATTTGGACGTTATGAAGATAAGGTATAATAAATACAAAATTAAAGGGAATAAAGTTGGTCGAATTTCGGGGTCGTTACACGTTCTTCGTACGACCCACTTTTAATAAGTTGTCTAAATTAGTCACAATGGACTATTTATATTGGTTTAATTCAATTAAACTTTCTTCTTTTACATAACTTAATGTTTCGGACATTTAACAATGTACCAAATACCCCAACATATTATCTATCTTTGATAATATACCACTAAGTTCAAATATTATTAACCATTTAATAATATTTTAATCTCTTATTAATATTATTAATCATTTAATAATATTTTAATCATTTATTAATATTATTAACCATTTAATAATATTTTAATCACTTACTAATATTATTAAACATTTAATCATATTTTAATTGTGATGCCCCCAAATTCGGGTTCCAAATACCCGAATCTGGTCATCAAGATCCAATATAAACATTCACCTCTAAATAACATACAATAACTAAATGCAGAATAATAAACATATGTTGTTCATTCAAAAGGTGTTACTAGTCCCAAGATACGATAACCTTACACAAAAGTACACCAATACCCTTGATAAAGTACTTAGGTTTTATATTACATAACAATTAATTTAATTAACTACAAGGCTGCATCTTGAAGTCCATCACTTCATCTTTCATTTACCCTTGTTCTTTCCCGAAGTCTCGGGTTGCACTGCAATAAGGTTTCATGATATAGCAAAAGTGAGCAACTAGTTTGCTCAACAAGTTTAAATAACAACAAGAAACAATATATCATGAATGAAAGGGAATAGCTGAACAATTCAATAATATGAATAACATAAACAGGAATAATGATTTGCTTTTAAAATTTGGATAGTCAAATAGACTGTGAACTATAAATATCCACTGGAGTCAATAGCAGGTTGACCCAATGGTTACTACCAGAAATATGTACCCGAGGGGATCAGCCTCAGTACAATATGTGTATGCATAACATTTAATTTTCGTATTTTGTACCTAATATTAGATAATGGTACTCCCCTATAATAAAGGGGTGTTCATAATAGTCTAAGAATTCGCATATTCAATGATGCGGATAGCAAATCTTTAACATAAATGTCTAGCCGAACAATGACTTAGACCTACTTTGAACAGTTCTTTAAATAGTAGAACAATAATTAAGTACAAGTCAAGTACTGTACAATATCAAGTGCAACAAGTGCGAATAACAACAATATCGATGTGGAATAATTGTAAATGAATTAAACCACTCAAAGCATGCTTGGAATTACAGTTCAAGCTTAAAAAAATAATTTGCTCAATGAAATGAGTTTAGAGATAAGAAACTTGTCTGTCCGCTCAGCTACAATTAATGTCTAGCTTTAACTAACTGGCTTTGAAAGACCTAACATTAATAAAGTTGGTCTAATAATTAGTATGACGTATTTGCACAACTATACGTTCACTAAGGAACTTATCTATCACATAAGTACTAACATATAAATTACATTAGTCAAAACAATATTATTAACCTTATAGACTCTCAATCATATTAGGTTAATAAATTAATAAGTTAGAAATATTTTTCTTAAGTGTTGGACACTTATTAAACCCTTAAACAACTTATTACAATTGTTTAATTAAAGCATAATTATATATAAATTCATTTCATTAAAAATGAAATTAGCCCATTTATGAAATTAAAACTTTTTGTGTAACGAATTAACTATATTAAAATAATTAATATTTAGTCCATTAATTATTTAATAAATTAATTTAATTTATACAATTAATATTGTACCATTAAATTACCACCTACGTTCCATAAATTATTTACAAACAATTCAATTTATAATATTAAGTATATTATTTTAATATCCTTAAACATAAAATAAATATTAATTTAATCTACGAATATTTTTATTTACATCCATTTAATATAATATTAAATATTATACTATTATATGTTACATTTAATTATAATAACAAAATTCTCATTTTTCATCATTAACAAAAATAAGAAAATAACTTTCTTTATTCAAAAGCAATATATTACACCAATATTTATTTTAAATCTTAAATATATTAAATTTGTTTAATATAATTACACAATAAATTAGTTAAATCAACTAATTAATTTAATTGTTAAGATAACTATTAATCTCATTATTCCAATATATGTATATATATCACACCTATATATGTATACACATTTCATTTACCCCCCTCCCCCCCCCCCCCCCACACACACACAGACAGATATATATATATATATATATATATATATATATATATATATATATATATATATATATATATATATATATATATATTAATTTAACTCTTTTCGTTCATAATAAGAGTTACATATTACATTCTTATTAAAAGTAATTTTTGAAAATTCAGGTTGTCACAAACGCCCCCAAATTCGGGTATCCTTTATCTCAGATTCGGTACTCATAATCCGACCACAATCTAACTCCACATCATCATTCAGTAATATAAATGATAAATTTTGTGAATTTTAAAAACTTTTTATAACCCCCCAAGAATCCTTGTACTTGTTTTAGGCGACCTCGTGCGTCACGGTATATCCTCATTTGTATATCTACCACTTTTATCATTAATATAATTTGTAAGAACTCATTTATTTAAAACTTTTAACATTCTTTTATTCTCAAAATCACAATCTTTACATATTCCTAGTATGTCTCAATATCATATTCGATAATAGTCCATTCCATTACAATCATTTCAAGTAATTAAACACCAACAATACATACTAACTATTTGTTTAATACACAATCACCTTTACTTGTCTAAATCGGAATCATAACTACAATAATCGTTTAAACTAGTTAAATGATTTATTATCTTTACAATTTTGTAATACAAATAATGAAGATAATAAATTATATGTCTTTTAACATCATTCCACTATCATTCTTCTATTAATCCATTATTTGTGGGGATTTGTTCATTATTTGCAAAATTTTAGTTTACAAGAATAAGCACGACAGCTCAGCAAGTCTCACAGTTTAACACATAACACGTAGTTCATACATCATACAGACTTAACAATATATTCATGTATGATATTGTAACGACCCCGAAATTCGACCATCTTTATTACCTTAAATTTCTTATTTATTAAACATTATATTCCTTACGTCCAAATTTCGGTTCGTTAATAAATCTTTAATCTCATTCTTTAGTCCATTACTTGACATTACAAACATCAATTACCAAATTTTCGAGTATAAATTTTTCTTTTTCTCAATCGTTGTATTAAAATATTTGAAAATGTAAAATCCTTATGCCTCAATCCTAGTCCCTGGATCGCAACCTTTACTTTTTCTTTTCTTTCTATTACAAAGATCGTAAAGCTCGACATTTAAAGTTTAATATTGTATATATATCCATACAACATCTTTCGTTTCATAAATCATAATTAAATCGTTTAATAATTTCTATCGTAACATCTATCTAGTACAATCACAGTTCAAAATTTAACTTTACTTATTCTGTCTGGATTCGACATATATGTACATACAAAATATCAATATAAACTTAACAACTGTATTCACATTAAATTATGTTATTGAAATATAACAATAACATTCACAACCTTCTGTGATTATCCGTCTTTATATCATCTAATACATTTGAAATTTATTTCTTTCCTGCAAAAATATATATTAAGCAAGTAATGAGCACAACGGCTCAGCAAGTTCAACAGTTTATACTTCACGTAATACATACTTTATCATGCTTGGTGTGTGTTATACATTACGTGTTGTGCTTCTACTATAGCAACATATCTCACATCATTGAACAGAGTACACATAGTTGTCATATTAGTCACAGATCACATAACACATAATTTACATGCATTTGAACAAGTATTATCATATCATAACAGTCAATATTTACCATTAAAGGACTGAAGAACTTGTCTGTATGTCCAATTAATTAATTGATAGCTCAACACTCTTTCTCGAACAACCTATGACCATAAAATAATCAAATAATAATTATTCATCTCTTTATGATATTAATTTATTTAATTAATATCATCTCCGGACTAATTTTTAATTTATACAGTTAATTATATTAACATCATCCCATAATATATTAATTTAACTTAATATCAAATACATTCCCTACGGACAACTCGGCTTATCGGATAAATTTTAGCTTATTCGGTTGTCCAAATTTTCGTTTATTCACTTTCTAATCTTTAAACTTAATGGATTAATATTTAAATATTAATCCCCAATATTTAATATTTTTACAAAAATATTAAATTTAATGCCCAAACATCATTTCTATATTTTTAGTATTTTCCTATAATTTTCTACAATTTTTAAACATTTATTTCATTAAAAACTAATTTTGGGGGCATTTTAGTAAATTCCGCGCCCTTAGGGACCCATCCGGCATTAACAGAAATGATCCGGGGCATTTTCGTAATTTTCGCGGCCTTGGGGACATAACCGGAATTTCCTGGAAAGTCCAAGGGCATAACAGTAACTTCCGGCATTGCCGTCGGCCGCGCATGCCCCCCCCCTAAGCCAAACGACGTCGTTTAGCTTCTGTTTCTGGAAAATTCTTCCGCGCATGGCGTCGCCCATCCCTCCCGGCTCCAAAACGACGCCGTTTTGTTGCCTGTTACCAGAAAAAAAACGCTCGCGCAATGCGCGGGCTATTCTTTCTTCTTCCTCTTCTGCAGCGTAACAGTGTACCAACTTATCCAAAAATCACCATTTTTGCTCACTTTTTTCACCACAAAATAACTCCAAAAATCATGAAATTCATAGGTATACATCTAAAAATTATTTAGAATAATTATACTAATTATCTACAATTTTTCCATAAAATTATTTTATCATCTAAAATACCAAAATAATTCTAATAAAAATATTTTTATACCTTCAAAGCTTAACTTTCTTCCTTTCATGCTTCTCCATACTTGGGTGGCATCCTCTTGGCGGTTCATGGAGGTTGACGGTGGTGGGTGGCATAGCATGGTGGTATTCGGGTGGAGTAAAATGGAGAGGAAAATGTTTTCTTTTATTTCTTTTTCTTCCTTGCTTTTGTTGCCTTTTCTTGTTGCTTTTATAAACCAAACAATTAATTATTTTGGAGACAAAATTTGGTTCCACCGACCTAGCCAACGTCAGCCAACTTTTCTCCTCTCGAACATTCCAAATATAGCATGAAATTTTAATTTATTACGTAATTGTTTCGTGTAATAAATATTTTATATATAATGATAGGGTTAAATTATATGCTATTTTTATTCCCTAATACTTAGTTTTTATATTTATTGTGTGCTTAAATGTTTAATTATTTAGCTTATTTTAATTTTAATAGGTTTTATAGGATTTTAGTTAATTTATGTTAATTTAGGTAATTTTATAGTATTTTTATATTTCTTTTTATTTATGTATTTTTATTTATTTTTAGTGTTTTAGGTGTTTTATTTATTATTATGCATTTTTATTATTTTTAGTAATTTTATATTATTTTTATTTATTAATTTTTATTTATTTTTGTTGGAAAATTTAAAGTTGAGGGCATTTCTGTAAAATCTGCAAAGACCGGGGGCAAATTTGTAATTTTGCACGAAGTCGGTGGCAAAATCGTAATAAAGCAAATTCTTGGGGGTCTTGATTGTAAATATCCAGGCGGTGGCAGTTTCGTAATAACGACGACAAACATCCGCGCAATGCGCGAAAATCAGCAGCCGGCGAAGACAAGAAACGACGTCGTTTTACGGTTTAAAGGAAAGCAGCCCGTGCAATGCGCGCGGTGATGCTGAACAGTGGCAAGAAAGGAACGAATCGGCATCGTTTTGATGCCAGTGCCGCGCAATGCGCGGGAGGCGGTGACCGGGCACTGTAGCGAGTGGCGTGTTTGGCTTGCGCATTAATTCCATAAATGAGATTATTCGCAAATTTTGCTACTTTTTGATTCCAAATTGGATTTTAATTCCAACTAGGATAGCTAATTTATTTTTCTTGGTTTAAGTGATTGAAGCCATCAAGATTTATACACTGTGAGATCTAATTTATTTTAATTGTTCAATTTATATTTTGATTATTGAATATTCTTCTATGCTTAATTTTATGATTGATTTGTTTAATTGCTAGGAGCGCTACTAATTTATTATTCATATTAATCTACTGCTATTTGTGAAGCAACTAAGTTTAATAATTGTTTTGCAGATCAAAAGATTATTTTATCTTAGGAAGAATATTCATCTAAATTAAATGCAAACACGTGGCTTGTGTTGTTTAGTTCAACGATCTCTCTAATTCTTTATGTTGCTATTAAATTAAATCTTTAGCACGTGTCGGAGGTTGTTTAATAGTAAGGGTATTTAGACCACGTGACTCTACTTATCTAAAATTAAGGAGAGAGGAGAAAAAATATTCCACCTGCGAGTAGTTCTTTCTACGGTGAATCTTCAAAATATTAATTGATTTATTTTTGCATCAGTGATCAGTTGTAAATTCTTAATGGTGGATATTAACTTAAACCAAGGCTTTTTCTCATCATTTATTTCATTAAATTACTTGCATAATTATTTTAGTTAATTTTATTTAAACTATTTCTTTGATTCAAAACCCCCCCAGTTTTTATTTGCAAAAACATAAAATTAAATAATCATTCTCTGTGGGATCGACTCTTGCTTAAACTACTACTTATTTATTTTTCAAAAGTAATATTTTACTTTTGGGTGCTTGCGACATCACACCAAATTTTGGCGCAGTTTTAATTTTAGGGAATTTTAAAATTTTGAATTTTAAATTTTGTGGGTAAATTCACTGCAAACCCTCACGAGACAAAACTCGTCCACTTGGGGTAACCTTGGGGTTTAAAGGCTTGTTACACATGCTAAATGTAACAGTGTTTCCTACGAAAGATTTAGGTAATTTTTCTAGGATTATTATTGAAAAGAAAAATCTTGTGGTGGGTTGAGATGGAGCGTAAAACGCACTCACTCCTAAACACATGAAAAAGCGAGATGGAGCGTAAAACGCACTCGTTGGTGAGATAGAGCATAAAATGCACTCACCGTGAAAAAAAAAAAAAATGGGATGGAGCATAAAATGCACCCATTAAAAGAAAAAAAATGAATGAAAAAAAATATTTGAAAAAAAATGCATATTAATAATCCTAGTATATATAATTGTTAAAAACATTTTGATCTTCTAGTTATATGTGTCTATATTAATGGAAAATGATGAGAAAAGTAAGACTATAGAGTATTGTTGTTAAACTAACCATTTTTGATATCATTTATGGGAGATTTAATTATGTGAGCGGATATAAGTTTTTTGCTAGTTCGATACATTTGGATTCACACACACACGAAGGGTCTTGAGTAAGTAAGATTAATAAATATGTTAAAATTCTAGATTTTGCATGGTTTTGAAATTTTCTTTGAGTTATCATTTAAAAAATCTTTGAGGCTGATGTTGAAATTTATATTGCTCTGTTGCTCAAGTAAATTGTTTGGTTATTAGTTTTATTTTTATAGTTTTTATTTTTGTTTTACCCGAGGACGAGCAAAAAGCTAAGTGTTGGGTTATTTGATAGGGTTGAATTATATGCTATTTTTATTCCATAATACTTAGTTTTTATATTTATTGTGTGCTTAAATGTTTAATTACTTAGCTTATTTTAATTTTAATAGGTTTTATAGGATTTTAGTTAATTTATGTTAATTTAGGTAATTTTATAGTATTTTTATATTTCTTTTTATTTATGTATTTTTATTTATTTTTAGTGTTTTAGGTGTTTTATTTATTATTATGCATTTTTATTATTTTTAGTAATTTTATATTATTTTTATTTATTAATTTATATTTATTTTTGTAGGAAAATTAAAAGCTGAGGGCATTTCTGTAAAATCTGCAAAGACCGGGGGCAAATTTGTAATTTTGCACGAAGTCGGTGGCAAAATCGTAATAAAGCAGATTCTTGGGGGTCTTGATTGTAAATATCCATGCGGTGGCAGTTTCGTAATAACGACAACAAACATCCGCTCAATGCGCGAAAATCAGCAGCAGGCGAAGATAAGAAACGACGCCGTTTAACGGTTTAAAGGAAAACAGCACGCGCAATGCGCGCGATGATGTTGAACAGTGGCAAGAAAGGAACGAAACAGCGTCGTTTTGATGCCAGTGTCGCGCAATGCGCGGGAGGCGGTGACCGGGCACTGTAGCGAGTGGCGTGTTTGTCTTGCGCATTAATTCCAGAAACGAGATTATTCTCGAATTTTGCTACTTTTTGATTCCAAATTGGATTTTATTTCCAACTAGAGTTAGGATAATAATTATTTTATTTTTCTTTTATTTTTAATTGTAAATCCTATTAGGGTTTAGACAAGTTAGGAGGTTTATGGAGCCTATAAATAGAGGGCTTGAGACACATTGTAAGAGATAACTTTTCTTAGAATAAAAATTCTCTCTTCTATTATTTAGTATTCTCTATTATTATGAGTAGTTAATTTATTTTTCTTGGTTTAATTGATTGAAGCCATCAAGATTTATACATTGTGAGATCTAATTTATTTTAATTGTTCAATTTATATTTTGAGTATTGAATATTTTTCTGTGTTTAATTTTATGATTAATTTGTTTAATTGCTAGGATGCATACTAGTTTATTATTCGTTGAAATCTACTGCTAAATTAAATATCAAATCCGTAGTTATTTGGTCACTTTAATTTGCGAAGCAACTAAGGTTAATAATTATTTTGCTTATCAAAAGATTATTTTATCTTAGGAAAAATATTCATCTAGATTAAATGCAGACGCTTGGATTGTCTTATTTAGTTCAACGATCTCTCTATTTCTTTATGCTGCTACTAGGTTAAATCTTTAGCGCTTGTCTGAGATTATTTAGTAGTAAGGGTTATTCAGATCGCTTGTTTCTGCTAAACTAAAATTAAGGAGAGATAGAAAAATTATTCGAATGGGAGTAATTATTCCACGTTGAATATTTAAAATATGAATTGATTTATTTTTGCATCAGTGATCAGTTGTAAATTCTTGATGGTGGATGTTAACTTAAACCAAGACTTTTTCTTCTTGTTTATTTCTTGCATATTTATTTTAATTAATTTTATTTAAATTATTTCTTTAATTCAAAAACCCCCCTATTTTTATTTGCAAACATATAAAATTAAATTAATCATTCTCTGTGGGTTCGACTCTTACTTACACTATTACATATTTATTTTTCCAAAATAAAATTTTATTTTTGGGTACTTGCGACATCACACCATATAATATATATAATATTTATTTTAATTCACTATAAATCATAATATGATTTATAAATAATATTAATACCTCTTTTGGGTACTTTACTTGACAAATTTTGTACACGCATAACGCCATGTATGTAATTATATGAGGTAATTTATACCTCCAAAAATCATAAAATAATTCATAGGACATATAAAAATTATTTTTCATAATTTTTCACTTCATTACTTGGACAACATGTTACACTAACATGTTCACGTTTTTAAAATATTATCCTTCATAAAAGTCATAACAATTCAATTATACATAAACATAATTCTTAATGAATTAAAACATTCATTTTTCCTCATTTAATTTTATTTCTTTACATTTCACATTAATTTCTTTCTATATAAATTATATAATTTAATATTATATAATTTATATAATTACATTCTCCTTTTAAATAATTTCTTAAATTCCTCTATAATTATTAATTAATTAATTAATAATTTCGCATTTATTAACTCTCTCATTATTTTAATTCTCTTATATAAATTATATAATTATCCTTATATAATTTATATAATTATAATTTCCTTTATACATCACTTTAATTTTCTTATATAAATTATATAATTTATTATTATATAATTTGTAACGACCCCGAAATTTGATCCACTTTGTTGCCTTAATTTTTAGATTTATTATTCATTATTTCTTTAATGTCCAAATTTCGGTTCGTTAATAAATCTTTAATCACCTTCTTTAATCCATTAACTTATTTTAAAATCATCATTTACCCAATTTTTGGTATAATTTTTTTTATTTTAATCATTGCATTAAAATAATTGGATATTAAAATCTTTACATCTGGATCTTAGTCCCTGGATCGCAACCTTTATTTTTTTTTACTGTTACACGTATCATCATGATCATTATTCAAAAATTACAGTCTTTTATTTTCATACAAATATTCCTTGTTGCATCGTTCATAATCAAACGTATAATAATTTATATCGTAACAATTAATTTAAACATTCACGATTCACAATTTAACTCTATTCATCCTATACAGATCCAACGTATATGAATATACAAAATGTCAAAATAAACTTTGCAATTTACCATATTGAATATAACTATTTTATTTACAACCTTCTTAGTTGATCCATCTATAATAAAATCCGATATTTTTGAAATTCATTTCTTAACCTGCAAAAGTTTAATTTAAGCAAGTAATGAGCACAACGGCTCAGCAAGTTCAACAGTTTATGCGTTACGTAACACGTACCTTAATATGCTCGGTGTGTGTCATATATCACGTGCTTGTGTTTCTACTATAGCAATTTATCCCATATTATTGCACAAAGTACACATAGTTGTCATATTATTACGTATCACATAACACATAATTCATATGCATTTGACAAGTTTTAACATATTATAACAATTAAACATTTAATTATAAATGGACTGAAGAACTTGCCTATATGTCCAATTAATTAATTGATAGCTCAACATTCTTTCTCGAACAACCTATGACCATAAAATAATTAAATAATAATTATTCATCTCTTTATGATATTAATTTACTTAATTAATACTGTGACGACCCCGAATCCGGGTTCCTTGAACCTCGGATCCGGTTCAACACGAGTACTACCTTTTCCTTATTGTTCATGAATTACAACAATATTATAATTGCTAAATAATCATTTATTTGCAATTTTACAACATCTCTTCTATTCCAGAATCGAAATCTTTATACATTCATAGTATGTCTCAATATCATACATGATACGACATTCTATTACAATCAATTTGAGTATCTAAGACTCATAATACATACCAACCAATTCTTATACTACACAATCATTTTACCTGTCTAATTCGGACTGATATCTACAATGGTTGTGCTAGACCTTCAATGAATGTAATATGCATTCCTGTTTCTTGATCCTTATCAAGACTTCAAATACTTGTACTATCTGAAAATGTTGGTTTAAGCAAGAGTGAGCACGACGGCTCAGCAAGTTTAACAGTTACACATAACACATTACATGCTTCACATATACTCTGCAATTTATACTTACATCATGCTTTTCATGCATTTCAGTTTATGTCATATTGCTCATGCATCATATATAACATCTAGCAATTCATGCCTTATATTTATACATAATCTACATGTAATCATACATCATGCATATCACAATTATCATCAATATCTTTCTATTAAGAATTTAATATCACATCAAAGCATGTTAAGGCACATAGGAGCAAGTTCTGAAAAACTTGTCTGGCAGCTTCTACCATCTACGCTTAGTTGCGTCTCTTGTTCAACCTACAATTTATATATAGAATTGACATAATCATTAGCTACCAGGACTATTAATTAGTCTTAACTTAAGACCTTAACTTCAAATTATTAACTCTTTAGTTGTCCGACAAATGAACATTTAAGTTCCGGACAAAAATCCTAGCCCAAATACAGTTTGGACATATCAGGCATGCTTAACCAGCGTACGCTTTCATTGTACAATCTTTGTACGACACACTTTTAATAAGTTGTCTAAATTAGTCACAAATGGACTATTTACATTTGTTTAATTCAATTAAACTTTCTTCTTTTACATAACATAATGATTTGGATATTAATAATGTACCAAATACCTCAAAATATTATCTACCTTTGATAATATACAACTACGTTTAAATATTATTAACCATTTAATAATATTTTAATCACTTATTAATATTATTAACCATTTAATAATATTTTAATCACTTATTAATATTATTAACCATTTAATAATATTTTAATCACTTATTAATATTATTAATCATTTAATAATATTTTACTCACTTATTAATATTATTAACCATTTAATAATATTTTAATCACTTCTTAATATTATTAACCATTTAATAATATTTTAATCACTTATTAATATTATTAACCATTTAATAATATTTTACTCACTTATTAATATTATTAACCATTTAATAATATGTTACTCACTTCTTAATATTATTAACCATTTAATAATATTTTACTCACTTATTAATATTATTAACCATTTAATAATATTTTAATCACTTCTTAATATTATTAACCATTTAATAATATTTTAATCACTTATTAATATTATTAACCATTTAATAATATTTTAATCACTTCTTAATATTATTAACCATTTAATAATATTTTAATCACTTATTAATATTATTAACCATTTAATAATATTTTACTTATTTAATAATGTCATTAGTTATTTAAGAACATTTTCATCATATACAAATGTTATTACACATTTAATAACCTTTTAATCTTATACTAATATTATTCATCATTTAATAATATTTTAATATTCTTCAAATATTACCAATAGTTAACTTTTTAATTATGTTAACTTTAGTCTTTATTTTATACATTTGGATACCATTAAGTTACTAATAAACTTTACATATATGGTTTAGTATTGAAACACACTCATTTTACATGTATTTCAACTTAAATTTTCATTAAAAACTCATCCCGGACCGACCCGACCCGACCCGACCCGGACCACTAAAACTGGTCGCTGGCAGAATGTTTCACCGCTGTGGCGGTGGTTTTCACTGCTGCGGCGGTGGTACATAATTTCCGAAACCCTAGTTTGGGGACTGCCCGACCCTCCGACGCTCCGACAGCCATAACATCCTCATACGGAAACATTTTGGGGTGATTCTTGAGTCCATTCTCATCAGAATTTCCCCCTCTACAATTTCTCTTTGTATCACAAATCCAAATTCCAAACGGAACTGGACTAAAAACGGCTCACAATGAGAAAGTGAAAACTAACTTCACAAATCGTTGAGTCTATAGGTTCAAACTTGAATAAAAGGAACTCTACACATCCAAATGACACCAACTAAGTGTTGTTGTCTTTATAACTTCTTGTTTTACAATATTTCATGATTCAATCATATTTTTGAAAACATCTGACACGAAATTTAAAGATCGAACCCCTTAGGGTTTTACCGGTAAATCGCAATATGGAATTTTCTTCCATTTATTTGCATACCACACATACCAATACTTGTTTTAAACATACAAAACCATGAATCTACCTATATATCATAGATTTAGACTTCTAGATCATCAAAATAACTTTTGATCGGTTAAAACTATATTTTAACCGTTTAAAACTTATAGAGATTACAAAAATGAACTTAGGAAGGTTTAGAGTACTTTTTAACCTTAAGGACTTGTGTGCTCTTCTTCTTCTCCTTCCCAAGTATGTTATGAAGCTATGTGACATCCACCAAGCTCCTTCTCTAGCACTTTCCTTCAACTCACAAGTGTTCTCTCTATTTCTCTCTTGGAATGCTCTCACTTTTTCTCTCTAGAAATGCTTACAAATGAACTAACCAACACAAACCATTGGTGCAATACTCTATATATAGCACTCCCTTAATCATCATCAACATCCACTAATCAACTAGCATTGGTCAAATTAGAGGTTAATTGGGATTACTATTTGATGGATTGATTGGTTGATTGACATGGTGAATGACTAGGGTGGTTGAACCACCAACACCAAGTGTGTGATTTAAGCAACATGAAAGAAACAAGCTACCCATGTGGGGCCCCTAAAAATCTCAGCAAAATGGTCTTTTATTCTCCATTTTTGCTTTATTTTTTCTTCATTTAATATACATATATACATCTATATATATATATACACATATGATCAATTGTTGACCAATTTTGACTATCATTTGGGCTCCACATTGGACTCTAGGATTTAATATATTGGGCTCATCAATTTAATTAGTTGGGCTCAATTTAATTATTACATTGGGCTAATATTAAATACCCTATGTTACATTTAATTAAAACAAGCATTTGGCTTGATTAATTATAACTTGAATCAATGTTAAATTAATTACAAGAACTACTAGGTTAATTTATTAGACCTAGTTCAAAACCTCAATTAGACTTATAATATAATCCAATTAGCTCACACTAATCTAATTACATAATCCAATTAGACTTGCTATCTATAAGTCTATTGGACCTCTAATTGAGTTAGTTTATAAAACACTAACACTTAACATAGCTTGAGTTTAATTTATTAAAACCCTAATAATGTTCATACATACAAGCACTTCAATTTGAATTAAATAACTTATTAATTTTCAAACATTCTGCTCCACCGCTGCGGCGGTGATTACTACCGCTGCGGCGGTGATTACTACCGCTGCGGCGGTAGTTCAAATTTTACTTTCCAGAGAGTTTCACCGCTGCGGCGGTGAAACCTACCGCTGCGGCGGTAGTGCTAATTTTCAAAACTCTAAAACACATTAATACAAGTACTTTGACTTGATTAAATTTACTATCTTTTATCATCAACTTGGGTTTATAATTTAATTACCCATACCCATGTAGTTATTCATACATTGGGTTACTCAATTAACTTATCCATCTTCATACAAGTATTCCCATATTGGGCTAACACATATAATTCTTTTGGGCTAGTCCACTAGTAGTAATTAAATTACTTGGACTCTCCATGAGGCTTTAATCCATAATTTATTTGGACCTCTCTATAATTACCAACAAGACTTACAATAATTAACATATTGGGCTTGTTTTAATTTCACTTTGGAATTCTATACATAAACTTATTAATTAAGTTAATTACTTAACTAATCACTTCACATTATTGTCATCCTAGACAATCATCCTAGCTTTTTCACGACTTCAACTCATAACTAATATAATTAACCTAAGTAATTATATTTCACGACTTTCCTTCTTGCTTCTTAATTAAACTAATTAATTTATTAGCTTAATTGAGTATTAACTTACTCATCCTCTTACTTGGCTAACAAGCTCACTTTAGGTATATACATATATATATCCACCTTCACTTTTCAATTGAATTTATTTCCTTAACAAATTCTCTACATGCATCAATACAATATTCTCACATTTAATTTCTAACAAATCAATTATGTTAAAAAAAATGTTTACCCATTTTCTACACATCTTACTTCTCACATTCTAGGTTTTAAACCTTAACCTTTAATAAAATCAATTAAGATATTATTTAAAATCTTGAAAATATCTAGGATATTACATTCACCCCTTCTTATAAGAATTTCGTCCCCGAAATTTTATCATACTCATTTCTACCAATTTTCATCTCTGAGAATATCTCCTTACTCATCAAATTTTATGACCACCCTTTTCTAGGAAGTTCATACTTTTCACAATTCCAGAACAATGGAATATCTTGCAGAAGAATAAATTGAAAATCAATATCTTATAAAAGAATAAATTGAAAATCAAAATATTCATTAAAACTTTCATACTATTCTGAGGAGTCATAAAGACTGTGAACATACTGCGAGAATGTTTATCAATCACAAAGACTGAAAACATACCACAATGGTTTCGTACGCTAGGTGATCAGCCTATCGTACTCTAGCGCTGTGCACAACGACTTCTCTCGGGGTCGAACTCTTTGGATTTACCAACCCATATCAGCATGCCACCACTGTTGGGCGCCCCCTCGCGGGTTCTTTATTCATGGCTCTAACATATCCCCCATTATGGGGTTGTTCACCTCAGACTTACTACAAAATTCCGCTCCAGCATAAGTTGGATTGGAAAATAAAACTTGAGTCATTTCTGACCAAAAAGTGTCCAGTCAAAATAAATGACATAGACTCACATCATTGAACTGTTCGTATATTACGACTCAAAAATCATTTCAGATTAGTTAAAGTAACTAAAATTCATTTATAGGACTTCATGATACCGCACCGTTGCAACAGTGCGTTGAGGATTCCGTCTTTTTCATCTCTGCACCATGGCTTTAATGGCGTGTGATGATTTTATAAATACATTTTGATATTTTCAAATCAATTTGTCTAGCCGAAACAATTAGCATAGACTCTTCTTTAAACGTTTCAAAATACTGAAAATCATTTTGACTTTGTCATATTACATCATACCATAGTGGGCTTAAAAATACATCCAACACTAGGTTATTCTGCATTGATGACTCCATCGTTTATCATCTTTGCACTAAGTGCATTAATGATCTCTAAAGATACATTTGTCTTTTCAAAAGCACAAAAGTGCGAATTTAGCACGATTTTAAGAATTTCAAAGTCTAGCATAGCTAGAAAATTTGGAATATTCTAAAACCTCAAAACACCTCAAATTTTTCCTCCACATTCTTTTCCAGCTTAATAACTATATCTAGTATAGCCTTAACCTGACTACTTAACTCTATCCATACTCACTGTTCATCAAACTCACCACGTATTTGGGTTCAGGAACTTACCACAATCATATGGTTTGAGGAACTTGTCCTAGTCAGGCCAAAGTCGCCCATTCGCTGAGGGGTTCCACCACATAACTATGAGTCACGAACTTTCCATGCGTGTCGGTTCTCAGAACACGAACTTAACTTAACATCCTCTACCTATTCATTATACATGAGAAAAGAATCACCTTTCCAACATTCATATAACAAATAGCGCGACACCAGGTTTCAATCGATTATCACTATAGGAAGCTAAGTGGTCGTCAAACCAAACACAATCTCCCGCCCATACAAGAAATTGGTCAACTCGGCCACTAATCAATATAGAAAGTTAAGCGGTCGTTAAACCAAGAACAAATACATCAGTTTCCCAACTCTTCAACACTGTAAGGAACACCTGCCATCAGTGCATACGTTTATTCTACGATACACACTGATCGTGCCAAGTTTCGCAGCAGCATCTCCCAAATTGGTTCGCTGACATATCATAGCCCCCGCCCATACAAGGGTTCGTTCAACTCAACCACTATATTAATATAGGAAGCTAAGCGGTTCTAAAACCAAAGCACAAATTCCCTGCCCATACAAGGAATCGTACAACTCAACCACTAATATGAGTCCTTAATTAAAAACCCACAAACCACTAATTTTTCTTAACTGAATACGAATTTTATCCATTCATATTTTAGCACATCTGCCTCATTACGAGTTCATCTCTCTAGATCATTTCATGACCTTATTAGCATTTTCTTTATGCTTCTCAAAATCTTATCATAAGATATTTTTCTATCATTTATTCAAATTAGGTACAACATGACCTTTTTCATCTCTCTTAAATCTTCTCAAATCCATCTTTGGATAATCTTCTCTATATGAATTTTCCAAATTCTTCTTTTATAACTTAAACTCTTCCGGAGTTTATTCATTTATCATTTTACTTATCTTCTACTACGGTTATAGCCTAAGGTACTCTTACCTAAGGTTTATAACCTATCAGCTCTGATACCAACTTGTGACGACCCCGAATTCGGGTTCCTTGAACCTCGGATCCGGTTCAACACGAGTACTACCTTTTCCTTATTGTTCATGAATTACAACAATATTATAATTGCTAAATAATCATTTATTTGCAATTTTACAACATCTCTTCTATTCCAGAATAGAAATCTTTATACATTCCTAGTATGTCTCAATATCATACATGATACGACATTCTATTACAATCAATTTGAGTATCTAAGACTCATAATACATACCAACCAATTCTTATACTACACAATCATTTTACCTGTCTAATTCGGACTGATATCTACAATGGTCGTGCTAGACCTTCAATGAATGTAATATGCATTCCTGTTTCTTGATCCTTATCAAGACTTCAAATACTTGTACTATCTGAAAATGTTGGTTTAAGCAAGAGTGAGCACGACGGCTCAGCAAGTTTAACAGTTACACATAACACATTACATGCTTCACATATACTCTGCAATTTATACTTACATCATGCTTTTCATGCATTTCAGTTTATGTCATATTGCTCATGCATCATATATAACATCTAGCAATTCATGCCTTATATTTATACATAATCTACATGTAATCATACCTCATGCATATCACAATTATCATCAATATCTTTCTATTAAGAATTTAATATCACATCAAAGCATGTTAAGGCACATAGGAGCAAGTTCTGAAAAACTTGCCTGGCAGCTTCTACCATCTACGCTTAGTTGCGTCTCTTATTCAACCTACAATTTATATATAGAATTGACATAATCATTAGCTACCAGGACTATTAATTAGTCTTAACTTAAGACCTTAACTTCAAATTATTAACTCTTTAGTTGTCCGACAAATGAACATTTAAGTTCCGGACAAAAATCCTAGCCCAAATACAGTTTGGACATATCAGGCATGCTTAACCAGCGAACGCTTTCATTGTACAATCTTTGTACGACACACTTTTAATAAGTTGTCTAAATTAGTCACAAATGGACTATGTACATTTGTTTAATTCAATTAAACTTTCTTCTTTTACATAACATAATGATTTGGATATTAATAATGTACCAAATACCTCAAAATATTATCTACCTTTGATAATATACAACTACGTTTAAATATTATTAACCATTTAATAATATTTTAATCACTTATTAATATTATTAACCATTTAATAATATTTTAATCACTTATTAATATTATTAATCATTTAATAATATTTTACTCACTTATTAATATTATTAACCATTTAATAATATTTTAATCACTTCTTAATATTATTAACCATTTTAATAATATTTTAATCACTTCTTAATATTATTAACCATTTAATAATATTTTAATCACTTCTTAATATTATTAACCATTTAATAATATTTTAATCACTTATTAATATTATTAACCATTTAATAATATTTTACTCACTTATTAATATTATTAACCATTTAATAATATTTTAATCACTTCTTAATATTATTAACCATTTAATAATATTTTACTCACTTATTAATATTATTAACCATTTAATAATATTTTAATCACTTCTTAATATTATTAACCATTTAATAATATTTTAATCACTTATTAATATTATTAACCATTTAATAATATTTTAATCACTTCTTAATATTATTAACCATTTAATAATATTTTAATCACTTATTAATATTATTAACCATTTAATAATATTTTACTTATTTAATAATGTCATTAGTTATTTAAGAACATTTTCATCATATACAAATGTTATTACACATTTAATAACCTTTTAATATTATACTAATATTATTCATCATTTAATAATATTTTAATATTCTTCAAATATTACCAATAGTTAACTTTTTAATTGTGTTAACTTTAGTCTTTATTTTATACATTTGGATACCATTAAGTTACTAATAAACTTTACATATATGGTTTAGTATTGAAACACACTCATTTTACATGTATTTCAACTTAAATTTTCATTAAAAACTCATCCCGGACCGACCCGACCCGACCCGGACCGACCCGACCCGACCCGGACCACTAAAACTGGTCACTGGCAGAATGTTTCACCGCTGCGGCGGTGGTTTTCACCGCTGCGGCGGTGGTACATAATTTCCGAAACCCTAGTTTGGGGACTGCCCGACCCTTCGACGCTCCGACAGCCATAACATCCTCATACGGAAACATTTTGGGGTGATTATTGAGTCCATTCTCATCAGAATTTCCCCCTCTACAATTTCTCTTTGTATCACAAATCCAAATTCCAAACGGAACTGGACTAATAACGGCTCACAATGAGAAAGTGAAAACTAACTTCACAAATCGTTGAGTCTATAGGTTCAAACTTGAATAAAAGGAACTCTACACATCCAAATGACACCAACTAAGTGTTGTTGTCTTTATAACTTCTTGTTTTACAATATTTCATGATTCAATCATATTTTTGAAAACATCTGACACGAAATTTAAAGATCGAACCCCTTAGGGTTTTACCGGTAAATCGCAATATGGAATTTTCTTCCATTTATTTGCATACCACACATACCAATACTTGTTTTAAACATACAAAATCATGAATCTACCTATATATCATAGATTTAGACTTCTAGATCATCAAAATAACTTTTGATCGGTTAAAACTATATTTTAACCGTTTAAAACTTATATAGATTACAAAAATGAACTTAGGAAGGTTTAGAGTACTTTTTAACCTTAAGGACTTGTGTGCTCTTCTTCTTCTCCTTCCCAAGTATGTTATGAAGCTATGTGACATCCACCAAGCTCCTTCTCTAGCACTTTCCTTCAACTCACAAGTGTTCTCTCTATTTCTCTCTTGGAATGCTCTCACTTTTTCTCTCTAGAAATGCTTACAAATGAACTAACCAACACAAACCATTGGTGCAACACTCTATATATAGCACTCCCTTAATCATCATCAACATCCACTAATCAACTAGCATTGGTCAAATTAGAGGTTAATTGGGATTACTATTTGATGGATTGATTGGTTGATTGACATGGTGAATGACTAGGGTGGTTGAACCACCAACACCAAGTGTGTGATTTAAGCAACATGAAAGAAACAAGCTACCCATGTGGGGCCCCTAAAAATCTCAGCAAAATGGTCTTTTATTCTCCATTTTTGCTTTATTTTTTCTTCATTTAATATACATATATACATCTATATATATATATACACATATGATCAATTGTTGACCAATTTTGACTATCATTTGGGCTCCACATTGGACTCTAGGATTTAATATATTGGGCTCATCAATTTAATTAGTTGGGCTCAATTTAATTATTACATTGGGCTAATATTAAATACCCTATGTTACATTTAATTAAAACAAGCATTTGACTTGATTAATTATAACTTGAATCAATGTTAAATTAATTACAAGAACTACTAGGTTAATTTATTAGACCTAGTTCAAAACCTCATTTAGACTTATAATATAATCCAATTAGCTCACACTAATCTAATTACATAATCCAATTAGACTTGCTATCTATAAGTCTATTGGACCTCTAATTGAGTTAGTTTATAAAACACTAACACTTAACATAGCTTGGGTTTAATTTATTAAAACCCTAATAATGTTCATACATACGAGCACTTCAATTTGAATTAAATAACTTATTAATTTTCAAACATTCTGCTCCACCGCTGCGGCGGTGATTACTACCGCTGCGGCGGTAGTTCAAATTTTACTTTCCAGAGAGTTTCACCGCTGCGGCGGTGAAACCTACCGCTGCGGCGGTAGTGCTAATTTTCAAAACTCTAAAACACATTAATACAAGTACATTGACTTGATTAAATTTACTATCTTTTATCATCAACTTGGGTTTATAATTTAATTACCCATACCCATGTAGTTATTCATACATTGGGTTACTCAATTAACTTATCCATCTTCATACAAGTATTCCCATATTGGGCTAACACATATAATTCTTTTGGGCTAGTCCACTAGTAGTAATTAAATTACTTGGACTCTCCATGAGGCTTTAATCCATAATTTATTTGGACCTCTCTATAATTACCAACAAGACTTACAATAATTAACATATTGGGCTTGTTTTAATTTCACTTTGGAATTCTATACATAAACTTATTAATTAAGTTAATTACTTAACTAATCACTTCACATTATTGTCATCCTAGACAATCATCCTAGCTTTTTCACGACTTCAACTCATAACTAATATAATTAACCTAAGTAATTATATTTCACGACTTTCCTTCTTGCTTCTTAATTAAACTAATTAATTTATTAGCTTAATTGAGTATTAACTTACTCATCCTCTTACTTGGCTAACAAGCTCACTTTAGGTATATACATATATATATCCACCTTCACTTTTCAATTGAATTTATTTCCTTAACAAATTCTCTACATGCATCAATACAATATTCTCACATTTAATTTCTAACAAATCAATTATGTTAAAAAAAATGTTTACCCATTTTCTACACATCTTACTTCTCACATTCTAGGTTTTAAACCTTAACCTTTAATAAAATCAATTAAGATATTATTTAAAATCTTGAAAATATCTAGGATATTACAAATACCATCTCCGGAATAATTTTTAATTTATACGGTTAATTATATTAACATCGTCCCTTAATATATTAATTTAACTTAATATCAAATACATTCACTACGGACAACCCGGCTTATCGGATAAATTTTAGCTTATTCGGTTGTCCAAATTTTCATTTATTCACTTTCTAACCTTTAAACCTAATGGATTAATATTTAAATATTAATCCCTAATATTCAATATTTTTATAAAAATACTAAATTCAATGCCCAAACATCATTTCTATATTTTTAGTATTTTCTATAATTTTCTATGATTTTTAAATAATTTTTAAACATTTATTTCATTAAAAATAATTTCTGGGGGCATTTTGGTCATTTTCGCGCCCTGGGGGACACGCTGGTCATTTTCTTAAAAGTTCAGGGGTATGCGTGTCATTTGCCAAGGGCCAGGACACGCTCGGTATTTCTGTAAAAGAGAAGGGACAAAACAGTAAATTTCGCGCAACATTCAGCCGCGCAAGGCGCGACCATCCTTCTTCCGGTTTCTTATCAAACGACGTCGTTTGGAGCGCAGCCGCGCCATGCGCGGACGACCGAAATTCGTACCCCAAACGGTGTCGTTTATACCCTGCGCCAGAAAAAAAAATTGGCTGTCGCGCAATGCACGGCAACCCTTTTTCTTCTTCTTCAGCTGCCGAAACAGTAAGCCATCTTTTCCAAATTTAACCATCTTTTCTCCAATTTTTCCCAACAAAGTTATTCCAAAAATTATATAATCCATACATATACACCCAAAAATTATTTAGAATAATTACATTAATTATTTTCTAATTTTTCAACAAATTAAATTACCACCAAAATATTAAAATAAATTACAAAATAATTTTATTTATACCTTCTAAAGCTCATGACCTTCATCCTTGAAGCTTGTTTCTTACTTGATGG
The DNA here is from genome assembly GCA_947179155.2 of Hedera helix. NCBI lineage: Eukaryota > Viridiplantae > Streptophyta > Magnoliopsida > Apiales > Araliaceae > Hedera > Hedera helix. The sequence continues at coordinate 17,517,802 of OX359269.1, forward strand.
TGCTTTATTCCGGTGGTCATGGTGGCATGGTGATGGCGTCTGTGACGACCCCGAATCCGGGTCCCCCGAACCTCGAACTCGGTTCAACACTAGTACTACTTTTCCTTATTGTTCATGAATTACAACAATATTATAATTGCTAAATAATCATTTATTTACAATTATATAACATCTCTTTCTATTCCAGAATCGCAATCTTTATACATTCCTAGTATGTCTTCATATCATACATGATACGACATTCTATTACAATCAATTTGAGATCATATGTATAATGACTCAATCACACCATCCTATTATCCTTATTCATAAAGGACAACGTCTGAAAAATGATATTCAAATAATCTGTAAATGTTCTCTTAACAATTTAAGTTTGCTAATCTATAGCACAACAAAACATAAACTCTTCATATCTACTTACACAAGTGAATGAATTAGTCTACCGCAAGGTTTTACTACAAAAGCACTTATGCTTCAATCTTGATGACTCGTTAGTCAATCTTCATCTTTGCCTCTATCAGAGTAATCGGCTTCCTCAAGCTACTCTGTAATGTTTTGTTTTAAGCAAGGGTGAGCACGACGGCTCAGCAAGTCTAACAGTTTCACATAACACGTAAAAACAGTTCAATCATGCTTCATGCTTCATGCATCTTATGCTTTGCAGTACATACATTTCTCATGCATATCATGCCTCGCATTTAATTTATGCTTCATGCCCAGCCTCTATCATAACATATAGTTCAATGCAGAACAATTGTCTTAAATCAACTACCGCATATCAATAGTTCAAATCAACTTATTTCACAAAAGCACATTAACACATCTTTGCACATAACCACATATGAGCACATCACAGTTTAATAACAAACTTATAAATTATGCACATAATGCAACACGTTCTGAAAAACTTGCCTGGACTTGTATAACCAGCTTACGTTAATCTTTGACGTTCCTTGCACCACCTACACGGTATGTGAGATCAACGGTGCACAATATCAGTCAAAGTTTGACTCAATACTAAATCTTATTTTAAAGATATTTATTTCTTCTTATCATCCCCTTTATTTAATAAGGTTAATTTCATATTTTAATCTCTCTTTGACTTGACTCAGTGTTTCATATTCAACACCATAAATCTTTTGTTCGAAACTATGCAATTCTGACATTTATTAATGTCACTGCATTAAAACTTGGACCCTATATTTATTTAGGTCGATCCACCAATTAATCACTAATGGACCATACCCTTGGTTTAACTTAATCACATCATTTATCTCGATACTTATCATAATATTACCCACCTTGGATAATATTTTAAATTTTACTATCAATTAGTAATAACTTATAATGTTATTTAATTGTTAAATAACACTTTAAATAATTATTACTATTATTAATTTATTTTTAATAATAGTTTATCTTAATCATTATTATTAATCTTTTAATAATAATTTAATTGTTTGCTAATATTATTACCCTTTAATAATATTTTAATTGACTTCTCATTATTATCAATCATTTTAATAATAATTTAATTGTTCATCAATATTATCAATCATTTAATAATATTTGAAATCCTCACTTATCATTAGTAATTATTTAATAACGATTCAACCCTTAACTATTATTACCCAATAGTTAATTACTTGTTAAACAATATTATTAATTCTTTAATAATATTCTAAATCTTTATTTATCATTATTATTTATTTAATAATGATTTAACTCTTAACTATTATAATTTAATAGTTAATTAAATGCTAAATAATATTATTAATCCTTTAATAATATTTTAAATTAATTACATATCATTATTAATTATTGAATAATGATTTAATTCTTAACTATTATCATTTAATAGTTAGTCAATAATATTATCAATATATTTTAATTACTTAATAATCTTCTTTCGATTAAGTAATAATTTATTCCACTTAATTACCATTTAATTATTATTTAATATGAATTAAATAATAATTAATTAACTAATTATCCGAACTCATTATTTAATATTAATTAAATAATAATTAATTAATTAATTAACCTTACTTATTATTTAATATTAATTAAATAATAAATAATTAGTTTATTAACCTTAATTATCCTTTAATTATTATTTAATATTAATTAAATAATAATTAATTACTTAATTAACCTTACTTATTATTTAATATTAATTAAATAATAAATAATTAGCTTTCTAACTTTAATATTCTTTAATTATTATTTAATATTAATTTAAATAATAATTAATTATTTATTTAACTTTACTTATTATTTAAGTGCAATTAAATAATAAATAACTAACTTATTCATCTTAACATCCTTTAATTATTATTCAATATTCATTAAATCATAATTAATTAATTACATAACTTCATATATTATTTAATATTCATTAAATAATATTTAATTAGATTATTAGCCTATTTATACACTAATAAATAGCTAATATATAGTGAATCACTCCAATAATTTCAAATTTTATTTTATAACACTTAACTAGCATGCCAATAGGTCAAATATTATTTTTCTGAAATTAAAAATAATTTTCCCATAATTATTAGCCATTTAGTAAGCTTTAATCCACTATTAATTCTAATAAATACCAAATTACAAAAAAATTCAGATTTTAAATTTTGATAATCTTCTTTATAAAATTATAAGCATTTTCTCTTTTAGAACCAACCCAAGAACCGGCCTAAAAATGCCCGAACCGGCCCTACCTAGAAATCATGAAAAACCGAAAAAAACCGAACCGGCCGGTTTTTTTAAAAAAATAGGCAGATTACTTTTATGCTTTTTCAGACTTGGGGTCTTCGACGGGAACTTGAATAAAATGAAATCCACAAGTCCGATTGAGGCCTATTTGGTATCGATGGATTCGTAACATCCCGAACTACATTTTTCTGTCATCAAACATCAAATTTGGATTTGTTTTAGTCACGGAAATTGGCTCCAAACCGGACTGTTATGCACAGCCCTAAAACAATGGAGTGTTTTGGTAGAAAATCCATACCTTGCTCATTTTAAATCGGATTTTAGTCATTCAACTTGGAGAATCTTCATATTTCATGGATATATCACCCAAAATTGACGGATCATAAATCCGACTTACGGATCATGAACAGTAATTTCGTGAATGGGCTGCTACGTATTAGATTAATTTGTTTTCGTCGGTAAAAATTTATTCAATGAATTTGATGAAATTTTTCATCATAAACACATATAAAAACCCATGTTAAACCCATGTAACCCTAGATATACCAATATAGCATGGATCTATCCATTTAGACTTTGAAAATTATATTTCTACAATAGAAATTACATAATACCCAAAGAACAATATCAAGCTAGAAGGTTTTATACCTTTTGTTGATTATCCTCTTTGTTAGAACTTTGAAAAGACTTGGATGATCAATTTTCTTACATAGATAACTTCCTCTTGAGAAGACCTCCATCTTTAAACCTTGCTCCAAGATCATCCAACCATCAATGCTCACAAGATCTAACTTTCTTTTTCTTTTTCTCTAGAGCTTTTCTCTATTTTCTTTCTCTCTAGCTTTTCTAGTAAAAAGACTAACAACCATATCACAAGTGTGGGAAGCACTCTATATATAGCCAAATGCTAATACTTTATTAACTCTCCTAATTCACCAACATAGTCAATTTAGAGCTTAATTGAGATTACTATAGCATGGATTGATTGACAACTTGATTGACATCCATCAAGGTTGCTTGTAAGCAACTTTTGGAGTGTAAAATAAGCAAAAATAAAGCCACACACAACATCCACATGTGGGGCCCCCCCAAAATTCGGGATTTATCAATTTACTACACCATTTTAGCTTTATTTTTATATCCTATATCATTATATAAGTATCCATATATATATACACCAATGTATATATATTGACCACCACTTTGACTACCATTTGGGCTCCACATTGGACCCTAGGATTTAATATATTTGGCTCATTCAACTAATTGATTTGGGCTCAATTTATTTACTACATTGGGCTAATATTAAATACCCTATGTTACATTTAATTAAACAAGCATTGGGCTTGGTTAATTATTACATAAATCCATGTTCAAATTAAATTATATGGACTACTAGGTTAAATTAATTTGACCTAGTTTAATACCTCAATTGGACTTATAATATAATCCAATTAGATTTGCTATAATTAATTCTTCCACATTGGGTTACTTAATTAACCCATCCACGGTTAATTCTTAACCCCACATTTATTTATCTAGCAATTAACCAATGATTGGTTAATGCTATCTCTCTTGTCAACCAACTAGGGTTATTCAATTAACTAGACACTAGTTAATTCTCTACACTCAATCAATACTTGAAATGCTTCTCCCAACCATTGACCATCATTTGATTTTTAATGGTTTGTGCTACATAACTTATTTTTTATTGGCTCTCTTATTTAATTACCCATTTCATGCAAATATCTCCATATTGGGCTTACATCTATAACAACTTATTAATTAAGTAAATTACTTAATTAATTAACTTCTTAATATTGTCCTTCTAGGCAATATTCCACTTCCCTACTTGTTACTCATAACCTTAATTCATAACTTATATAATTAATTCAATTAATTATATTACATGACTTTTCTTTTTAATCCATACTAAAACTAATTAATTTATTAGTTTTATTAAGTATTTAATTTACTTCACACATCATCTTGTTTGACTAACAAACTCAACTATAGGTGTATATATATAAATATTAATATATTCACCTTCACTTCTCAATTGAATTTCTTTCTTAAATAAATTATCTACCTGCATCATTAAAATATTCTCACATTTAATTTCTAACAAATAATTTATGTTAAAAAAAAATGTTTACCCATTTTCAACACATCTTCCTTCTCACCTTCTAGGTTTAAACCTTAACCTTTAATAAAATCAATTAAGATATTATTTAAAATCTTGAAATTATCTGGGATATTACATTCACCCCTTCTTATAAGAATTTCGTCCCCGAAATTATCTCATACACAATTCTACCAATTTTCATCACTGAGAATATCTCTTTACTCATCAAATTCTATGACCACCCTTTTCTAGGAAGTTCATACTTCTAAACTCATAATTCCAGAACAATGGAATATCTTGCAGAAGAATAAATTGAAAATCAATATCTTACAGAAGAATAACTTGAAAATCAAAATATTCATTAAAACTTTCATAATATGCTGAGGGGTCATCAAGACTGTGAACATCCGAATGGAATTAACTGAATTCCGAATAAATAGTATTTATCCCTGTAAATACTTATAAAAAGAGTGTTTATCAATCACAAGGACTGAAAACATTCCATAGGTGTACGCTAGGTGATCAGCCTATTGTACCATACGTCGTGCAGAACGTCTTAGTTGTTAGGCGCCAGTCGGAGTTATATGCCGACAAAAATATATCTGCTTTAGCCGACAGAATATATTTGTTTTTGCACTTGTTCACCTCAGACTTACTACAAAATTCCGTTCCAAAATAATTTGGATTGGATAATAAACTTGAGTCAATTCTGACCAAAAGTGTCCAGTCAAAATAAATGACAAAGACTCCCATCATTGAACTGTTCGTATATTACGATTCAAAAATCATTTCAGATTAGTTAAAATAACTAAAATTCATTTATAGGACTTCATGATACCGCATAATCTTGATAGTACGTTGATGATTCCGTCATTAATTCATGACTTCATGATACCGCACATCTTGATAGTACGTTGAGGATTCCATCCTCTTCATCCCTACACCATGGCTTTAATGGCGTGTGATGATTTTATAAATACATTTTGATATTTTAAAATCAATTTGTCTAGCTGAAACAATTAGCATAGACTCTTCTTTAAACGTTTTAAAATACTGAAAATTATTTTATGACTTTGTCATACTACATCATACCATAGTGGGCTTTAAACATCCAACACTAGGTTACTCTGCATTGATGACTCCATCGTTTATCATCTCTGCACTATATGCATTAATGATTTCTAAAATACATTTGTCTTTTCAAAAGCACAAAAGTGCGAATTTAGCACGATTTTAAGAATTTCAAAGTCTAGCATAGCTAGAAGATTTTGAATATCCTAAAACCTCAAAATACCTCAAATTTCTCCTCCGCATTCTTTTTCAGCTTAATAACTATATCTGGTAAAGCTCCAGTCTTACTACTTAACTCTACCAATACTTACTGTTCATCAAACTTACCACACATTAGGAGTTCAGGTACTTGCCACAATCATATGGGTTGGAGAACTTATCCTAGTCAGACCAAAATCGTCCATTCGCTGAGGGGTTCCACCATACGATTATGAGTCACGAACTTACCATCAGTATGAGTTTTAAGAACACGTACTTATCTTAATATTCTCTACATATCCAATATATAATGAGAAAAGAATCACCTTCTCACCATATATACATCGAATAGCGTGACATTATGTTCAAATTGATTATCACTATAGGAAGCTAAGTGGTTGTCAAACCAAACGCAATCTCCTGCCCATACAAGAAATTGGTCAACTCGGCCACTAATCAATATAGAAAGTTAAGCGTCCGTTAAACCAAGAACAAATCCTCTGCCCATACAAAGAACTGTTAAACTCAACTACTATATTAATATAGGAAGCTAAGTGGTTCTAAAACCAAGCACAAATCCATACAAGGAATCGTACAACTTAGCCACTAATATGAGTTCTCAATTAAAACCCACAAACCTTCTAATTTTCTTAACTGAATACGAATTCTCTCCATTCATATTTTAGCACATCTGTCTCATTACGAGTTCATTTCTCTAGATCATTTCATGACCTTATTAGCATTTTCTTTATGCTTCTCAAAATCTTATCATAAGATATTTTCTATCACTTCTTCAAATTAGGTACAACATGACCTTTTTCATCTCTCTTATATTTTCTTAAATCCATCTTTGGATAATCTTCTATATATGAATTTTTCAAATTCATCTTTTATTACTTAAACTCTTCCGGAGTTTATTCATTTATCATTTTACTTATCTTCTACTACGGTTATAGCCTAAGGTACTCTTACCTAAGGTTTATAACCTATCAGCTCTGATACCAACTTGTGACGACCCCGAATCCGGGTCCCCCGAACCTCGAACTCGGTTCAACACTAGTACTACTTTTCCTTATTGTTCATGAATTACAACAATATTATAATTGCTAAATAATCATTTATTTACAATTATATAACATCTCTTTCTATTCCAGAATCGCAATCTTTATACATTCCTAGTATGTCTTCATATCATACATGATACGACATTCTATTACAATCAATTTGAGATCATATGTATAATGACTCAATCACGCCATCCTATTATCCTTATTCATAAAGGACAACGTCTGAAAAATGATATTCAAATAATCTGTAAATGTTCTCTTAACAATTTAAGTTTGCTAATCTATAGCACAACAAAACATAAACTCTTCATATCTACTTACACAAGTGAATGAATTAGTCTACCGCAAGGTTTTACTACAAAAGCACCTATGCTTCAATCTTGATGACTCGTTAGTCAATTTTCATCTTTGCCTCTATCGGAGTAATCGGCTTCCTCAAGCTACTCTGTAATGTTTTGTTTTAAGCAAGAGTGAGCACGACGGCTCAGCAAGTCTAACAGTTTCACATAACACGTAAAAACAGTTCAATCATGCTTCATGCTTCATGCATCTTATGCTTTGCAGTACATACATTTCTCATGCATATCATGCCTCGCATTTAATCTATGCTTCATGCCCAGCCTCTATCATGACATATAGTTCAATGCAGAACAATTGTCTTAAATCAACTACCGCATATCAATAGTTCAAATCAACTTATTTCACAAAAGCACATTAACACATCTTTGCACATAACCACATATGAGCACATCACAGTTTAATAACAAACTTATAAATTATGCACATAATGCAACACGTTCTGAAAAACTTGCCTGGACTTGTATAACCAGCTTACGTTAATCTTTGACGTTCCTTGCACCACCTACACGGTATGTGAGATCAACGGTGCACAATATCAGTCAAAGTTTGACTCAATACTAAATCTTATTTTAAAGATATTTATTTCTTCTTATCATCCCCTTTATTTAATAAGGTTAATTTCATATTTTAATCTCTCTTTGACTTGACTCAGTGTTTCATATTCAACACCATAAATCTTTTGTTCGAAACTATGCAATTCTGACATTTATTAATGTCACTGCATTAAAACTTGGACCCTATATTTATTTAGGTCGATCCACCAATTAATCACTAATGGACCATACCCTTGGTTTAACTTAATCACATCATTTATCTCGATACTTATCATAATATTACCCACCTTGGATAATATTTTAAATTTTACTATCAATTAGTAATAACTTATAATGTTATTTAATTGTTAAATAACACTTTAAATAATTATTACTATTATTAATTTATTTTTAATAATAGTTTATCTTAATCATTATTATTAATCTTTTAATAATAATTTAATTGTTTGCTAATATTATTACCCTTTAATAATATTTTAATTGACTTCTCATTATTATCAATCATTTTAATAATAATTTAATTGTTCATCAATATTATCAATCATTTAATAATATTTGAAATCCTCACTTATCATTAGTAATTATTTAATAACGATTCAACCCTTAACTATTATTACCCAATAGTTAATTACTTGTTAAACAATATTATTAATTCTTTAATAATATTCTAAATCTTTATTTATCATTATTATTTATTTAATAATGATTTAACTCTTAACTATTATTATTTAATAGTTAATTAAATGCTAAATAATATTATTAATCCTTTAATAATATTTTAAATTAATTACATATCATTATTAATTATTGAATAATGATTTAATTCTTAACTATTATCATTTAATAGTTAGTCAATAATATTATCAATATATTTTAATTACTTAATAATCTTCTTTCGATTAAGTAATAATTTATTCCACTTAATTACCATTTAATTATTATTTAATATGAATTAAATAATAATTAATTAACTAATTATCCGAACTCACTATTTAATATTAATTAAATAATAATTAATTAATTAATTAACCTTACTTATTATTTAATATTAATTAAATAATAAATAATTAGTTTATTAACCTTAATTATCCTTTAATTATTATTTAATATTAATTAAATAATGATTAATTACTTAATTAACCTTACTTATTATTTAATATTAATTAAATAATAAATAATTAGCTTTCTAACTTTAATATTCTTTAATTATTATTTAATATTAATTTAAATAATAATTAATTATTTATTTAACTTTACTTATTATTTAAGTGCAATTAAATAATAAATAACTAACTTATTCATCTTAACATCCTTTAATTATTATTCAATATTCATTAAATCATAATTAATTAATTACATAACTTCATATATTATTTAATATTCATTAAATAATATTTAATTAGATTATTAGCCTATTTATACACTAATAAATAGCTAATATATAGTGAATCACTCCAATAATTTCAAATTTTATTTTATAACACTTAACTAGGATGCCAATAGGTCAAATATTATTTTTCTGAAATTAAAAATAATTTTCCCATAATTATTAGCCATTTAGTAAGCTTTAATCCACTATTAATTCTAATAAATACCAAATTACAAACAAATTCAGATTTTAAATTTTGATAATTATCTTTATAAAATTATAAGCATTTTCTCTTTTAGAACCAACCCAAGAACCGGCCTAAAAATGCCCGAACCGGCCCTACCTAGAAATCATGAAAAACCGAAAAAAACCGAACCGGCCGGTTTTTTTAAAAAAATAGGCAGATTACTTTTATGCTTTTTCAGACTTGGGGTCTTCGACGGGAACTTGAATAAAATGAAATCCACAAGTCCGATTGAGGCCTATTTGGTATCGATGGATTCGTAACTTCCCGAACTACATTTTTCTGTCATCAAACATCAAATTTGGATTTGTTTTGGTCACGGAAATTGGCTCCAAACCGGACTGTTGTGCACAGCCCTAAAACAATGGAGTGTTTTGGTAGAAAATCCATATCTTGCTCATTTTAAATCGGATTTTAGTCATTCAACTTGGAGAATCTTCATATTTCATGGATCTATCACCCAAAATTGACGGATCATAAATCCGACTTAAGGATCATGAACAGTAATTTCGTGAATGGGCTGCTACGTATTAGATTAATTTGTTTTCGTCGGTAAAAATTTATTCAATGAGTTTGATGAAATTTTTCATCATAAACACATATAAAAACCCATGTTAAACCCATGTAACCCTAGATATACCAATATAGCATGGATCTATCCATTTAGACTTTGAAAATTATATTTCTACCATAGAAATTACATAATACCCAAAGAACAATATCAAGCTAGAAGGTTTTATACCTTTTGTTGATTATCCTCTTTGTTAGAACTTTGAAAAGACTTGGATGATCAATTTTCTTACATAGATAACTTCCTCTTGATGAGACCTCCATCTTTAAACCTTGCTCCAAGATCATCCAATCATCAATGCTCACAAGATCTAACTTTCTTTTTCTTTTTCTCTAGAGCTTTTCTCTATTTTCTTTATCTCTAGCTTTTCTAGTAAAAAGACTAACAACCATATCACAAGTGTGGGAAGCACTCTATATATAGCCAAATGCTAATACTTTATTAACTCTCCTAATTCACCAACATAGTCAATTTAGAGCTTAATTGAGATTACTATAGCATGGATTGATTGACAACTTGATTGACATCCATCAAGGTTGCTTGTAAGCAACTTTTGGAGTGTAAAATAAGCAAAAATAAAGCCACACACAACATCCACATGTGGGGCCCCCCCAAAATTCGGGATTTATCAATTTACTACACCATTTTAGCTTTATTTTTATATCCTATATCATTATATAAGTATCCATATATATATACACCAATGTATATATATTGACCACCACTTTGACTACCATTTGGGCTCCACATTGGACCCTAGGATTTAATATATTTGGCTCATTCAACTAATTGATTTGGGCTCAATTTATTTACTACATTGGGCTAATATTAAATACCCTATGTTACATTTAATTAAACAAGCATTGGGCTTGGTTAATTATTACATAAATCCATGTTCAAATTAAATTATATGGACTACTAGGTTAAATTAATTTGACCTAGTTTAATACCTCAATTGGACTTATAATATAATCCAATTAGATTTGCTATAATTAATTCTACCACATTGGGTTACTTAATTAACCCATCCACGGTTAATTCTTAACCCCACATTTATTTATCTAGCAATTAACCAATGATTGGTTAATGCTATCTCTCTTGTCAACCAACTAGGGTTATTCAATTAACTAGACACTAGTTAATTCTCTACACTCAATCAATACTTGAAATGCTTCTCCCAACCATTGACCATCATTTGATTTTTAATGGTTTGTGCTACATAACTTATTTTTTTATTGGCTCTCTTATTTAATTACCCATTTCATGCAAATATCTCCATATTGGGCTTACATCTATAACAACTTATTAATTAAGTAAATTACTTAATTAATTAACTTCTTAATATTGTCCTTCTAGGCAATATTCCACTTCCCTACTTGTTACTCATAACCTTAATTCATAACTTATATAATTAATTCAATTAATTATATTACATGACTTTTCTTTTTAATCCATACTAAAACTAATTAATTTATTAGTTTTATTAAGTATTTAATTTACTTCACACATCATCTTGTTTGACTAACAAACTCAACTATAGGTGTATATATATAAATATTAATATATTCACCTTCACTTCTCAATTGAATTTCTTTCTTAAATAAATTATCTACCTGCATCATTAAAATATTCTCACATTTAATTTCTAACAAATAATTTATGTTAAAAAAAAATGTTTACCCATTTTCAACACATCTTTCTTCTCACCTTTTAGGTTTAAACCTTAACCTTTAATAAAATCAATTAAGATATTATTTAAAATCTTGAAATTATCTGGGATATTACAGCGTCGGGTGGAGAGAGGAGTAAAAGAGAGAGAGAGAGTTGTTTGCTTATTTTTTTCTTTTCTTTTCTTGTTTCCTTACTTTTCTTTTCCTTTTTAAAAACAAAAGGAATTAACCAAATTTGAAAAACATGTAAAGTTCATCGACTTCGGAGCTTCCAGATTATTCAACTTGCGTAAATCTTGCATAAATGAGGTATTTTTATACATTACGTAGTTATTCCATGTAATAAATATTTTATATAATATATATAAAATATTTATTTTAATTCACTAAAAATCATAATATAATTTATAAAGAATATTAATACCTTTTTCGGGTATTTTACTTAACAAATTTTGTACACGCATAATGGCATGCATGTAATTATATGAGGTAATTTATACCTCCAAAATTCATAAAATAATTCATATAACATCTAAAAAATATTTTTTATAATTTTTCACTTCATTACTTGGACAACATGTTACACTAATATGTTCCCGTTTTCTAAAATATTATCCTTCATAAAAGTCATAATAATTTCATTATACATCACCATAATTTTTAATAAATTAAAACATTCCTTTTTCTTATTTATTATTCAATTTCTTTAATATTCACATTAACTTTCCTTATATAAATTATATAATTTAATATTATTTAAATTCCTTCATAATTATCACTTAATTATATAACCAAAATTATACATTTATTACTTAATCCTATTATATAAATTATATAATTATTTTTATATAATTTATATAATTATTATTTTCTTCATACATTATTTTAATTTTCTTATATAAATTATATAATTTATCATTATATAATTTATATAATTACTTTTCTTCTCAATTAATTTCTAAACTTCCTCCATATTTCTTGATTAAAACTAAAATCAATAAATTATAATTTTACTAATTTCCTCATTAACTTTTCATAATTTTTTGGATTAATTTAATTATTAATCCCTTAATTTTCATAATTAATTAAATTTATAATTATCAATTAAACATGCACACATATATATATATATACACATCTAAATCATATATTTCACATTACCACATAATACCATTCAAATATAATTTTTGTATTTCCATAATAATTTAATTGTATCATTTATTGTACCTCTACCTGAATTTCTTTTATTCCTCATAAATTATTTTTTAAACAATTTATTTACTTTTCAATTATTTTAATTCCTCATAATTTATCATGGTCTCCGTACAAATTTAATTTACTAATTAAATCTCATCACATAGCTTAAATCACATAAAATAATAATTAATTTAACAACCTTGATAACTTTTATCAATTAAATTCTTATTTAACCTTGATAACTTTTATCAATTAAATTCTTATTTAATTTTATTAAAGAAAATCCTGAAAATTTGGATCCTCACATAATTTATATAATTACATTTCTTCTCAATCAATTTCTAAATTTCCACCATAATTCTTAATTAAATCAATAATTATAATTTTATTAACTTCCTCATTCGCTTTTCATTTAAAATTGGATTAATTTAATTATTAATCCCTTAATTTTTTCATAACATTTATAATTACAACAATTAAACATGCACATTTATATACACACACACACACACACACACACACACACACACACACACACACATATCTAAATCATATATTTCACATTACCACATAACACCATTTAAATATAATTTTCGTATTTCCATAATAAATTTATTGTGCCTTTATAAGAAATTTCTCTTATTCTTCATAAATTGTTCTTAAATAATTATTTTAAATTAACACAATTCGTCATGATCTCTGTACAGATTTAATTTACTAATTAAATCTCATCACATACCTTAAATCACATAAAATAATAATTCACCAATACTTTAACAAACTTGATAATTTTATTAATTAAATTCTCATTTAATATTATTAAAGAAATCCTGGAAATTCGGATCCTCACAGATATTTTATACATGCTTCTTAGTTCCTATACATCGCATTTAAATCATGCTTCATAACTCATATCATTTCATGCTTCACAGTTTGTACATACTTTACATGTAATCATACTTCATGTTTTTCATGTACTTCAGAAATAATCAAACTCATTGATTTCACATAACACCAATAGTATCAATATAGCTTCATATTAACAATTTAATATCACATTGTAGTATAATAATGGACATAGCAACAAGTTCTAAAAAAACTTGTCTGATTTACTTCTACAGTTTACGCTAATTTTGTGTCTTTCATTTAACCTACAATTATATATGAGATTGGCATAATCATTAGTTACAATGACTCATACTCAGTCTTAATTTAAGGCCCTAACTTCATTTTATTAACTTTTAAGATATTCGACAAATGAACCCTTGAGTTCCGGACAAAACCCCAGCCTAAAATCTAGTTTGAACATGTCAGGTACGCTTATCCAACTTACGCCAATACTTTGCATTCTTTGTACGACTTTCATTTACAACATTATTATACTAATTAGACACTAATGAACCTTATATATTGGTTTACTATATAAATATATTCATTTTACCCTTAATTTAACTTACATTTAAAAAAAAAAACCCAACTCAGACAGACCCAACCCGACCTGGACAGCAAAAATAAATTCTATGCTGGAGGTTTGACCACTGTGGTGGAGGATTCCACCACTATAGCTCTAGGCCAAAATCCAAAAATCCAAATTCTTGGACTACTCGATCCTCCTTCACTCCAACTTTCATAACTTTCTCATTTATTAACTTTTTTGAGTAATTGAAGCACTCACACGACCGTAACTTCTTCCTTTACGACTTCTCTTTAGATCAAACCACCCAAATCCAAACGGAAGTAGACTAAAATATGATGATAAACACAGCATGCAAAATAATTTCATGTGTTCTTGTTTCCATTGATCATAAATTGATCATTATCATATTGATTTCAAAAATTATATAATAACTTGTTAGGTTTATAATTTACAAAACTATGAGCTTTAAACACTTTTAAAATTCATTTAAATGATCAAACGACGATCGATTTAAAATCGATACTAAGGATTTTCCCGAAAAATCATGACAAACCAATTTTAACTTATTTATTTCAAAATAGAAATTTATCAAAACTTTAGATCTATGTCAAAACTCATAGATCTTAAACATTTTCAACCATCCAAGTTGGTTTCCTTTGAAAAAACAATATTAAAACTAGGGTTTTCATTAAAACATAAACCATCTTTGATTTCTTAACCTTTTTATGCAAAACAAGTGACTAAATCACATTTTACCAACATAGGACTTCATCAAAACTTTAGATCTATTTATAAAATTTGTAGATCTAGAACATAGGAAAATGGATCTTTGAAAGAAATCCACCATATAAGAGGTTTTCTTTAAACCAAAAACGATGAATGATTTTCTTGCACAAAAATGTGATTTAACACTAAACTAACCATCAAACCTCTTATTTCACCATCAACTTTAACCTCTCACACCACAAAAAACTTTAAATCAAACAAATATTAACCACCTAAGGCTAAATTAAACTAGGTTAAAATATTTAACCTTAAGAAGCATAGTTGATGCTTTTTATTGCTAGATGAGAGTTTCATGCACTTGATGATCCTCCATCTTTATTTTCTCCAAGCTTTCTTTCTCTCTTCTTTTCTTTGCTCCCAATTTTTCTCTTCTCTCAAATGGCTAAGTGTAGTGAAATGAAAAATACTATCCCACCACTTAACTAGTCTAGGGTTAACTTTTACTAACAACTAACCCAATGTTACTTCTCATCTTATTTACCCTTGCTTTTGTCCACCCATTTTCCACCATTTAACCTAGGTGTAGTTACTTTTTAACATTTAACTCAATGTCAAAACTCACTCAACCTTAGTTAGTTATCAACTTATTCCTCTTCTTCTAATAATTTACCAATGTATGGTTAATCTTCTACAAACATACAACCTATGGTTACTTACTAATTCAATATTGGTCAATTATATGCATACATAATTGTATTTATAATAATCCTCCACCAATTAACCCATGTAGAGTTAATTCCCTTATAATAATTAACTTAGGGTGAATTCACTATCTCCACCTTAGTTAAGTCACATCCATCATTTATACATATAATTATATATCTATACATTTTACTAGCAACTAATAAATGCATGGTTAAAGCTTTAGCATACTTACCACCTAGGGTTACTCAATTAACCCATCCATGTTTAATTCTTATTATCACATTCATTCATCTAGCATTTAACCAATGTTTGCTTAATGCCCTTACTTGCTTATCATTTAAGATTATTCAATTAACCCTACATTGGTTACTTCTCTACAATTTTTTCTTTCTCCAACACAAGCTACCAACCTAGCCCATCATAGCTGCATAACCTTCACATCTCCTTTTTGTTCCCACCAATGCAACTTTGGATAAAACAAAAACAAAAAGTTTTCTCACTTGTTTTATTTTTCAAGGACACTAATATCTCCCATTTTGCTTGACAAATGACCTTCATATGTCCATATTTTCTCTAATCATTCCATAAATGGAAAGTTCCCACATTATAATTTTTTCTTTATTTTTAATAGCATACAAGCACACATATAAATATACAAACATATTTTTTTACTCCAATTTTTCCTAACCCATGTCAAATGTTTGGGCTTGATTTTTTTTAATTAATCATTGGGCTTAATGTTTACTCAACACTTAAAAAGGTTTTGGCTTCCATATGTAATTCACATTGGACTTTCTCTTTAAATAAGGTTAGGCTTAGGATTTAAACCAATCTAATTCCCTACAACACAAGACGTCTAAATTTGGGCTTGCCATATTAATTCACTTGGGTAAACTCATTCTTCCTTCAAGACTTGCTTATTAATAAGCTCTGGCTTGTTCAAATTCATTGCATTGAGCCACATTACAGTCTCTACAAGTCTTGTTAACATTATAATTTATTGAACTTGTTCACTTATTTTCATTTGACCATCCTTTAATTTAAATTGCCCTACACACATGCTACTAATTTAATTAATCATTGGGCTCTATTCTTTAACTCACAGTTCATATAACTAACTTAATTAATTATATTACATTACTTTTCTTCTTGCTCCGTATTTAAACTAATTAATTATCAGTTTTGTTGAGTATTAATTTACTCATCTTCTTGTTTAGCTAAATAACACAACTCTAGGTATATATGCATCTATATACCCACCTTCACTTCTCAATTAAAATCTATTTCCTTAATAAATCTCCCACGTTCTTCATATTTAACATTCTTTGATTATTTTGAATATCATATTATCCCCCCCCCCCCATAAAGATTCCATATTCGGAATCGATATTACTGTAGTATTATAATTCGATTTATTTCTAGTTTCTTACATGATCTCTTTCATCGAATAGTTTTATCGTATTTTAAAGTAATTATTTTACCTTGCTCTTAATATACATCAAATGTACATATTAGTCCTTTCTAGATTTTCAATTTGATAACCCATAATTATACATATTTAATTCCTAGCGGATATCTTAGGTTAAATGTTTAGTCATTCATCTTCACCTTTCTCTTCTCCAAGTCTTGGTCCTAAACCTTAACATTTAATCGTGTTTGATTCTATTTTCAAACCTCCTAAATATTCGGGATATTACAGAAAACCACGAATATGACCGTAGAAAAGATAGAAAGAAAAAAAACTCATTTAGAGTTATAAGTGGTGAACTGTGAAAAATCATCGGAAAGAATGTTAAATAAATGATTATTTGCTTAAGTTAAAACTTGATAGACATTTAAATGCAATATACTAAGTAAATCATTAATGTGATTTTTTAGGATGCCAGAACATGAGGAATCTAGTCAGGTAAGAGAGGAAGAACCTCGAGACATATATATAGTATTCGAGGAGTTAGTGACAGTTGCAATCATTATTGAGGGAAGAGAGTATGAGCCAGAGATGGATCCTAAGGAGGATCTTGAGGCAGAAGATGAAGGAGATGAGCTGGGAGGGTTCTCAGAAAGACCAATAGAGGAAGAGGAGCTAGAAGGGTATGATGATGAAGACTAGATAGCTGGTCTGCTAGATCAAAATTCTGAGTTCGGTGATCAGATTCATGAATTAGAGGAAAAGAATCAGGAGCAGGAGTCGTCAGTGTTGGTTTGCGAAAACATGACATACATATAATATAATTGTACAACGCAACGAAAGCAAGGCATAAATCATATTGAAATTTTTTCTATAAACCAAATTTCATGATTTTTCTTCTGCGACTATTATTAATTGAGGAAGGATAAAAGTATTATACCTTTGTAGATATTGATCTTCAATAGGGACGGGTTCACCTCCCTTTAATCCTTCGCGTTCTTATTCAAATCCACCAATTAGAATCTTTAGATCAACGTTAGCTACCCAAGTTTGTAGTCTCTAGAGGTGATCCACCAAGAAAAATATGAATAGAAAAAGTAATTTTGATTTCGCCAAACCATGGGTGGCTAGCCCTAATTTTTGTTCTCTCTCTAACTCTTAGATGTAGAGAATTATAAAGTATTCTCCAATACTCTAACAAAGTGAGTAACCCGAATCTATCATAAGACTTCTCATTATATAGAGAAACTTTTTTCTCTTAAACTCTTTAGGATTAAGATTTTAATTTAATTCTCAATCTAATTTAGAACTAAATTAATTATTATAATAATTACAATTCTAAAATCATTTAGGAACTTAATTATTTATAATGAGAGTACTTCTTATTAATTAATTTATAAACCTATTTGGAACTAAATAATAATAATAATAATAATAATAATAATAATAATAATAATAATAATAATAATAATAATAATAATAATAATAATAATAATAATAATAATAATAACAATAATAATAACAATAATACGACTCCTCTTACTAATTTATAATTATTATTTTCAAAATATTTAATTATAAATATTAAGCTATTTAATTCATTCTATCACCATAGTATAAATTAAATATACTTAATTTATTATTACTGTAATGACCGCGAATTCCATTAGACATAGTAATTATAATTAATATATAATTAGCAATGAATTTAAACTTTTTGTACTAATGAATTGTGCATTATATAATTAAATAGATATACTTGTGTATGTGTATATTTATTTAAAGCAATGAAGCAAGAGGGTATAATTAACTAAAGCAAATCTAATTGGATTATATTTTAAATCCAAATGAGTTGTTAAACTAGGTCAAAGGTATTAACCTAGTAGCCCATGTAATTAATTTAACAAGCCTAATGCTTATTTTAATTAAAGGTAGCATAGTTATTTAAATGCTAGCCCAATGTGTTATATAAATTGAGCCCAAACAATTTAATTGAATGAACCCAATAAAATTTATTCCCAAGTCCAATGTGGAGTCCAAATGAGGTCAAAACTTTGGTCAATATAGATATATATAAGTATATATATATATATATATATATATATATATATATATATATAGATGTATATATGTATATTTTAGCATTAAAATTAAATCAAAAATGGGGGATTTAAACCCCATTTTGCTGAGATTTTTTGAGGGACCCACTTGGATGGCTTGATTTGCAATGTTGCTTCATGTTGCTTCTAAATCACTCCTTCTCATAGTTGGTGAACAACCCTAGTCAATCATACTTTCCATCAACTAGTCAATCAAAGCAATAGTAAGCTCACTTAGTCCTTAATTCCACCAACATAGGTGAATTAGGAAGCTTAATGATGTGTTAGTATAGTGCTATAAAAGAAGCACTCCACACTTGTTCTATGTTGGTTAATTCATTGCTAGAGAATTCCTAGAGAAAAAGAGAGAGCATTTGAGAGTATTTGAGAGAAAACACCTAAGTGTTGAGAGAAAAAGCTAGAGCTAGTGCTTGGTGGATGTCCAATAACCTCATCACATACTTTGGTAGGAGGAGAAGGAGAGCACACAAAATATTAAGGTTTAAAAGTTCTCCAACCATTTCTTATTTCACTTTTATAGCCTATATGCATTTTAATCGGTTAAAATCTATTTTTAACCGATCAAAACTCGTTTTGCTAGTCTAGAAGTATTTAACTATGTAATATATGTATATTCATAGCTCTATGTGTTTAGAACATGATTTGGTATGTGAAAAATGCATAAAAGATGTAGAAATGTTCATAACAAGTTTTTCCGGTAAAACCCTAACACTACATGTTAGGCTTGATGTTTTATTTTGAAATGTACAAATCGAAAGTTGGATTTTTATGGCTATAAAGTTAGATCTATGAGTTTTAAATAAAAACCCTTTTTGAACCTTTCAAAAATATTGAATAACAAAGAAGTTATAGCTATTACCGCAAATGATGTCGTTTTAAAACCCTAAGTGGTTCGATCCGTAATTTTCGTGTAAAACGTTTTCAAAAAGACGATTGAACCATGGAATATTGTAAAACAAGAAGTTAGGAACACATCAACACTGATTTGGTGTTAATTGGATGTGTAGATTTCATTTTATCAATGTTTGAACCAATCGAACCAATGATTTATGCAACTAGTTTTTAGTCTGACCTTGTGAGCGATTTTACGAATACTTACATTTGGAATTTGGATTTGTGATCTAAAGAGAAATTGTATATCATGAAATTATAATGAATTTAGACTCAAAAATCACCTCAAAATATTTCCGTATGATAAAGTTATGACCAAATGAGTAAGAGAAGTTTCGGCAGCCAAAAAGAGCCCGGCATCTAGACGCCAAGTGTACGCCCTAGGTTCTGTCCATGGGCGTCTAGACGCCCCAAAATGGCCATGGGAAGGCGTCTTGACGCCCTGCTTGATCAAAAAATTATTTTATTATTTTTAAATGAATAAATGTAATTTTTAATGATAAATAATTGATTTAATAATTAAAAGAGGATAAATATTATCAAAGGTTTAATATTATAATTAAATATTATTATTAATATAATAATATTAGAAAATCATGAAAATATTATTAATTGTATAATAATATTATAAAGTCAATAAAATATTAGTAAATAGATAAAATATTATTAAATAGTTAATAATATTAGCTAATGATTAAAATATTATTAAATGATTAATAATATTAGATAATTAATAAAATATTATTAAATAATTAATAATATTAGCTTTTTATTAAAATATTATTAAATGGTTAATAATATTAGATAAGGATTAAAATATTATTAAATAGTTAATAATATTAAATTATGTTAAAATATTATTAAATGAATAATAATATTATAAGATGAATAAAATATTATTAAATGGTTAATAATATTAATTGATTAATAAAATATTATTTAATGAATAATAATATTACAAGACTAATAAAATATTATTAAATTATTAATAATATTATATAAGTGTCTGGACTATATTAAATAATTAATATAGGTTCTTTGTGATTGAAATATTATCAAGTAATGATAACATTTCCTAAGTGTTTAATATACCCTTAATTAATCAATTATGTGGTTAGGTATAATATGTATAGATGTTATCATATGAATGCGTATATGATACTAATTTGAAAATCAACTTTATTAATTGTTAGGTCTATCTAAAGAGAATTTAAATTGAATTGGTTAGCAGTAGACCACGCACAAGGCAAGTTCTCTAACCCTACTCAATTATTGTTGAACAAGTTTCTATACTTGTATTTATTGCCAGAGCTTGAAGTGGTTTAATTATTTAAAATTATTCCACATCCATATTGTTTATAAAATCGCACATGGTACATTTGAAGCTTAATAGTTCTTGTTTCATGAACTGTATTAAAAATGTCTAAGCTAATTGTTCAGCTAGATATTGCGTTTAGAAATTCAATAACTTGAATACTTTTAAGAGCTGATCCAAACCATTGTTGGGTGCGGATTCTTATAATAAGTCTGAGAATAGAACAACCCTAAATAAAGGGGATTTTATGTCGGAAAACCGATTTTTGGCCCCAGATGACTAAATGTAATGCATATACAGCGGGTTGAATAGGTTGATCCCCTTGAAAACCAAACTACTCAAAGGGTCAGAGGAAACTCTATTATACCCTCGTTAGTTCAGGGTCCTTAGTGACCACTCAACATTTTTAAGATTCAAATATTCTGTTTTATTAAAATTTGAGTCTTGTTCCATTCACAATTGTTATATCTATTGTTGAAACCATTGATGACTTTTCCCATTCATTCATGATATATTAAATCTCTATGATTGTTCTTAACTTGCTGAGCAAACTAGTTGCTCATTCTTGCTATATCATGAACCATTTTTCAGATAGACCTGACTGCTCAAAGAAGGATAAGGGAAAAGGAAAGGCCAGAGCTTAAGTTAGTTTATGCATGCTAATTAGATGCTTAAATTTGTGTTTACTGTTGTTAAACCTTTTGTAATTCCTTATGATAGGAACTGTTTATGTTAATGTTAATAGACCCTGGTATTGTAACCTTTTTGTAAGGGAACCAATATGTATTATTCCGCGATATTTAAATGCAATGTATGTATTTAATTGTTAGTAATGTGTTGAATAGTGAGAACCAAACTCGAGGTTATAGAACCCGGATTTGGGGTCGTCACAATTACCATTATGTCATCCACTTCTAAAATAAATATTTCTCTTTTGCGGTGTGACCATTTAGCTTCAATATTATCCTAGTTGTAGAATAGATTAATTAGAACAATTATAATATTATTTATAATAATAAATTAAACTCCTTTAATTTACATTGGCTAATAATTTTTGAGATATCATTTATCGAATTACATATGACATTCTCTCTCGTTATTGGAAGTGATAGATCATTTGGTGATCATTCACCTACTTCCATGTATAACTTATTATACCAAAACATATCCTTTGTTATACCCATAAAGTCGTACCGAATATGACAAAGTATAACTCATTTTACACAAGGTACTATGATGATCTCAAGTCCAAGGATCACTTGTACTACTATCACATTAAAAACTCCTATTGACAGGTAAGTAAAACTCCATTAAGTGTTCCTTAAGTGAGTCACGCTCAGTGAACTTATTATTTAATACGAAGCTATATACTTGCTTTAGTATTTTTACACAAATGCTTATAAGATTAATCATCATCTTCATAAGAACAAACATAAGACGTACTAATCTATCCGTATTCACTATTCCCCATTTCAATGATCCCACGATTAGGAACATTTTATTTTTTAGATATCTAGAATTTAGATCTCATTAGCATAATCAACAGTATGATTCTAAAAACATTGCTCAAAACTATGGATTTTTCTATTTAATTAATTCAACCAATTAATCATGAATAAAAAGATGTCTTTAAATAGAATTTTATTAATAAATGAATAAGATTATAAAGTATATGTTTATCACATCAAATGTGATTAGCTTGAGGACATAGTACTTTTAATCTCCCACTTACAGTATAGCCAATCGCCCTTAGTATCTCATACATTCTTCTATAAGTAGAATTGATTCGAATTTCTTAGTAAATGTTTTAGTTAATGAATCTGTAATATTGTTTTGAGAGTTTACCATCTCTATGGTGTCATCTCATCTTTCAATGATTCCTCTAATCGTACGAAAGTGTGCTGCAACACATGTTTAGAATTCAGATGAGACGTAGGTTCCTTGGCAAATTAAACTCCTTTAATGTTAGGAACCATTCCAAGTTCTTTAATGAATTTTTTCATTCAAACAATATCCTTTGCAGCTTCACTTATAGCTATTTACTATGTCTATATCACTAAATCAGTAACTCTTTGCTAGTTGAAACTTTTCAAACTCACTGCACTACCGTTCAAAGTAATCACATAAGCTAAAACATATTTGTTGTTATATTGGTTAGTCTGAATAACCGAGTCTATTAAGCCCTCTAGTTTTAATCAGACCAATCATTAGAAACTATTTTCTAATATTCTTTTCCAAGATTGAACTGATAATTACTTATCATACATAAGCAACATCAGGTTTAGTATATATCATCCAATCAACGCACGTTCCTTGGGTCAAGCCGAACAACCTTTATGATCTATCTCTATAGACCGTTATCCCTAATAGTAGGATGTTTCTCCTAAGTCCTTGATGGAGAAGTATTTATATAACCATATTTTTACTGATTGTAGCATCAGTATGTCATTCCTTATAAATAGTATATCAACATAAAGTACTAGAAATGTTACAGTGCTCCCACTAACCTTTGTACACACTTGGTTCATCCTCATTTTGATAAAATCAAACTCTTTTAATTGTCTTATCAAAACGGATATTCTATCTTCGAGAAGATTGCTTCAAACCATAATTAGATCATTATTGCTTACATACTTGATTTTCTCTTATTTTGAGACAAATCGCTTTGGCTATGTCATCCATACATCCTCTATTCAGAAAGGGTGTCTACATGTCCATTTGTCAGATCTCGTATAGTAAGTTGTAACTACAAGCAAAATCAGAATGGACTAACCATTTTTACCAGTGAAAAGTTTTATCATAGTCAACTCTTTGACTTTGTTTGAAACCTTTTACCCACTAGTCAGGTCTTATAGATCTCTACCTTGCCATCTGCCTTAGTCTTTCCAAAAGACCCATTTCAAATTGTATGGTCTTCAACCATTTCTCTTAAGTCTTTACTGCTCATGTCTCATCGTATGTAACTGAAACATCATCCACTATGATGCGTACCTCACCATTATCATCTATAATAAATCCATACTTTTTCAGGTATATTTGGCATTAATCCAAATTTTTTACTCGGTGGTGGTATAATAGGTTTATCTACTTGAACAGATTCCTTTATGTGATCTGTAATGTTTTTTGGCTTTTGAACTTCTTCAAGATCTATCATACTCTCACTAATCCCTTCAACGATAAACTCATTTTTTTAAGAAGGCAACGTGTTTCGATAAACACCTTTTAATCAATAGGATTATAGACGTGACACCCTAAACTTTCTTTAGGATATCCCACAAATTTACACTTTTAAGCTATTGTAACAAACTTATCCTTTCAAACCTTTTGATATAAATTGGACAACCCCAAATCTTAACATACTTAAAACTTGGTTTTTTCCATATCCATAACTCATATGGAGTCTTTAAAATGGATTTAGAAGGTACCTTATTAAGTAGGTATGAAGCTGTTTCTAGAGCAGAACCCTAGATGGATATTGAAAGATCGGTAAAACTCATTATGGATCATCACTATGTCCATTGTGAAAGAAAACCATTCTTTAAGATGATCTAGAAAATTACTACTGAAGTATTTCCTTCTTGATCTAATCGAAGAACTTTGATACTTTTGGTCGTTTGTTTTCGTATTTCACTTTTAAATTCTTTGAACATTTCAAACGATTTGGATTTTTATTTCGTTAAATATATATATATATATATATATATATATATATATATCAAAATTTAGAATCATCATTGAAAGTAATGACACAATTGTTTGTACCAACTCTACTAATTATGCAACTATGATGCCCCTAAATCCGAGTTCCAATACTTTGGGTTTAGTACTCACGATCCAATTTAACCATACACATCTAAATAATATTAGTAAGTAACGTGAAATAATTAGACATATTCTTTTTATTATAAAAGGTCATCTAAGTCATAAGGTCTCTAGACTTTAACAAATACAACACGAACACCAACAGTGTACAAAAGGGTTCGTGATTACATAATAAAATGCATAAATAAAAATAACTTGGCATGTAGTTCAACTACTTTTTAAGTTTACCTTTGCCTTTATCTTTTCTAGAACTCTCGAGTTTAGCTGCAAGTAATTTCATGACATAGCAAGAATGTACAACTACTTTGCCCAACAAGTTTAAAATGAACATTAAAGGATATATCATTAATGAATAAGAATAACTTTAAATGATTCAACAATATAATCTCAATGGTGAATAACTGAAGTAATATAATCAATGCTCAAATAAAAGAATTAATATTATTATTTACTACTAAGTGGTCCAATAGATCATGAACAAAAGCTAAGGAGTCATTTATCCAACTGATTGTTTTAGGTAGTACCCACGAGGTTTGTACTTGATGGGATCAACCTCTCGTATCCTATGTATATGCATAACATTTACTTGAGCTTGTAATCAGATAACCGATAAATAATTTTCCCCATCACGGGTTGTTTTCTCAGTTTAAGAATCCGCAACAATAACCGGTTTGGAGAGCTTTTAAAAGGTTTAACATACAAACGTTTGGCCGAAATAATTGGCATAGACTACTTCTTAAACTGGTCATGGATAAAAGAACTTTAAATGCTGCACTTTTCAATAATAGAACATGAATTCAAATGCACTATCTGTGAATGTCAATAATAATAATGATGTGGAATAATTTGCAATAATTAAACCACTTAGCATATATTTGAAAAATATAACTCAGGTTTGAGTTAGGAAACTTACCTCCCTTGTAATCTACAACTTATACAATTTAAATTACTTCATTGTGACAACCTAACATTAACAGCATTGGTCTACCAATTAGTATCACATATAATTGTTCACTTAAATGTTTACTATCACTAATCACATAGCATATAACCACTTATTATTATCATATAGCACATCACAAAACACTTTCATTACTTTATGATTCATTTATTAAACTTCAAATAATCACTTTCTTATTTATTTATACCTTTAAACAATTTATCATAATTGTTTAATTAACTTATTAATTATCTAACATTGTTTAGATAATAAACAATTATTTTAATTATATTTATTTATTAATTAATATTAATTAAATAATAAATAATTAATTTAGGTTCCTTGTGCACTTTATTTATTATTTAATGTTAACTAAATAATAAATAATTAATTTAGGTTCCTTGTTCACTTTATATATTATTTAATTAACATTAAATAATAAATAATTAATTTAGATTCCTTGTTCACTTTATTTATTATTTAATGTTAATTAAATAATAAATAATTAATTTAGGCTTCTTGTTCACTTTGTTTACTATTTAATTTTAATTAAATAATAATTAATTAATTTAAAATTTTTAGTTCCTTTTAATTATTAGTTAATATCATTTGAATAATAATTAATTAATTACCCTCATTTATTATTTAATATTATTTAAATAATGAATAATAACTATATTTACTTTATTTAATATTTAATATATTTAAATATCAAATTATGAACTTAATTGCTTTATTTATTATTTAATATTAATTGAATAATAAATAAATAATTAAATTATTTTTAATTCCTTTTATTTTACTTTATTTATTATTTAATAATCATTAAATAATAATTAATTAATTATTTCGAGTTACTTTAATTATTATTTAATATTAATTAAATAACAATTAATTACCTTAAATGTTTTTATTTTACTTTATTTATTATTTAAATAATAAATAATTATTTTATTTAGGTCCCATATTAATTATATTAATATTTAAAATATTATACGACCCGATTAATTAATTAAAATCGACTTCACCCGTTATTGCCCGAACTTAAACCAAAAGCAGCAACAGTCCCCTATCAGCTCCTAGGTGCTCGGAAACTAAAAGGAAACAGGAGTTGGGCCGCCTGTTGCCACGGAAACGTGATTCCAACTTGCATAAAATAAAATATATACATCCAAATGATTCAAGGTCAGGTTTGTTGGATTCCTAACTTGATGTTCTACAATATAACATGAAGCAAATAACATTTAAACATCCTTTAACATAAAACATTTTGGATCAGAAGTCTGGGGTTTCATAACTCAACTTATTTTGCTAAAAAATCATATCCTTACCAATTTAAAATGTTTTTACATGAATCCAACTATGTTTTCCTCAAAATTCAAATATCTATCTATTTACACCATATATGTAACATTTTAAAATTTCAAAATAATTTTTAAACCATCAAAACACATTTTTTTACATAAAAATAATTTTTAACCATATATTAACCTATATACCCACAAATATACATTTGTCTACTATTATGGACCTTGGCTTCAAATATTTCATCATCTAGCCACCATAAATCATATATAACAACATATATGACTATAAACTTAAGATTTAAAGTTTAAGAACACTTTTCAACCTCTTCGTTCTTGAAGCCCTCTTTCTCTCTTTTCCAAAGTAGTTGATGAAGCTAGATGACATTTAAAGTTATCCTCCTTGATGGCTTTAACTACCTCTAACCACCACACTTGAAGCTTTAAATGAATTTTTAGGGTTTTCTCTTTTCTCGCTCTAACTTTTTATTTCTCACTTGAGAGCTTCTCTCTCTAACTTCTCTCTAAATTGCTAGCAAATATTACAAATTAAGAAAAAAGTTTGTCAAAGAGAGAGTCTTACTAATTTAAAATCCATCTGCCAACAAGTATACATACAATTGTTATATCTATAGGTTTATCCCAATGTTATCTTATCTTAGCCAAATTGAAAATCCTTGGACGCTTCTCCACCAATCAATTATGCCTAGTGGAGATTACATGGGACCCACTCGGTCCTCTCCCCATTATCCCCTAATTTTGATTTATTTTAATTATCTAATTTGTAGAAAATGTTGACCAAGACTTTGACTTTTACTAAATGTACCAAGTGGACAAATGTTTGGGCCACCAAATAATTTCTGTTGAACTACAATAAACAATTTATTGGACTAATAGCATGACTTGATAAATAATTTAAGTATTGCGCTAGTTTAATTAATTATGTAATCACTTATGAATTATCCACAAGTCCAATACACAATTAATTGTTTGGGCTTGGTTAAATAATTTAAAAGACAAGTCCATTAAAATTAAATTGCATATATGGACTGTTAAATAAATTCACATAGTTTAGCATATTGTCACACATTTAATATCCACCTTAATTAAATCACATGATCCAATTAAGGTTACTATATTTAAAATAAAATGAATATTCACCTAGGTTTAATATCTTATCAAATCCTTGATATTAATATCCTTAGGTTAGTCCATTAATTTAATAAATTTATAATTGCACTTCCCATTAATTATATCAACTATATAGTCACATAGTCAACCAATCAATAAGGCTTTCATTAAATCACACAACAATTCACTTCATTATAACTTAAATTCTTAAATTTTAGTTATAATGCCACTTGAAATTCTTGGTCATTACATCCCCCCCCCCCCCCCCCCAATTCCCCTTTATAGCAATTATATCCCTGGAATTGCAACATAAGTTCACTCAAAAAGATGCGGATAATTCGTTCTTATCTTTTTTTTTCAATTCCCATGTAGCTTCTTCAGCCGTGTGGTTTCTCCAAAGTACTTTAACATAATGTATGACCTTATTTCTTAACGTCTATTCCTTCCTATCTAATATCTATATAAGAATTTCTTCATACGATAACTCTTTCTTAACTTGAATCAATTCATAAGATATCACATTCTTGTAGTTAGGATTATATAGCTGCAACACTAAAACATGAAATACATTGTGAATATGTTCAAGTTTACGAGGTAGAACCACCTCGTATACCACTTCACCTACCCTCTTCAAAACTTCAAATGGTCCTATAAACCGTGGGCTTAATTTTTCTTTCTTGCCAAATCTTATCTTCCCTTTTTAGGAAGATACATTCAAAAACACAAAACTGCTAACCTCAAAATCGACATACTTCTTCTGTCGATCTTGAGCTGTCACCAACCGAGCTCTTATAACTTTAATCACTTCTACAGTCTGTTATACTAACTCAAGTCCTAACAATCTCCGTTCACTAACCTCATCCCAACATAAGGGCGTGCGACACTTTCTCCCATACAGTGCTTTATAAGGCAGTATGCCAATACTAGCGTGATAACTATTATTGTATACAACCTCTACTAAAGGTAGGTGATCATCCCAACTTCCCTTAAAATCCGTCACACAGGCTCTAAGCATGTCTTTAAGCATCTGAATCATTCGCTTGCTCTATCCATTAGTTTGGGGATGATACGTTATACTCAACCTCTACTACGTTCCCATGCGTTCTTGCAAGCTTCTCCAAAAATTCAATGTAAAGCGCGGATCTCTATCAGACATAATAAATACCAGCACTCTATGTCATGATACCATTTCTTTAACATATAGCTTTGCTAACTGCTCCAGATTGTACCTGATCTTGATAGGTAAAAAATGTGCAGACATTGTCAAATGATCCACGATCACCCAAATTGCGTTATATTGCTTTTGAGTAACTAGAAGCCCCACCATGAAATCCATTGTGATATGCTATAATTTCCATTTCAGAATCTCCAATGGTTGCAGCAGCCCACCTGGTTTATGATATTCTCCTTTAACCCTTTGACAAGTTAAACATCGACTAATACACTCAACCACTTCCCTCTTCATAATTGACCGTCAGAAATATTGATGTAAATTCTGATACATCTTAGTACTCCCAATTTGTACTGAATACCTTGAACTATGAGTTTCTTGTAGAATTTCCTCTTTCAATTTTGAAACCAATGGTATCTAGATTCTTCCTTCAAATCCTAGCAATCCCGTGCTATCAACCTTGTACTTCAACTTTTCTCCTTCATAAATTTGCTTCTTGATGCTAATGCATTCCTCTTCATTCCCTTGAGCTTACTTTACTCTATCCAATAAAGTCAGATTTACCTTTACTGTAAATAGTTTCTCATCTGAATAATTCGGATACATCACTTTTAATTCTAGTTTTTCCATTTCTCT
Organism: Hedera helix; assembly: GCA_947179155.2. Lineage (NCBI taxonomy): Eukaryota > Viridiplantae > Streptophyta > Magnoliopsida > Apiales > Araliaceae > Hedera > Hedera helix. The sequence goes on from OX359269.1 coordinate 17,548,535, forward strand.
TACCAACTCTTTCTCAGTTGCCAACATCAATAACTTTTCTCTACCCTTCCTGCGTAGAGCATCAGCTACAACATTAGCCTTACCCGGCTGGTACAGAATCTCACAATCATAATCTTTAATTAGTTCCAACCATCGCCTCCACCTCATATTTAATTAATTTTAAGTGAAGATATACTTCAGACTTTTGTGGTCTATATATATCTTGCACTTTTCTCTATAAAGATAGTGCCTCTAGATCTTCAGAGCAATCACTATCGCTGCTAACTCCAAATCATGAGTCAGATATCCCTTCTCATAATCATTCAACTAGCATGATGCGTATATAATGACCAAGCCATGCTGCGTCAGTACACAACCAAGACCTTTGTGTGACGCATCACTAAATACCAAAAATTCCCCTATATTATCTGTAAATGATAACACAGGTGCCTCACTAAGTTTCTTCTTTAGCTCCAAGAAACTCTCTTCACACTTATCTGTCCAAATGGATTTAACTTTCTTCCTTGTCAAATTTGTTAATGGCATCGCTATCTTTCATATTTGAATAAATCTTCGGTAGTAACTTGTTAACCCTTAGAAACTTCTGACCTCATCGGCATCTTCGGTTGCTCCCAATTTATAACTGTTTTCACCTTTGTCGGATCCACTAAAAGACCTTCTTTATCAATCATGTGCCCCAAAAATTGCTCCCTTTATAGCCAAATTCATACTTGGAAAACTTTTCGTAGAGCTTCTCCCTTCTTAATGTCTCCAGTACTACCCTCAGGTGTAACGCACCAAAATCCCAACATTCCTTACTTAATCCAATTATGTCTGGATAACGTAATCATTAATCTTAAAATCATATTTATAATCATAAAACATATTAATGGCGATCTCTTGCGTTAAAACTTAACCTGTAACCTTTAAAAACCAAACTTTTGACCATAATGTGGTCCATATTTTTTCATTTTTTTTTTTTTAAACTTACTATCAATACATTCCTCAAGATCGTAATATTCACTTTAGTAGAACTTATATTATATACAAATAAGTTATGACCTAGTCTATTACATTTCATAATCATATATATATTTTTACGATTTACATAACCTGTAAATAAATTTTCGCCATGAACTAATCATGCATGGCCATATTTACATATACTTGTATACATATATCTGCATCATACTTGTACCTGTTTACATATCTTTGTACTGGATATACAAGTTCGTCATAAGTAGAACTTGACTAACAATAATATCTCAATCTTATATCATTACAATCTTTTCCTGAGTAATATATACTTACAACATCCATCCCTACAGACTCAAAAACATTCGTTGCTTGCATATAATACAGATACATTCAACAAATTCTCTTCATGTTTAATAATGCTTTCACATTCTTTTACCTTTAGCCTCACCGGAATCCTCCGACCTTCCCCTACTCTACCTGAAATGTTAGTTTATAGCAAGAGTGAGCATAAAGCTCAACAAGTCAATCAGATAACACATTACATGCTCGCAATTATATTTATGCATCATGCATTATCTACTTTACCATGCTATGCTTAATGACACAATTCACTTAACAGTTAATACATATAGTTGCACGGAGTGCACATTTCAACTATCACATAGTTCACGTAGAACAATTAGTACACTTAAGTCTGAAAAACTTGCCTGATATGCATTTATTACACTTAACCTTTACCGCCTCACTTAGCCTTTCTATCCTTTCATAGCCGTCTTGTCGGTCTGCTATTTCAAGCGCTATCTGTAAACATTTCACTATGCATCAATATAGGATCATAAACTTTCTGTAACTTGTCAAACTAAATCCATAAATATTAGACCCTTAGTCTCTATTCATTTCATATGTGATATATTATACCTTATATAGGTTAATAATACATCATAGCTTGTCTCCGACCTAGCACACAAACATTACAATACTTTTATATAGCTATAGGTATGTTATAGTATACCATTTTTCGTTTCATTACCTTAATATCATTTACTCTGTTTACCTCTACTGGTAATATCTTATCCCGATTGGGTCCTACATAATCGTAATATTGGTTCGTGCATTGGTTACATACATGTGTATGTTAAACCTTGTCATGCAAATTATCACTTAACTTTACATAACATTATCACGGAACACATAGTTCATTTATACTTTAACATCTACCATATTGATTATTTTTATCAATTTGTGGCTTATATTTCTTGTCTCTATCATTTTATATCAAAACATTTCAATATGGACTTAAAATAAATTTTTTTTGGCTAGAACAATAAATCTCGCCCCAGCGAGATGTTTAGCCTGGAAGATCTCGCTGGCCACAAGATCTTCTTGGCCAGACTGTGCCTCGGCGCCCCCTGATTTCGTCTCGGCGAGCTTCTTCACAGGGCACTGCACCCCGGCGCAGTTCCCAGTTCAAATAACTTCGCCCCGACGCATTACTGGTTTTTCTGAAAAAAAATTCTTTCAAAAATCCATGCTATTTTTGGCCCTTTTTTGTAAAACTTGATTCCAACATGTCACATAACACATATAACATATAATTGACTTGCTTGGGCCTTCAAAACATTTAAAACTTTTCAAATGGACTTATTTTTCTAAAATTTTCATTTTAGGCGTCGACGAACGTTTTAAAATGTTTAAAATTCACAATTGTCGCAATTGACACCAAATAACTTTCAAAACGAATCTAACACATATATTTACGTAAAACATAGTTTTTTGGCCTTATTAAACCATTAATTATCCAAAATGGCCAAAAATCATACGTTGGTGGAATTTTGTCAAATTAAGAAATTCCACCTTTAAACGCAACTTGAAATCTTGGGCTTTATGCACCACATACATTACCACATACACATTTAGCCACTTTGTGTATTCACATAACTTCTATAAGCTCCTTCTAATGCACTTTTCAGATTATAATTTAGTCTATATGCAAATCATAGCCTAATATTCAACTTCCCTTCACAAAACATGTTTTTCAATCTTTTTAAAAACTTATGATGCTATCTAGCAAGAATTTTCACATGTATTAACCATGATCAATACCTTTGACTAGGTTTTCATCATTTCTAACAACATATAACACATGATCATCCCTTAAATCATGGTTTCAAGCCTTGAACATGAACATGAATAGTATATCACCTTTATTCTACCAACTTAAGCCTAGGGTTTCTTCATAATTCAAACATATAGCATGTAACTTCAAATCATCTTTAGCTTTAGCCACTAATTCGTGCATGGATACACATAAACTTTCATTTAAACTCATCAATCCAACTTTTATAGTAAAAACATGATTATACCTTCATGAGCTTAACTTCCTTCTAGCTTCATAGCTTGTTAGTGCTTGATTCTTCACTTTTGATGGCTATTTCCTCTTCTCTTGAGCAACTTTCTTAAAATCCTCCAAGACTTTTGACAAACCCTAACTCATTCTCTCATTCTCTCTTATGCTCTCTATGCTTGCACTTGGAAATGAAATGAGATGGGCAAGACTTGATGCATAGAAAATATACATATATGTGTTATATAAATCCTCCAACAACTAACCATGCATGGTTAGTTTAACTCATGCATGGGTAAGGCTAAACAAGGCATTTCACAATTCTAAACAAAAACAAAATGGATATTTCTCCATCTTGGGATACCATGGTCATTATTTAAATTATCAAGGGCATTTTGGTCTTTTGTCCATTTCCTAGAGAATTTTAATTCTCAATAATCCATAAATTGCTTATTTCTAATTTATTTCAACTCCATTTTGAACCAAACTTATTTTATCATGCTTGAATTTTATTCCTCAATCAAATACTCCATAACGTGCTTGTCCCATAACACTTGTCACACTTTGAACATTTACTTTCATTAATTAATTCTAATAATCACAAATCTTCCAATTTGCATACCATTATATCTAGAAACCTTTTCGGTTTCACATTTCACAATTTCACTTCCCGACATCTCAATATAGTCGAATTGCTCATTTGTCCATAAATCGCTTCCTCGAAAAAATGAACCTTACTCGGATTACCAAAATCCATTCTTTTAATCATATAACTCATAATACATTCATTACAACTTTACGTCCTTTCACTTATTTACTTAATACACATAATGTCAATTCTCAACATACATGTAATCTACGTTCTTTCTACTCATTCCCGAGAGTATTGCATTCCGTATCTATACCTCGTATAAATGATTATCTTCTTTCAATTCATAATTATCAATTTCTTCATAACATCAAAACATTCAAAGATCATTAACTTTATTATTCATTTAATCCCTAATATACTAAATAGGTCAAACTGTTTCTTCTTTTATGTGCATACTCTATCAGGCCTTACCTTGCCATTCTCATACCCTTGCCTCTCCAGGCCTATTCATTAAACTCGTTGTTAATATTCATAACTAAAGCATCAATTTAATTATACTTTCCTCATTTTTAACTTTTCTTTCTTTATCAGATTAAATACATACATATTCATACATTTAACCTATCATCTGCTGACACATCATAGTGTCTCCCAATAATTATGTCTATCCTTTGTCTTTAATCCGTTACATTGCCATTCTATCATCGAAATTCATATTTATTGTAATTTCATTATATGTTACGTCGCTAATGCATTTTACATAGATAACTGATCCTTATACATTCAATAGACCCTTATATACACTAAGAGTCCCTCTTTACCATTTCAACCAAACATGTCATTTCTAACACATTATCAAATAATACATAATTTTAATCGCATATTAATACATCATATCCTTTTAAACCAGGTTTTAATCCTCTAACCTTTACTTAATTAGCCACGATCCTCATTTAGATATCCTATAAAAATCTGGGATGTCACATCAGGTGCTCGGCGTGCTCCTCTTCATTCTTTGAATATACCAATATGTTATCAATGAACACAATGACAAGCTTATTAGTTCCTAGAGGCACACAAGTGATCTAGAAGGGGGGGGGGGGTTGAATAGATCTCTTAGAAACTTTTTCCTTTAAGAGTTCATTACCAAATAATTCATTTACTCGAGATTTGTTTGCACAGCGAAATATTAGTTTGAAAACACCCCTTAAAGATTTGTAAAACTTCTCCGTTGAGTTAAGACTATATTGGACAAAGCCACTTGTTAAGTAAACCAATTAACATTCATATGTATATATATATATATATATATATATATATATATATATATATATATATATATATATATATATATATATATAAGATAAAATGTAAATGACTGAAAGTAAATGACACCAGAGAGTTTTAAGTGGTTCGGAGACTGAATAACTCCTACTCCACTCTTCTACAACAACGGGTAGGAAATCCACTAAGGATGGTTCATACAGAACCTTTCAAGCTCATTAGCCTGGGAACTCCGATTCACTAAGAACCCTTCAAAACCAGCAGGTTTAGCTAATTTAGTCACTAAGACAAGGACATTACTGTCCTCTTCAAGTACAGCAGACTTGGCTCCTTTAGTCACTAAGACAAGGACAGTACTACCCTCTTCAAGTCCAACAGACTTGGCCCCCTTCTTGTTTATAGATGTTGGAGTTGCTACAGAGTTTGTACTTTAAGTTCCATTGTCTTTAAACACTCAGTAGCAGAGTGAGATCATTCTTGGAATAATATTGAGTTCGGCAATGATGCTTGACTTCTTTATATGATCAATATCTTCTTGTGATCATCCATTGTGCTGCTAGGCTTTTACACTTCAGCTCCTTTTGTACTTGATAACTTTTCAAGACGAACTCTTGAGATGACTGTGAAGCTCCTTCCTTTTGGTACTCAGTTGTTCTTTCTTATCATAGACAGTTTAAAGCTTCTCGAGATGGGCTTCTGAGATGACTGTGATGCTCCTTCCTTTTGGTACTCAGTTGCTACCATGTATGTATCAAGTTGGCGTTTAAGCTTTTCTCTACCATGTGCCTAGCAGCTCTGAACACTTCTCTTGTAATAGAGTTATTTATCTCTATATCTCTCTCAATTCAGTGTTAGTGTTCTGATGGATCGTAGAGTCCTTCAGCATATTCATTTTCTGTTTCACTCTACGATCGGTTGTTGTCTTCCATCATCTCTCTTGTATTCTCAACAACAACATCTTTTCTATGAGTTATTTTAGCCTTTATATCTCTGTGCATATTTTACCGTTGAAAGAAATCCCGTTGGTTTCATTTGGCTTTGTGCAGATCATTAATATCTTCGATGTTGACTTTCTTGCTGCTTGTGTCAGTGCTTTTCCCTTTTCTGACATGTTCTAATATATTAACCTGTAGCTCAGCTTTCTGTGAATTTATAGCCATTGCACTCCCAGAGTTGTTCGGCAAGGATTATTATATCCTTTGCTAATTAATCTTCTGATTCATCAATAAATACCTTCCTTGACTTTTAGAACCAACTATTCTGATGCATTCAGAGATGTCCCCTTAGTCTGACTTTATTCACCATTTTCCTGAGCAGTGGGTCCTGACTTATAGTTGTTTAGGCACAAAGTCTTCTGTGACTTTGACATGCATCTGTATCTTAAAAGCACTTAATCTCATTCGAATCTGGAAGAGAAATGCATTCTCTCCTCTCGCACCATATTGCAGTTATGATTCTTTGCTGCTTATTGAATTCGTAGAGTGATTGTCTGCTCATTTGGACTCTACGAATTCATCTCCACTCGTTATTTAAAGTATGTCGGGTAACATGGTTGAGTTGGAGCAGTCTTCTCTTTTACTCTGCGATCTTGCTGTTGTGTTCAGATCGTAGAGTTTACCTACAGTGCTTTGCATTATGATTCTGTTCTATTTAGCTTGTCCTTCTGCATTAGATGTGAAGTTGCTGACTGCAGTGCTTTAGTGGAATCATTGAGTTTTTGTCTCAGTTGGCACATTCTTTATTTCTACTCAACGATTGTTCTATGTGTAGAACAGTTTTCTGTATTGATTTTGACATCCAGTTTCACTCTATGATTTCTTCTAACTGCGCAAATCGTATAGTTCTCGTATATGCTTGTTCTTCAAATTTACTTTACGATCTTGCAAGATTGATTGTATCATAGAGTACATTTATTCTCTGATACTCATTAACTGCTGGCTAGTTTTGCTGACTGTTCAACGATCGTAGAGTTCAGCTCTACGATTCGTATTTGATCAGTTCTTCAATTTAGCTTGTATATTCAGTAGACCTCCTGCACATCTGACTCTCTTTGAAGATCGTAGAGTTATCCTGGTAAGGAGTCGTATAGTTCACTCTACGATTTATACTGAATCGTTGAGTCTTCATTGCTTGGAATCGTAGAGTCCGTTCTACGATCATATAGACTGATCAGATCTAACATAAGATCAACCTAACAGATTTGATCTTTTCTAACCAAGTCCTTTCTTACATTATTACATCATTATATATCGAAAGGACTTTACAGACTCTGTCATACATAAATATAGCAATGATACATTCTTATGCTACTCTGCTTATATCATACATCTTTTATGCAGAGTGACTCCTACTGAAAGATCAACCTAACATTTCTGATCTTTAAAATCTAAGTCCTTTGTACACAAATATCTTTTAAAAGGACTTTACAACATTTGAACCGGATAACTTTCATTTTCTTTTATAAGACAAGATAGTTTTCAGCAAGATCATATTTGTGTTAAAAAAATGTCTGGATTTACATTATTTAGACATAGGTAAAATATCATACACACATGATCATGTAGACACATAATTTGATTAACATATAATCACTTTGTCATTTAAGCACATAAGCACGTTCAGAGTATCTACGCACATAAGCACATTAACACATAAGCACTTTGTCAGATACACATTGACAATCAACCATGTAAGCATATTTACCACAATCATTTTTGCACAACAATTATCATCATCAAATCAAAACAACCTTTAACAAAACTTATCTAAGTACTACTTGAACACTCTGTTCATCATGTCCATGAATGCTACTAGCGCATTCGTCAAACCAAACGATATTACCAGAAACTCGTAATGACTAGAACAAGTTTTGAATGTTATCTTCGGTATGTCTTCTTTTCTTACCTTCAACTGGTGATACCCAGTCCTTAAGTCAATCTTTGAAAAGTACTTCGCTCCCTTTAATTGATCAAATGGATTGTCTATTTTGGGTAACAGGTATTTATTCTTAAACGTAGCTTTGTTAAACGTAGTATGTATGTGCAGTGAAGAAAGAACCGTATAGTCAAATCGATTTATTAAGGATTTATGGAATATTATGCGTATAATATGTGAATATATAGAATTTATAAAGAAATTGGTCGTTATTGATTGAAACGAAGTTGAGCATATAAACGATGTGTAAATACAGAATGTAATACCTCGAGAATGAGTAAAAAGTATGTTAGATGGAAGAATGGTGCAAATTTGGCATATTTATGTGAAGTAAATAAGTAAAGGGACGAAAAGTCGCAGAAAATGTATTATGAGTGAATAAAGGTAAACGATGACGGATTTTGGTAGTTCGATTGAGGTTCGCTTCTCGAGGAAGCGGTTTATGGACAAATGAACAATTTGGCTATATTGGAATGTCGGGATTTAAAATGCGAAACGTGGAACCAAAGTTGGTTTGTAGTAAATGTAGAATGGAATATTATGAAAATTACCAATTATTGTAGAAATTAATATGTAATTAATGAAATAATATTTCAAAGTGTGACAAGTAAATTGGGACAAGCTAATTATGGATCATTTGATGATAGAATAAAATTGGAGTATGATGAAACAAGTTTGGATCAAAATGGGATTAAAATGGATAAGTTATGATTTAATTGGGATTTAAATTTCCTAGATTTTGTGGCTAAGGACCATTATACCCTTAACAAATTTGGAAAATGACATTGGTATCCTTAAATGGTGCAATGGCTATTATGTCCTTAATTAACCATGAGAAATGACACAAATGCCCTTAACCATGCTAGAGTTATACTAACCATCCATGGTTAGTTGTTGGAGCAATATATATATTATGTATGTATGTAGCAAGCTAGCTTATTTCATTCCACTCCTTCAAAGTTTCCAGCAACGTTGAGAGAAATGAGAGAAAAGAGAAGGAAAGGCTTGAGTTTAAAGAAAATTGAAAAGAACTGCTATAGAAGTGTGCAAGGAAGAAGAAGTAGCCATCTAAAGTATGGCATCAAGCCATAACAAGGTTCAAAGCTAGACGAGGGAGTGCATATTGAAGGTATGTTTATGTTCAAGCCATGAGATTTAAGATTTATGAGTTTAAATTCAAGTCTAAGAGTAGCCATGCATGGATTAGTGGCTAGATGTAAAGATTATGTGAGTTATGTGTTCTATATGTGAGTTGTGTTATGAAACCCTAAGCTCAAGTTTGCTAGACCAAAGGTGGTGTACTATTCTTGCATTTTTCAAGCTAAAAAGCATGATTCATGGAGAATCATGTGTTATTTGGGGTTAGAAGTGGCGAACATCTAGTTTGAAAGGTTGATTATGTTTGATGCAAGTAAAATTTTGTGTTAAATGACAAGCTAGATACCTAAATGGTTTAAAGGAAGGACTTGTGATAGATAATTACAATATTAGGCTATACTTTTTGTATAGATTACGTTTTAATCTGTAAAGTGCATTAGTACGTGCATATAGAAGTTATGTGGACTTATAAAGTCGTTAATTGAGTATGTGATAACCTATGTGAAGCATAGAGTCTAAAGATTGAAGATTGGTTTAAGGAAGGAAATGAGTAAAGTTGACAAAATGTCACTCAAGTGTAATTTTGGTCATTTTGTGTAATTGGTGATCAAATGAGACCAAAAAGCTAAGTTTGATGTTAATATACATGTTTGAAATGATTTGGAAGTTATTTGGCGTCTATGGCGACAATTGAGGATTTTAAACATTTTAAAACGTTCGCCGACGCCTAAAATGAGTTATTTTGGAAAAAGAAATTCAAATGAAAAGTTATAAATGTTTTGAAGGCTCGTACAAGTTATATATGTGCTATGTGTGTTGAAAGAGGTGTTGGAAGTAAGTGGTACCAAAAATGGAGTTAAGGATTGAAATTGAGTTTAAGCATTGAAAACGAAAAGTTTTGAAATTGGATGAAAATACAACCTAAGATGTGATTTTTGGTAATTTTGAAAATTTAAAGGTGAAATAGAGTCAAACGACTCATGTTTATGTTATTACATATGTTTAGGTTGATTTGGTAATCAACAGATAGGAATTTGAACAAAAAGACGATTCAAACGACCGAAATTGATCGTTTCGATTCAAAATGGATTTTAACGGACAATAATCGCCTCGTGCGAAGTTTTACGGTTTTGAAAGTTGGGACATGTCATATATAAGTTATATGAACTATGTCAAGTGTTAGAATGATGTTTTAAAGCTTATGGCCAAAAGTCACAAAGTTGCAAAAGTTGAATTTTGGAAGTTCAGAAAATTTCCAAGTCTGGAAATTGTGTGAACAACCCTCCTACGGGCTAGTGTATTTATGATTTTGAGGATCCAAATGAGGCAAATGAAAATTTTATAAAATACTATGGTATGAGGTCTACATGTGTACCAAATTTAGTGTCAATTGGATGTACGGTTAAAGAATTAAAATTCACCAAAGCAACAACAAAAATAAAAATTTCAGATTTCTGGGCCACGGCCTAGGCCAGATTTTTGTAGGCAAAACCACGGCCGGGGCCAAGTTTGGCTGAGAGGTCACGGCCGGGGCCGTGGTTTCTTAGGCCAAAGTCCGGTCGGGGCCATGGATGACAGAGTTTAAAAAAATGATGTTTTTGACCTGAAATGAAATGTTTTGATACTAAATGATAGAGATAAGTTATGTAAACCCTAGATTGATAAAAATAGACTATGTAAAGGGTGTTATGGTATAATGAGATAATGAATGCCATAATATAACATGCCTAAAGTTAAGCCAAAGTATGTTTAAGGTTGTGAAAAAGGTCGGAAGCAAGCTATGATGTATTATTAACCTATATAAGGTGTAATACATCAAATGTGAAATGATTAGAGACGAATGGTCGTGTAATTATGAGTTAAGTTTGTTAAGTTATATTAAGTTATGATCCTATAATGATGAATATAGATTGTATGTTTACAGATAGCGCTCGAAGTAGCAAACCAACAAAATGACGGCTAACAAAGCCAAGCGAGGCAACAAAGGTTAAGTAAATAAATGCAGACCAGGCAAGTGTTCAGACTATAAGGTGCTATTGTTCTATGCGAACTGTGTAGTAGTAAAAGATTTGAAACGTGCCCTACGTGCAACTATGTGATTTAACTATTAAGTGAATTACGTGGCATTCATGTATAACATGATAAAGTAGAGATGCATGGCGCATATTATAAACTGTAAGCATGAAAGGTGTTATCTGAATTACTTGCTGAGCCTATGTGCTCATTCTTGCTATGTACTAACTTTTCAGGTAAAGCCCAAGAAGGCCGGAGGTTCCGGTGATACTAAAGGTAAAGAATGTGAATAGGTGGACAAGCATAAAGGAAATTGGTTATATGTACCCGTGTAATATTTATGTAAAGTAGATGAATATAAAGTTATTTATGAGCAAGTTATGCACTAGTTGGTTAAGTTATGAATTGAGGCAAGATGATTGTAATAATGATGTAAGTCGAGTATGGATATAATGAAACTCGCATGTATAGTATAGATGTATGAATCGGGATATGCATGATATTGTAGAATGTATACAGATATATATGAATAGTAGCAGGTGCACGACAGGTATATGCAAACGGGCCATGTATAGACAGATCATGACGAAATTTTTATTACAGGTTATGTAAATCGTAATATACTTGATTATGAATTGAAATAGACTCGGTCAAAATTGTTAACTGTTTGACCTAAGTTTAATGAAAGGTAAAGTGAACGTTGCGATCCTGAGACAGGTAAGGAATGTAAGTTAAATAAGTTTTAAGATAAAAAAAAAAAAGGACCGCATTTATGGTCAACAGAACGATGTTAAAGGTCAAAGGTTAAAGTTTAACGCACGAGATCCCGGTTAATAAGGTTTTAAGTAAATCACTATGTAATCCAGATATAATTGGACTTAATTAAGGAAGGTGGGATCTCGGGCCGTCACAGTGCCCTTGTTGACCGCAGTTGTAGCATGTTCCTTTTCCTTTCATGCACTCCCTTGAGTGATTATTTTTGCACTTCGCACACTTGTGACCCTTCTTCATTACACTTCTTTGTTTGTTTCCTGAGCTTTGGTTATCATTCCATTTCCCCTTGTTAGGATTGCTTCTTCCGCTACTACCCTCCTTGTGCCCATCATGACCTTTCTTCTTTTTCTGATCTTAGTTATATTTTGTAAGAGCTTCATTTCCACCCTCCTCAATAATTGTTTTCTCAAGCAATGTAGAAAGCATATTAATCTGTAACACTGCAACTTTGCTGAATACCCAGGGCTTCAACCCCTGCTCAAATCTCCTTGTTCTTCGTGCTTCTGAGTCCACCCGACGTGTAGTAAACCTCGCAGCTCATTAATTTTGGCAGCGTATTCTGGAACTGATATATTCCTCTGTTTAAGATCTAAGAACTTCACTTCTATTCTCGCTTGCATGCTTTCCGGAAAGTAATTTTCAAAGAATAATTCCTTGAAACGAGCCCATGCGTTGATCCCTTCTTGTGCTCAGTTCTTGTTGGGCGAAATCGAAACTATTATTTATTTTTATTTATTTGCTTTTTATTAAGTTTCAATTTCAGGTTTGTGTGAAAAACACAAATGCAGGTGCAAGCATACACGGTCAACAAGTAATATAATGATAAGAGAGTTGTTGATCCCACGAGAAATTAGTTCTAACGTTTTCAAAATACCGTTTCAATTAAGTCAATCTTATTTAAACGGTTGATTGAAAGCTAGTAAAGTGTAAATTATGAAATTATGCAAATTAAAAATAAAACTAACTACAATGAAAAAAGAAAAATCTAAGATTAAAATATCCCCCAAATACTTCGTTTAAATCTCCTAACTCTCTAATTAAGACGGTCATGATGAATTATCAATTTGAGAATTTTAGGTATTCAGAAGCCTCTTCCAATGATCATATAAAAATTAACCTCTACAACATATAGGTATATTCCTATCCTATATGGTAGCAAGCCATTCAATTCTAAAGAGCAATTAACAAGACACATGTCACAAAAATCTTATTACTCACTCCTCAACTGAATGAACTTTCGCATCGAATGTAATTAAGTTTAGATTCTCTCCAGAGTTACACATGTCATATAGGTATATTCCATTCCTATACACAAATTATGTATATCATCCAAGTATAAAAAACATAATCACATGTTATAATATTTGGGTCTAAATATATAATTCCTTTCCCAATTTCATAGAGGTTACTACAGTAATTATTGGCCAAGAAATTAAATATGAAGAACAAAATATGATAAACCAATTCGTATGGTGCTAACTAATTAAAGAGAAAATTGAATTAAACTACACACTTGGGTTTTATAAAAAATTTAGATTGAATGTAAAAAGATAGCAATTTTACAATACATAATACACAAGAGTTCCAACAATAATGAAATACAAAGATAATCAAGAGTTTAGGAGATAAAACTTGTTCTCATCTAAGGCACAATCACCAAACTCCATCCATCCATGATTTCCATTGATGTAGCTTTTGCTTGCTTTTCATCTTCTTCATTCATCCATGGTGAACATGAATTTGTTCATCCAATTGTTCTAAAAATTGGAGAATTAATATGGAAAATTAGAGGTTTGAAGGTCTCCCATGGAAGAAAAACCATCCCCCCCCCCCTCTTCTTCTCTCACGTCTCCCTCCTTTCCTACTCTCTTCTCTCTCTCTCTCCCCAAATGATAGTATTTATAGAAGAGGGAAAAATAACCCTAGCTACACTAAAAATGCAAAAATCTAGACACTTGGTGCGCCCCACGCCGAATTTGTAATGAATAGGGCGCGCCCTATGCCTTACCTGTAAATTTTTGGACTCCTTTAGTGTTTTAAGCATAACTCTCTCATCCGAACTACAATTTAGGTAATTCAAGATGTTTGGAAAAGAGGAGAAGTAGATATATAACTTTTATGTTCTAGATTTTAGATTTGATGGCTGGATCAAGGTTGAAAGTTGGCTTCAAGTGACTGCTATGTAAATGGCAAGCCGAAAATTCAAACCGGGTAACTTCAAGCTTTGATCCACCATGCTCTAATTCCATTTCCTATAAAGTAACATAAAAACATATAAAATTAACTGTGACGCCCCGAGATCCCAACCTTCCTTAATTTTATCTGATTATCTCTGGATATCATAATCATTAACCTTAAACCATATTAACCAGAATCTCGTGCGTTAAAACTTAATTTTTAACCTTTATAACCTTTAGTTGACCGTAATGTGGTCCATTTTTTTTTCTAACTTTAAAACCAACTTTCAATACCTACTTCAGGATCGCAACGTTCACTTTACTACTCATTATAACTTAGGTCAACCATTTATTAATTGTGACTTACACTATTACAATTTCTATAATCATATTTATTCATGATTTATATAACTTGTAATTAAAATTTTGCCATGAACTATCTATACATGGCTCTGTTTAAATACCTGTTCTTGTTCATATATATACCCACATACATTCATCAATATCATACCTGTTTCTGGTTACATATAGCTATAACATACATATACGAGTTTATTACATGTCAAACTCGTCTAACCATAATACATCCAACTATAACCTTTACATTTCCTAACTAGATAATTCATACATACATGAACATTCATTATTATGAATTTACAAATCATAAATCCTTTATTAGTAATATGGTTTATATTTACATCCTTTTTGCATGGACATATCATATATACATGCAACCAATTGACTTCTTGCTTATCCATGTATTCACGTTCTTTACCTTAGTATAACCGACAACTTCGACCTTCTTGTACTTTACCTGAAATGTTAGTTTATAGCAAGAATGAGCATAACGCTCAGCAAGTTAATCAGTTAACACTTTACATGCTCACAGTTTATGTAAATGCGTCATGCCTCCTTTACCTTAACATGCTATGCTTAATGTCACAATTTGCACATAACAACTAATCACGGAGTTGCACATAGTCCACATAGAACATCTATCACATTTAAGTCTGAAGAACTTGCCTGATTAGCTTTTATTATACTTAACCTTAACCGCTTCGCTTGGCCTTGCTATCCTTCATTACGTTGGTTTACTACTTCGAGCGCCGTCTATAATCATTGCACTATATGCATCATTATAAGATCAAAAACTCAATATCACTTTTCAAACTTGATGCATAATTACTTAACCATTCGTCTCTAATCATTTCATATATGATGTATTATACCTTATATAGGTTAATAATACATCCTAGCTTGCTTCCGACCTTTTACATAACCCTTAACATGTTTTGGCTTAGCTTTAGGCATATTATGTTATGCCATTTGTCATTTCATTATACCTTAACATCCTTTATTTTGATCATTCTTTATCTATTTAGGGCTTACATAACCTATTATTATCATTCCATATCAAAATATAACTTTTTTGAAGCTTAAGAAAATTTTAAAAACAGAGCTCGCCCCGGTGCTGCCAGAGCTCGCTGGCCGCAAAATTGGCTCAGCTGTGAATAATATATTTGGCCCCCAGCGCAATGTTTAGTACAAAACATTGCGCCGGGGCGCAGTGTTCAGAAATAGAATTCTGATTTTTGCACTACCTTTGCCGATTTTTAACTCCTTCATCTTACATCCAAATAAGCTCAAATTTGGACCACATCTTGACCTTACTACCTAGTATTTTACAAAAATACTATTTGCCTCATTTGGCTTCTTGAAATCATTGATACATTAGCCTGTAGGAGGGTTGTTCAAAACATTTCCAACACTTAGAAATTTTTTGACTTTCAAACTCAATTTTTCCAATTTTGTGATTTTTGGCCATTTGCTTCAAAACTTAATTCTAACACTTGACAAAGTTCACATAGGTCAACTATGACATGTCTAGGCCTTTCAAACCATTAAATTATACCCGAGGCGGGTTTTGTCCGTAAAAATCCATTTAGGGTCGAATCAACCCTAACACATGTATTAACATGAAAATGACTCATTTAACTTCATTTCAACTATAACTTCTCAAAATTGCCAAAAATCACACTTTAGGTTGCATTTTGTCAATTTTTACAAATTTTTGAAATTCGAACTTAAACTTATCGTGATACCTTAATCTCTCAACACCACATAGGTAACCATACACACATTTAACGACTTTGTAAGTCCACTTAACTTCTATATGCACGTTCTAATGCACTTTACAGATTACGATTCGACTTATACACAAAGTATAGCCTAATATTCAAACCTTTCATATTGAATTATACTATTTAAACATCTAACTTGCCATCTAGCACAACAATTTGCTTGCATCAAATATGATCACCCTTCCAAACTATGATTTCATCAAATCTAACAACGTATTACCTATGATCATGCCTTGAACCATAATTTATAGCTTGTAAACATACATAAATATTACACCACCTTTGTTATATTACTTTCAAGCTTAGGGTATCAACAATAATCACATACATAACATGTAACTCACATAATCTTTATCTCTAACCATATATTTTTGCATGTCTACACATATCCTTGGATTTATTCTCATAAACCTCAAATATTAAGAGTATTAGTATACCTTCTTGTAACCTTTCCTCTTCTTACAATAAAGCTTGCTAAAGTTGAATCCTCCTCCTTGATGGCTTGTTTTACTACTCTTGATCACTTTCTTTAGCAAATCTTCATGGCTTCTTGTTAACCCTAGCCATTCTCTTGCTATTCTCTCTTAAGCTCTCTCTTTCTCTCTTTTTGCTAGGACCTTCGAATGAAATGAAGAAATCAGCTAAGTCCTTGGCTTAATAAGCTTAACACATATATACATATATTGTATATACAAATCCAACAACTAACCATGTTGGTTAGTTGTAACTCATGCATGGTTAAAGGGACTTCATGTCATTTCCCATTACTAACCAAGGCTACAATAGACATTAAACAATTTTAGGACACAATTGCAATTCCTTAATTTATCAAGGGAATTTTAGACATTGGTCACAAAAGGACACCATGGTCATTTCCCAAATTATTAAGGCAACATTGTCTTTTCTCCAAAACTCTAAAAATTTAATTTACTTTAACTCATAACTCATTTAATTTCAATCCAATTCAAGTCCTTTTTGATCCGAACTTGTTTCCTTAAACTTGACTTTTATTCCATCATCTACTAGCCCACAATTGGCGTGTCCCAATTCACTTGTTACACTTCAAAATATAAAATTTATAACTTAATTATTCAATTACCATTATGCTAAATTGTATAACAATACAATCTTAATTCCAACAAACCATTTTGGTTCCTCATTCAATAACTTTCCAATTTTCGACATCTCAAGTAGTCGAATTGCTCATCTTTTCTTTAAACCGCTTTTTCAAGAAGTCAACCTCGACCGGATTACCAAAATCCATCATCCTTTAACCTTTAACTCATAATACCTTTATATATGACTTTTCGTCCTTTCTCTTATTCACTTAATACATAAAATACCAATTCTCAACATACATGCAATGTAAAATCTTTCCACTCATATTTAAGAGTATTGATCCTCTCATTTCCACACATCGTATAACTACATAACTCATTTCAATCAATAAAATCAATTTCTTCATAACCTTCCAATATTCATACCTCATTATGGTATTATTGCTTTAATCTTTAATAGATCGATTAGATCATACGGTTCCTTCTTCACTGCACATACATACTTACCTTACCTTGTCATTTTTATACTTTCGCCTCATCAGGCCTACTTCTTAAGCTTGCTACCAATTTTTTCATAAATAAAGCATTATTTTAATATGCTCCCCTCATTTATCTATTTTATTTCTTTATTACATCTAATATACTCATAAACATACATTTATCTTATCACAAACTGACACAATCCAGTGTCCTACCATAATTACTTCCAAATTGCCTTAATGTAGGCATCACAACAATCATTCATCCTAAATCCGTTATATTACTATTCAATCATCAAACTTCATATTCACAATAATTTCATGATCTGAACATCACTATTGTACTTTAAATAACAACTGATCTTTGTACATTCTATAGACCATTATTACTAATTCAACCACATAGGTCCTTTATAGCACATTGCTCACAAAATAAATCATTCATTAATACTTCTGTCATTCAACACTAGATTTTATCTAATAACCTTACTTAATTAACCATAATCCTCATTTGAAAATCCTGTAAAATCCTGGGGTGTCACAGTAACATAAAGACATATCCTATAAAACAAGAATAAAAACACATAAAAACTAAATCAAATGGTTAAGAATGCATAAATTATCAAGTCTAAAGATAGTTAATACATAGGTATAAATACCACTCATTAAATACCCTCAAACTTAAATCTTTACTTGTTCTCAAGCAAAATAACACAACTATAAAAAAAATCTACTAATAAAAACCACAAAAAATACTTGAAGATACACAAATTATCAAGGCCAAAAGTACTTGATTCATAGGTAATAAACACACTCATCAAATACCTCCAAACTTGAATATTTGCTTGTCCTCAAGAAAAATGACACAAACTATAAAAATGAAAACTAATAATACCAAGTTGAGCAATGGGTCAATATGAAGAACCAAATGGCCACACAGATTACTTCGAATGATAACCACAGAAAAATTTTAAAACATCGCTATGTCTAAAATTTTAACTTATATGTTAATCTCACATTACTCATGATCCATAAAGTGTATATGTGTGTATATACCATTTACACCAAGCTAATTATTGTTCGAATGAGCTTATATAAATAAATGACCTTATGAAAGAAAATAAAAACTTCAAAAGCATGCATATCACATCACTCTACACTAGTCCCAACAGATTAATCGCAACAAATTTATTCTTGACTTGTCCAATGTCTCATTCTATTAGGCTTTACAGAGTTACCCATGTAACGAGCATTTGACCAATAACTCCAAAACCAATTGACTTTAGGGCACTAAGTGTAGAGATACCCTTAAGAGCTTACTAACTCGAGTAACAAATGCCACAAAATTAGACTAGTTAAGCAACTTATATCAAAATTTATTTATTTATTTTGTGTTTTTCTTTTTCTTTTTTTTTATATGTGAGTGTATTTTACGCTCCATCTCACGGTACCACATAATATACAAATCAAAATTAAGGAATTCGCCTTGAGTGTTGCAATAACAAGTTCTAGAGTAAAAGCTAACTTCCACAAACATGTAGTCATATAAACCTTCTCTAAGCAAATAACTAGCTCATTACAAATGGATAAGTGCTCAAAGTGAAAGGGATCATAAACAATTCCAAAATCAACAATAAGTCAAGCACACAGACTAAACAACATTAATCCATTTTCTATGAGTTATAATCCAAACAATCATTTGTCCGATCCTTGATTATAGTTCTAATCAAATCAAACAATGCTCAAGAGACTTGACATATACTACAACTAACATTTAAACCAAACACAATACATCAAACAAAACATAGAAGATCCCATTTTCGTAGGAAACACGATTGCACTTAGCATGTGCAATAAGCCTTTAAACCCCAAGGTTATCCCAAGTGGACGAGTTGTGTCTCGTGAAGATTTGCAGTGAATATACCCACAAAAATCAAAATTCAAAATAAAATCTTTTTTTAATTTTTGTTAAATTTTTTTCTTTTGTTACTGATACTGACACAAATCAAACAAAACACAATAAAACCAATCAAAACAAAATGTAAAAGACCCCCAAACTTGAAGCTAACAAAATCCTCACTAAATGTAATGAAAGAATTAAATGTAAATGACTTCCCTAATTATTGGGCAGTTGTCGTTCACAATAACGACCGTCTCCAAACATTTTACAAAGATATGACTTGAATACAACAAACAACGTTAAACGATAATTAGTAAAACTTGGATTACCTCTCAATTAGCGCTTGTTTTATAGTCTTCAGCCTAACTTCATTATTTTTTATTCTGGACCTTGAGAATGATGCGAACACAATTAAGAGTCCTAACAAATTAAACAAAAATATAAGTTTAAATGAAGACTAACTTTAAAAAAATCAATATTTAAAAACATTATAAACATATTTCCCCAGCAATGACGCCAAAAACTAGTTGAAGAAAATCGAAACTATTATTTATTTTTATTTATATGCTTTTTTATTCAGTTTCAATTTTAGGTTTGTGTGAAAAACATAAATGCACGTTCAAGCATACAAGGTCAACGAGTAATATAATGATAAGAGAGTTGTCGATCTCACGAGGAATTAGTTCTAACGTTTTCCAAGTACCGATTCTATCAAGTCAATCTTATTTAAACGATTGATTGAAAGCTAGTAAAGTGTAAATTATGAAATTATGTAAATTAACAATAAAACTAACTACAATGAAATAAGAAAAACATAAGATTATAATTTCCCTCAAATGTTTCATTTAAATATCCTAACTCTCTAATTGATACACCCATGATGAATTATCAACTAAGAATTCTAGGTATTCATAAGCCTTATCCAATGATTACATAAAAATCACCCTCTACGGCATATAGGTATATTCCTATCCTATATGCTAGCAAGTCATTCAATTCTAAGAACAATTAACAAGACACATGTCATAAAAATCTTGTTACTCACTCCTCAACTGAATGAACTTTCGCATTGGATGTAATTAGGTTTAGATTCTCACCAAGGTTACACATGGCATATAGGTATATTCCTATCCTATACACAAATTATGTATATCATCCAAGTAGAATAAGCATAATCATATGTTATCATATTTGGGTCTAAACATATAATCCATTTCCAAATTTTATATAGGTTATTACAGTAGTTGTTGGTTAAGAAATTAAACATGAAGAAAAAAAAATGATAAACTAATCCATATGGTGCCAACCAATTAAAGAGAAAATCAAATTAAACCACACACTTGGGTTCCATATAAATTTTAGATTGAATGTAAAAAGATAGCAAATTTACAATACATAATACACAAGATTTTAAACAACAACGAAATACAAAGATAATCAAGAGCTTAGGAGATACAACTTGTTGTCATTTAAGCCACCATCACCAAACTCCATCCATTCATGACTTCCATTGATCTAGCTCTTACTTGATCTTCGTCTTCTTTATTTATCCATGGTGAACATGAGTTTGTTCATCCAATTGTTCCAAAAATTAGAGAATTGACATGGAAAATTAAAGGTTTGAAGGTCTCCCATGGAAGAAAAACCACATCCCCTCTTCTTCTCTCATGCCTCCCTCATTGCCTATTCTATTCTCTCTCTCCCTAAATGATAGTATTTATAGAAGAGGCCAAAATAACCCTAGCTATGCTAAAAATTATGAAAATATGGACACTCGACGTGCCCCGCGCCGAATTTGTACTGAAGAGGGTGCGCCCCGCGCCTTACCTGTAGATTTTTGGACTACTTCAGTCTCTTTCAGTGTTTGAGGTATAACTCTCTTGTCCAAACTACGATTGAGGTGATTCAAGATGTTTCGAAAATTTGAGAAATAGATCTACAACTTTCATGTTCTAGGGTTTAGGATTTGATGGCTGGATCTAGGTTAAAAGTTGGCTTCAAGTGACTGCTATGTAAATGGCAAGCTAAAAACTTAAACCGGGCAACTCCAAACTTTGATCCACCAAGCTCTTATTCCATTTCCTATAAACTAACATAAAAACATATAAAAGTAACATAAAAACGTATGAACGTAACATAAAAACATATTCTATAAAAGAAGAATAAAAACACATAAAAATTAAATCAAATGCTTAACACAAATTATCAAGTTTAAAGATAGTTAATACATATGTATAAATACAACTCATCAGTTCTTATTCGCCTTATACCAGTAGTTTACCTCACCTTTCAGCATAAAGGTAGCAAACAACGTCTTTTTCTTTTTGGCTACTCGTGCAACCTCAAATACTTTTTCCATTTATTTCACCCATGTCTGGGCTTCGATGAGATCCGTAGTTCAACGAAACTCTATCTGTCCCACCAATTTAAAATCCTTAAAACCTGCTAAATGACTCCTTGGCTGATCTACCTCCATTGGGGGGTTTACCCTGTATTGCTTCTGCTGGCATATTTGCAAAAATCCTCATTGGGTCTGCTTGACCCTTCACGTTGTTTACAAACTCCTCAAGTCTCTAATTTTGGGGTTGTCTTCTCGATGGCATTGTCTGTTATAAACAAAACCTTACACTATTATTTTAGATTTTTCTGTCTTATACAACATTTTATGAATGTTAGACATTTAAAAGTCAAGGCACAATTCAAGCAAAATTAAAACATATAACATAATCGCATTTATATTCATATACCACTGTTTTTAGTACATCATGAAACATAACCCATGGGATATTTCTATAAATGCCCCTAATATCATCATCTATCGACTAATATATATCCCCTAATGAACAAAAAGTGGGGATTTACACTATTATGCCCCTCTAACAAAACAAAAGTTGGGGTCACTACCACTATCCCATGTAATAACAAAAGTATGGGGATTTACATCATATATGCTTCCCTAATATGGATAAAAAGTGGGAACTATCTGCATCTATATACATAACATGACTGTTAACAATGTTGTCAGTGTATGCCCCAGAGAATAACATCATTGTGCTCCTGCTGTGCAATCCGGTCCACCACCCGATGACTCACAGTGCACCGACTCTAACCGTCCTCCCTGGGATACCACCTAATCTTGTCTCTCATCCTACCAAAGGTTATGTCCAATGCAAAGTTTAGGGAATCAATCTTAGCCATCCTAACTCAGACCTCCCCCTCCAAATCATCTACCTTCCTAACAGATCTCATCCAAGCCTCCTCTATGCTGATCTTATCTGCGATCTCCAAATCGAACTCGACCTTCATGGCCTCATGCTCTACCTATAGCTCTCACTACAAAAAAATTGTCGATTAGTATGCCCTCATTTAAGACTTCATTGACGGTGGCGGTCCCATTGCTAATATATGTCGTCGGCAGTGACTTTCTTATGCCCATATGCACCAAGGTTTTCATTTCTCACGTGCGCCAAGGGAGTTGGTCAACGAGATAATACCATTAGCAATGGTATGTTCCGTCGTTTGTGACTTATTGGCGATGATATTAATCTCGACGGCATTGCCGTTGAGTTGAGTCTTTTATTTTCACTTACCAGTTTACTTTTTTACTTCTCTTCTACTTTTTCTCCCGTACACCCGTTAACTCTGCTTTACCCTCTTCCTCGCGTCGTCTCCCTCTTCCTCATGTCGTCGCCCTTGGCCATAATCTCATCGTCACCAGTTTGCTTCCCCATCACCGTTCCTCTCTGTCTCTCTGAAACTAAGTAACTTTTCCCCCAATTCCAATTTCCCCCAAATATAACCCTATTTCTCTCTTCTTCTATAACTTCAGTCTAAGCATATAAATGACAAAAATAATGTATATTTGCTTCTTTTCTCTTAAAATACTAGTGTGGTGAAGAGTATTGTGAGTATGTGTGGTGAAGAAGAAGTACTGTGAGTATGGTTTGTGTGATGGGTTTCCCCCAATTATGATATGTGTGGTTAATAACACTTTCTTTATCAGCAACTTGGTTAATAACACTTTCTTTATCAATAAATTGAACCCTAATAGATGAACACTCATCCAGCTAAGTATATTATGAAATTCACAATGTACAATTTTGTGTTATAATGAATGCTAGTACTATTTTATTTTCTATGTTTGTTATTATAAACTGATTTTAAGATAAAGAACATTATTTTGTTATGTTTTAATGATTTGCTCAATGCCTTTCCTATCACATTATTATATAAACAAAGTAAGGTGGCATAATTTTTTGACTCGGACTTAAATGAATGTAGGTCTTAGCGTGATCAAATTTGGTGGCCCAAAATCAGTCTTGTATTTTCAGAATTAAAATAAGGTAATATGATTTTATACTAATTTGTGTTTTTAATTTTATTAATGCTCTTAAAAGTTTTCTCATTTCATAATCAACATAAGGTATGAGGTTATTGTCAAAACAAATAAAAAATAATGGTTGAAACTTATACAATACTACATACTCATTTAATTATGTGTAAAGATTTGTTTATTAATCTTTACGATAGATATAATTATATATCTATCAAGACAAAGATAGCTATAATTATGTATTTTACTTATTATTTGCATAAAATGTTGTGATAAAAATTAAGTTTCACTGCTTATATATTAACCCTTGATGCATTGATGTATAATTATGTAATTGTTATCTTCACAACTATGTTTTTTTGTCTTCAAGATGTTGTATCATAATACAAATTGAGGAATGATGTTGGAATGACGTTAGATTTTTTTCTTGTACATAACTAGGTTGCTATAGGAAACAGATCTTATTGGTTTTATCTGCAAGTCCCAACTCCCAAGTGAATGGATTGATAAAGTTGATAGGAGTTTTTTTTCTTCAATACACACCAATCAGGAGTCAGTATCTAGGACTGAGTCATAAATACAGGTACAACTGCATTTCTGGTGTTGGATCAACTTCACCATGAAATAAAAATCTATATTTATTGTTTCTTTTTGTTGGATGTGGTTAAGATTCAATGAAATTAGCATTATTATATATAGAAACCATATCATTAGACACAACGTAATATGTTAGTCAACTGCTAGGAGTGTATTTCATCCAAAAATTTTGCTGAATCTAATAATAATCTTGAACTCAACATTCAGTTGACTTACTTAGCGTATCTATTAGAAATAATAATCATAATAATACTAATACTAATAAAAATCCAAAAACAACAAATATAACTTGCCCACATATGACAAGTTCACTTTGGTATTTATAACATTCTACCATACTTACTCGGTAGTTCACAGATTGTTTACTTTCACACCACATGTTACGATATAGGTTCAAATTTCTATGTTCTCCTAATTAACCTATATCAACTCCATATTAATATTTTTCTACTTATAGATTTCCAAATATTAAGTGACCTGCTTCGTTGTCATTTACACTTAATCCAATATCTTCTGATTTTTGGTAAAATTATTAATTGCATTTTCATATCTTCATATAGTTTAGGAAGTTTATAAACCCGTTCAAGATTCACTTAGTAGGAGTGAATCTCGAATAGTTCCCATTTTGGGACTATTCTTGAATGTTTCGATCCCACTTTAAACCGGTGTTAAAAAGTTGAGCACGTCTTTAAATTTTGAGAATTTTTTGTCAGTATATATCTCTTGATGTTCTTTGGGTGCATATTTAGACTATAATGTGTTAGTCTATTTCGTGCATTTGGAGACCATGGGGAGGTGCTACCGAAATATCTTAAAATTTAAAGATGTGTTCAAGTTGTTGGCATCAGTGGGGCGACGCATTCGAGAATGGGATAAAAGTCTGACTCGTTAGAATGGGAGCTAAAGTTAGGAAACTCATATGCACGGATATACATTAACATTCTTACCTGATTGTGTTTTGATTATATATATATATATATATATATACCGAAATATCTTAAAATTTAAATATGTGTTCAAGTTGTTGGCATCAGTGGGGCGACGCATTCGAGAATGGGATAAAAGTCTGACCCGTTAGAATGGGAGCTAAAGTTAGGAAACTCATATGCACGCATATACATTAACCTTCCTACCTGATTGTGTTTTGATTATATATATATATATATATATATATATATATATATATATATATATATATATATATATATATATATATATATATATATAACAGACCATAGTATAAGATGTCTGTTGATCAAAGTTGGATGGAGCGTAGGGTAGCCACTGATAAGAGTGGGCTTAACTTTGAGTACCGTATTACGGTTGAACAGTTTCTCAATTTTGCACTTGAGCAAGTCAGTGACAATAAGATCAGATGTCCTTGTAAGAGATGTGTGAATGAAGTGTGGAAGAAAATGAGTAATGTCATGTGTGACCTATTTGCGTATGGGTTCAAGCAGGGATATAGTACGTGGATCTATCATGGGGAAACCTGGTTAGATGAACGTGAATCTGAACCTACATCCAAAGCTGGCAAAACCTTTGATTGTACTAATATGATAGTCGAAGTTACTGGTTCATTCTTCCAGTGGAATATAAATAGGGATGACAATAACATCGAGCAAGATCCGAATAACGGGGATAAGGGTTGTTATTGAACATTCTTATGTATAACCTCCCACCGTTGATGTGCATGAAAGATCCCTACAAGTTCATGACTTTATTGATTCTAGGTAAAAAAGTCAAAGTAAAGAAATCAATGTCTACCTTGGGCCCTTAGTTGATGAGTTGAATATATTGTGGGATAAAGGGGTTCAAACTTATGATCTATCTCTCAAACAAAATTTTGGCATGAGGACAACTTTACTATAGACCATAAATGACTTCCCGGCATTAGGAATGATCAGTGGATGGTTGACTCACGGGAGCTTGTCATGTTCCATGTGCGTGGGGTCAGTTAAAGGTATACAACTGAAACGTGTAGGGAAAATTATTTTCTTTGTAACTTCCAAATAGTTTTTGCCTATTGAACATCGTTATAGATGACTTATTAGACTATTTAATCAAAAATCAGAGAAAATATTATAGCGAGCTTATGGGACAACAGTGTTGAGTTAGGTTAGTCACTTGAATTTTTCACCTCCATGGAAGAATTACATATTAGAGCGAGCATATGGGTATGGTAAGGTTCATAATTGGACACATCATTGTATGTTCTTCGAGCTGTCCTATTGGGCTACACTCTACATCCCCTATTGTTTAGATCCGATGCATACCAAAAAGAACGTATTCGATAACATCTTTTATATAGTGTTAGATGTCAGTGGTAGAACGAAGGATAACGCCAAATCAAGGCTTGATTTGGTAGATATGAACATTAGGAAAAAACTATGGCTGCATGAAGAGGTTGGTAAGACAGTAATGCCTAAAGCTGATTATACTTTGACCAGAGAACAATTGGTCTTGATATGTAACTAGATCAGTGGACTGAAGCTCCTTGATGGATATTTTTCAAATATAGGAAGGTGTTGTAAAGTTGAAGAGCTTAAGTTTCGGGGTCTAAAAAGTCACGATTGTCATGTATTCATGTAGAAGTTGATCCCAGTGACATTTATTGACTTATTGTCAACACGTGTGGTTAAAGCACTAATAGAGCTTTCCAATTTCTTTAGAGATTTATGCTTGATAAAGCTCTAGCTCAGAGATATAGATAAAATGGAGAGACAGATAGTGAAAATACTGTACAAGTTAGAAATGATCTTCCCTCCATCATTTTTTGATTCAATAAAGCATTTACCAATTCACCTATCATACAAAGCTAAGCTTGGTAGTCCCATTCTATACAGATGGATGTATCCACTTGAGAGGTAATGACATTAATATTTTTAATATGCTAAAATATATTTCACTATTTTGTAATTGATGTATACATTATGCACAGTTTAAAACAAAAGGTGAAGAATAGAGCCCATGTTAAGGGGTCTATTGCTAAAAGTTATATGATGGAAGAGCTTGTTAATTTATGCTCGTTGTACTTTTAGCCTAATTTTCAAATAAGACATAATCGCTTACGTCAAAACGAGGCTGTTGCACACAAGGAGAATGGGGAATTAACCGCCTTTAGTCATCCGGTACAACCATTTGGCATGAAAAAAAGAGGATTCTTAACCCATAATGAGTATGCAGTTGTCACGTTGTATGTACTTGTAAACATAAATAAAGTAGCACCATACATTAAGTAAGTTGTCATAAGTATGTCATTTATCACTGTTAAAAGTTCTAAATACACTATTACAGAGTAAGTAGCATCATAACTCTAAATTTATAATTGTACTGCAGTCAGTATAATGTTGATATTCGTGCAGCGAATCTGAGTATATCGAACGGAGAATTGCAAACTCGGAGAAATAGAGACTTTGTGCAACGATTTAAATATGTAGTAAGTAACTTGCGTTAATGTATAAATGCCTTTTTTATCCCAACTAAATCTTATAACGCACTTAACATTAGAATATGTTGTTAAATATATATTAGGTGCTCAAAGATGATAAAGCTGACATATAGCTAAAGCTTATAGCCGACGACCCTAAAAGATCCGTATATACTTATACATCTTGCATTATAAACGATTACAGATTTAAGTGTTGCGAGGTTGGAGTAGTCGTGTCATCTGACTCTGGTATAGTAGTTAAAGGTAGCTGTTACGGCAATCTTTGGGATGATTAGTATAGAAGATTGGTAGAAGTAATAGTTCTCAAGTGTTAGGGTCAAAAAGAGTTAGTTTGCTTCAATTGTCATTGGTTTGATGTTGAGAATGGAGTTAAAGTAGATAAAAACTCTGGATTGGTAAACGTAAATGTGAAGTCAAAACTAAATTCAAACTAACCTTTTGTTTTAGCAAGTCAAGCAATACAGGTGTATTATGCCCGGAGTGTGAAGACTCCCTCAAGCGCATAATATGCTGTTATAACAACCAAAGCTCATGGTTTTCAAGGCATGGCTCATCGTCCAGACGATGAACCTTTACAAGTAGACTCAACTAGTGTCACACCTACTGATGTGACAGTTGTTAGTGAGTCTAGTAACGATGAGGATAATGCCATGGCTGTCAAAATTGAAGAGGTTAATGTTGAAGAGGAAGATATAAATAAAGAAATTCTTGGGGATGATGAAGATGGTGATGAAAGTGATAATGAGGAGCTACTGTTCGAAGATGACAATTTTGATGTTTATGGCTTGATGATATAGATGATTAAGAGTATGTATCCAAGTATATTTTTTGAGTTATATCCATATATACTAGTTTGCCTTTAATAAATTCATATGTACTAGTTTGATGATATACTCCATATATACTAGTTTGTAATTGCATCCATATGTTATAGTTTGTAGTTGCATCTATATGTACTAGTTTGATGATATACTAGTTTTTCTTTCCTAAACATATCTTATAATTTTGTGTTTATGTCAATACACTGATATAGATATGGCACGTACTCCATGTTTTCCTAATTTTAAATAGTAATTTACACGTAAGTATACATGGCTAATAAGTAATAAAGTGATAAAGTCGAGTGTCGAACCTACAGGGAATTAAAAATAATTAATACCAAACACTAATTTATTATCAAATTAATTCTATTTAAACAAACACAATTAAATTATAAAATAAGCTAATTAAAATTACTAATTAAATTAAACTAATAAAAAGGATTAAATCAGATTAAAAATATTTAAGATTACAATTTCTTCCGATGCTTCATTTAAATATCTTCACTCTCTTTCTAATTAATTAACTATATAAAATTAGTAACTAAGAATGTTTAACTATTTATTAACCATTTTCAAAAATTAATAAAAATATTTATCCTAATTATGTTGCTATATTGCTATGCAAAGTGACTTGAACTAAACTCATTAAGATCCAACTCTCAACAAAGTTACATGTGGCATATAGATATTTTTATCCTATGCACTATTATGCTACTATTCCTAAAAAGAATAAACAAATTCACATGTTATCATATTCGAATCTAATCCTAGAATCCTTTTTCCAATTCCTTCTAAGATATCACAATTAATTATTAGGCAAATAATTATACATGCACGCATAAAATATGATAAATAATTCATAAATAATCATCAATAATTAAAAAGAAAATAAATTAGTATAATTACACATTGAGTTCAATTGTAATCTCAATTAAAATTAGCTCATAACTAAATGATAAATTATCTACAAATAATTCAATATCTCAAAATTACAAAAATAAAAGTAAAAGAAAAGAAATCAAATATGTGTTTTGATATCCGTCTGTCACTCGGATCACAATCTTCAATTTTCAAGTTCCGCATTCAATTACTGAATCTTTCGTGTTGAATATTTTCTCCTAAGCTAACAAAATAAATCTACTATATTATAATCTTCTACTCTAAAACTATGTTAATGTATGTTAATTTATAATAAGAGCTACATAGTGTATTTATAGGAGTACAATAATAATCTTAAGTATTAGTGGAAAAGAAATCCAATTTGGAATAAAAAATAACTAAAAATCTGAAATAATCCCGAATTCTGCAATTAACATGCACCCAAACTCGGCCCTGACGCAGTTTTGACCAAGTGAACCACAGTCACGCGCATTACGCATATGATTCTATAGCCCAGACACAAACAGCCTCGTTTCTTTATTCTTCCGCCCCAACCACCCTCGCGCAATGCACAACGCCTGCTAATTCCTTCTTCGTTGCCATATGTCGTCGTTCAATTGTCCGATTCATTCCTCCTAATCTGTGCGCGCATGGCTCGGTCCGGCATGTTTCCAGTTATTACGATATTGCAATCCAAGCTGCTAAATTTACTATTTTGCCACTAAACTTTTATTTTCCTACAAAAGAAAATATAACATGATTAAAAATAATATAAAAATACTAAAAAATAATAAAATCACATAAAATTAAATAAATTAGCTAAACTCAATTAAAATACTTAAAAACTAAAAAATAATGAAGTCTAAAAAATAGTCAATAAATAGGTATAAAATCCATTTATCAAATACCCCCAAACTTAACTCTTTGCTTACCCTCAAGCAAAACAAAAACAAAAACTAAGACTCTACTAAATAAACCAACTACTTTACTTGAGTAATAAATCAATATGAATAAAATTATTAACTTCAAAGATTTCACAAATGATAACTCAAAGAAAATTTTAAAATCACGCAATGTCATAAATTTTAACATATTTATTAATTGTATTTTACTCAAGACCCTTTGCGTATGTGTGAATCAAAATGTATCAAACTAATTAAAACTCAAAGAAATTCATGTAAGTAAATGCCTCATAAAATATATTAAACAATAAATAATTACGACACAAAACTCTATAACTCATTTTTCACACTATTTTTTGTTGATAAATGCAAATATAAATTAAAAGATCAAAAAGTTTTTTTTTTTCATGTTACGTACAGTAGGATCATTTTATTTTTTAAGTTCACCACATTCCTTTCCATTCATTCATTATAAGTGAGTGTATTTTATGCTCTATATCACTCTTTTTTTCTTTTTATGCCCACGAGTGCGTTTTACGCTCCATCTCATTTTTTTCACATGTTTATGAGTGAGTGCTGTTGACGCCGGGATTTTCGTCGTTTCGTTTTTTAATAATTAAAATGCCCTTTCCAATTTTAGCCTTTAGATTAAGATGTGACTTTTGAAAAGGGTCAGCTTAGTGTCGACGGGGTTTTGAAATGTTGAATTTTTATGAGCCAATTGACCAGAGTCGCCAGTTGGTATTGTTGAAATGGATGTACCAACTCATCCGAATTTTGTTTTCGTAATCGTAATGGCTCATATGTGACTCCGATTTAATTGGTCCACAAACCGAGATTCATAGAGTTCAGAGGCTTGCTTAAGCGAGGGGAAGGTGTTAGGCACCCCCCGACTTCCGTGAAATACGGTTACCGCAATCTCGATGTTTTCCTATCCTTTTAAATTTTAAAATGTGTGTGTGCGCACGTGTGTGTGTGTGTGCCTAAATGGAGGTTTGTGGTGTCCTTTTGCATAAAGTTGCTTTGATTTTATATGTCAAAATGTGTTTTGTCGGGAAAGGGTTTTAAACGTCTTTTGACCCAAATGACGAGGCTTCGCTTTTTATAAGAAAGATTGATTTTAATTTCGAAAACGATGAGGTTTTTTATTAGATGTCATTTTAGAAAACAATAGTTTTTAAACTTTTGTCAAATAGGAATCGAGACTATACATTGCCTTCTAACAGTAAATATAAATAAAATGAAAGCAACTTCTAGAACTCTTTAACCCTATGCACAAAGTTTAATGAAAACGTTTATTTATTTATTCCGAAAATATCTTTTATGATATTTCAAAACCAAATATAGCCTTTTCGTCAAACAAGGATCAAAGTTTCGCCCAAAACTCTTTACTTTTTAAACCTCGTGTGTCTAATATCCTAATTTGATTCTTTTTAGAAGATCTTTATCGTTTGCTTTATTTTTGAAAATCGTTTTTTGTGCCATAAATCAAAATAAGCATTCAAAACGTGTTGGGGCTATCCATGGGCATGTGAGCCATCTAGACAACCCCAAACACCCACAATCACATATTTTTATTATTACGGGGCCTTAACCCGACTTCCGACTTGATGTCGTTTTAAGGCTCAACAATTTACATATTTACAACCATGCATCCTACCTAACGATTACATACATCCAAAAATGTCCATCATCGGGATTTGACCACGGGGATCTCCTCCCTAGGCTCACATTTACCCAAATCGTTACACAATCAACACTACGACAAATCTAACAAATACTAAACATCATTACGGTACTATATGGATCACAAATCTCAATGCCAATACTACAACTATCTATGAACTCAACGAATGATATATCACCGTACGGATGTCATCGGGGCATTAGGAGGAAGTTACGTTCCAATGGAACCCTCGCTAACGACCCCTAACCCACGGATCATCATCCATACCACAACAAACTACACTACACAAACCCAAAACACAACATTATCACATTAATATAAACAAGAAAATATCAAAAGAAACTCTTTTCACCTTGCAATAAACCAACGAAAGCTTTATATATCACGATTTGGACCAAACCACAAGAATATTCAACTATCTTAGCAAAGAAAATGAATTTTTCCCTTAGATTTTGTCAAACCCGAGCTCCCTCTTCTCCTTCCTCGCGTTTTCTCTCTCTAAAAAATCCTTAATTTTTCTCTCTTTTTTCGCTCTCGGGTGGAAATGGCCGATCTATAGGGTTCACCAGGCAGCCGCAGATGCATCTACAGCTGGCCTCAGATCCATCTGCGACTGCCTGCTGTGGCCGTCCGCACCGGACCTCGGCTGCCGTGTGCCGCCCTCGAGCCGCGCAAAAGTCCCTTTTGTCGGTGGCCGCAGGTGCATCCGCGGCTGTCCGGCTTGTTTTTCTCAATTTTCGTGCCACGCGGTTTTAATTCGCCAATTTCTGCGGTATTATTTTGGAAGGCTGTATTTTTGCAATCCGGAAATCCCTGGGAAACGTGCCATATTGTTCTGGGAGGCTAGTTCGGAGTGGCCATTAGTCGCCCTTTGTGATCAGCTCAGGTTTTCTGGATCAAATGTTTTCCTTGCCTCAAGTGACCGGATGCTCGTTGTCCATTGTGGCGGCTTTGACCATAAATCGCTGGGGTGGCTTTGTGTTGGGGTCCACCTTCCTTTTCGCATGTCGGGTCAAATGACGATTTTGCCCTCCTGTCAGGGTTAGTGGAAAAGTGCAAAATTTAGGTGTCTACAAGTGCGTTTTACGCTCTATCTCAACTCACCATATGACTATTAATTCAACTCAAAAATGATCAATTCTTCAAACAATCCTAAAACAATTTACCTAAGTCATCTCCTCCTAATTATATTATGCCTCATATTTCACTTCAAGTTATGATCAAATAAGTTATAGAATTCATAAATATCTTTCATAAGCAATTAACCACATAAACCTTATCTAAGTTTAAACTAACAACACAAATGGGTATGAATGCTTAAAAATTTACATGATCTCAAATAAAATAATAACTAATAAAAAGGCAAAATTCAAACTAACAAAAATTATTAAATAAAAACCAAAATTTATATCATTGACCAAAAATTTATTTCAATTAATTCATTGCCCAAGTGACTTAACTTAAAAATTAGGTTACCCCATTTTTATTGGAAACACGATTGCAATTAGCATATGGAACAAGTCTTTAAACCCCTAGGTTATCCCAAGTGGACGAGTTGTGTCTCGTGAGTGTTTGCAGTGAATATACCCACAAAATTTTAAACTAAAATAAAACCTATAAAATTTTAAATTTTTTATAAATTTACCCACACCCCCAAACTTAAATCAAACATTGTCCTCAATGTATAAAATAAAAAAATAATAAGAAGAAGGGACTTCACTAAATATATAGGTTTTTCCTCTTCATTGGCTAAGCTTGAGTGCATAAATAACCTAAAATAAAACAACAACAAAAATATTAAAACAAATAACTAAAAAAAAATAAAAATTTACTACTAAAAAAATCTACTAAAAATAAAAGAATATATAAAAAAAAAAACTAAAACTTTAATTGCCTCCCAATATGCGCTTGTTTTTAAGTCTCAACCTGACTACTCCATTTTGTTTCAATCAGACTCAATCGAAAAAATTATTTTTTCATACCTCCTCATTGTCTTTTCTTTGATTTTTATGGCATTTTGAAAGATTGCGAACCACTCCTAAACATAAATTCATCCAAGCTATATTATTTAACCCGATAGTACTCCTCTCAATCCTGAAATTTTTACATGGAAGGTACAATCGAATTTTCCTTAATACTATTCGAGCTCACAATTTTATCATCCTCATTCTTCTCTTCATCTTCCCAAACCTTGCTCCTCTTCTTTTCAACCTCATCATCATCTTTTTCATCCGAACGAGATCTCTTAAGATTTACTTTAACAGCCTTATGTAACTCCTTGTCATTTTCAAATGCATCTGCCTCGCACAACTCTTTACCTTCTTCCTTAAGATTTATCTCAATATTGCTAGGTAACATATTGCGAGAGCAATTGTTGACTAAATTGGCAAGTTGTCCCATTTGATTTTTAAGGTTATGAAGTGCTTCTTAATTTTTTCTCATCAACTCATTCTCCTCTATAAACTGGGTAAGAAGCTTCTCCAACTTAGATGCGTCCCCTTCTTGTGGTGGAGGTTGTTAATATGAGACTTCGTACGATTGAGGTTGATATGAAAATTCTGACAGGTATGTTAGTTCTAGAGCAAGATATTGGGCTTGATCATTATTATTCCATGAATGATTCAGATAATCTTGTCAACCCGGATGATAACAGTTTGGAGTGTAGTTATATTGTTGTTGATTGTAGGCATTCTGAATAGATTGATTTCTAAGAGTTTCAATTTTTCTTTCAAGCTCCGCAAACTGTGCATTCCATTGGTCAGCTATTTCTGCCACACTTGATTGTGTCATCCCCTCAGAAAACCATTGATAATTAAATACAACCATCATTCCTGAAAATAAAAATAAAATAAAAATAAATATACATGTTTAAATTAAAACTAATTTGACTAAAATTAATATTAGCAAAAATTATTAAATTCATTCCCCAATAACGACGCCAAAAACTTATTTGCCTAGTTTTAAATAGGAATTTATATGCAAGTATACGCAGCCCACAAGTAATAAAATGATAAAATCGAGTGTCGAACCCACAGGAAATTAAAAATAATTAATACCGAACACTAATTTATTATCAAATTAATTATATTTAAACAAATGTAATTAAATTATAAAATAAACTAATTAAAATTATTAACTAAATTAAACTAATAAAAAGTATTAAATCAAATTAAAAATATTTAAGATTATAATTTTTTCAATACTTTATTTAAATCTCTTCACTCTCTTTCTAATTAATTAATTATATAAAATTGTTAACTAAGAATGCTTAACTATTTATTAACCTTTTTAAAAAATTAATAAAAAGATTTATTCTAATTAAGTTGTTATATTGATATGCAAAGCAACTTGAAATAAACTCATTAAAATTCAACTCTTAACAAAGTTACATGTGACATATAGATATTTTTGTCCTATGTACTATTATGCTACTCTTCATAGAAAGAATAAACAAATTCAAATGTTATCATATCCGGATTTAATCTTAGAATTCATTTTCCAATTCCTTCTAAGATATCACAATTAATTATTGCACAAATAATTATACATGAACGCATAAAATATGATTTTAAAAAATCATAAATAATCATCAATAATTAAAAAGAAAACAAATTAAAATAAAATACACATTGGGTTCAATTACAATCCCAATTAAAATTAGCCCATAACTAAATAATAAATTATCCACAAATAATTCAACATCTCAAAATTATAAAAATAAAAGTAAAAGAAAAGAAATTAAATCTGTGTTTTGATATCAGTCTGTCACTAAGATCACAGTCTTCAATTTTCAAGCTCTGTCTTCAATTATTGAATCCTTTGTGCTGAATAATTGCTCCTAAACTAATGAAATAAATCTACTCTATTGTAATCTTCTGCTCTAAAACTATCTTAATGTATGTTAATGTGCTAAAAATAAGAGCTAAATAGTGTAATTATAGGAGTATAATAATACTCCTAAGCATTAGTGGAAATAAATCTAATTCGGAATAAAAAATAACTAAAAATCTGAAATAATCTCGAATTCTACAATTAACGCGCATCCAAACACGGCCCTGATGCGCTTTTGACCAAGTCAACCACAACCACAGCCACGTGCATTGCACGTATGGTTTTACAGCCCAGATGCAAACGACATCGTTTCTTTGTATTTCAATGCCAACCAACTTCGTGCAATGTGCAACGTCTGCTAATTCCTTCTTCGTTGCGATACGTCGTTAAATTGCCCGGTTCTTTCGTCTCAAACCATATGCGTATGGCTCAATTCAGCATGTTTCTAGTTATTACGATATTGCCACCGGTTGCCAACTTCAGCTTAATTACGATATTGTCATCCAAGTTGCTGAATTTACCATTCTACCACTAAACTTTTATTTTCCTACAAAAATAAAATATAACATGATTAAAAATAATATAAAAATAATAAAAATAATAAATTCACATAAAATTAAATAAATTAGCTAAAATCAATTAAAATACTTAAAAACTAACAAATAATTAAGTCTAAAAATAGTCAATAAATAGGTATAAAATCTCATTATCACTCTACACGGCGATCGTGGAAGTTGTGCTAGTTATGGTGGACGTGGGGGTTGTGGAGGTGATGAGCGACCAACAAGTTCATGTATAATAACTTACACACTTATTAATTGTAAGGATATTTGTTTTTATTTCTGACTATTTTTTTATATTATTGTCGAGTTGAGTTATTACACATCTTTGTATTGAGTTATTCATATATTGCACTACATAGGTGACCGCCCTAGGCCTCCAAGGGGAGTAGCACATGGGTTGCTAGGGAATCTACCTCAAACGCTTCATATATGTCGTGTTGGGTCCCACAAGTAATTTTAGATTATATTTTTACCATACTACTTGTTTGTTTAATATAAAATGATGCACGTATATATACTTGAGAATTTTTACATATATTTATTTCAATTGCAGTATCTTAGAGGCTATGCCTCAAAACATGCTACTAGGTATCGTCCGCAACCGATTCTCAATTGCATGGATGCGATGGGCGAACGTGGAGGACCACACACAACAGCTGATTATTGACGATTTTCGTGCAAGATGTTATTTTATGTACATGCTCTTTTTTATCATTAATGTTTTGTAACTTTATGTTATTTATGAATACCATAATGTATTTTGTGTAGCAATATTATAGATTTGAGGACAGTAAAGAAGAGTAAGGCATGACAGTCTACCAAGGATATTTAGAGTCAAATTGGGATAAATAGGTGTACGACTGGAAGAAGAAGGCCCAGAGCAAGATGGCAGACAACAGACCCTTAGAGATGTCTGTCCCAATTTTATTGGGGCCAAGGTTTAGGATCAGATGTGCGACATTTGGGAGGGGGATGCTTTTAAGAAGATGTCAGGATAGTGTTCAGCAGCCAACTCGCAGAGTCAGATTCCGCACTACACGGGGTCCCAGTTTTACGAGCTGTACAAGGAGAGACTATAGACTGAAATTAAACACCCATCTTCTTGCTTGGAGTTTTGGTGGCACACCCACCAGAAGAAAAATGACGGCGGTTTTATTTCACTTGAGGTACGGGAAATAGCTGTAAGTAAAGACCATAGTTTATTTTGTTTATATTTTAATCCATGCAATTAGTATTCATATTATTTCACATCTTTATATCTTTATTTTAGACTACGTTTCAAGACCTTACTGAGACTCGGGATACTCACAGAGATGATACCGAGGCAGATCCCTCCACCCGTAAAGAAGAGGAGATTGATGATTGGCTATAAGATATATGAAAACCGAAGAATAATGGGATTTTGGGCATGCCATGAGTCCTAGAGTACACCATAGTGCCTGCTGTGAGAGCAAGATGTCGCCCCTCTACTAGATCAAATGGTGCGAATGGATAACCGGTCCATCCTTATCGGACGATTACTTTCAGATCGATGGGTGCATAGTGAACAATCAAATTCAATCATACGCACTATCACATGAGCGTGTTTATACACGGTTTCATTGATCCAGCTTCACGAGACAAGGTATGGGGTCTAGTAGAGCAAGAGGCCATTCGAATAGTATTGGTTGTACTTGCAAACCCATTTTACCCACATACGTGACAGGTAAATAAAAATATTAATTTATGTCTTTAAATATATAGTTTGTACTAATATATTTTATATTGATTATTTAAATTGTTAAAAATTTATAAAAAAAAATAAATTGCCTAACTTATTTTTAAAAAAAATCTTAGACAAATATAGGAAAAGTAGACCAAAATGATGCAAAATCGTAGGCGTAGCACCTATTACATATTTTAAACGCGTGACAACTTATGGAGCTCATTTATGACTTTCAATGGCCGAGCTAGAACCTCGTTTGCCTACTTTATTTTTAAAAAAACTTAGATAAATATAGGAAAAGTAGACCAAAACTCGCCCCGGGTATCGAAAGGACGTGAAACAGTAAGTATGGCACCTACTACATTTTTCAAATGCGTGATAACTTACGGGGCTTGTTCTGAGTTCAGATGCCCGAGTTAGAACCTCGTTTGCCTAACTTATTTTTAAAAACCTTGGACAAATATAGAAAAAGTAGATCAAAACTTGCCCTGGGTATCGGAACAATATGAAACTATAGGCGTAGCACCTCTTACATATTTCAAACGTGTGACAACTTATGGTGCTAGATTCCAAGTTACGATGGCCGGGTTAGAACCTCGTTTGCCTACCTTATTTGAAAAAACCTTAGACAAATATAGGAAAGGTAGACCAAAACTCACCCCGAGCATCGAAATGACACAAAATCATAGGCGTATCACCTCTTATATATTTCAAATGTGTGACAACTTACAGGGCTCGATTCCGAGTTCCAATGCCAGAGTTAGAACCTCGTTTGCCTAACTTATATTTTAATTTTGTAGTTTCTTATTGATGAGTCTCGTGGCATGGGTGGAGCTAGCGGCGATGGTGAGGACCCCAGAAAAGATGGTGAGGACTGCTAAGCCGATGCTAATGATGGTGCTGAGGGTGGGACGGACAGTGGCACGTGGAAGATATTCACTTGTCTGTCGATAACGATGATGATGATGAGACGACCTGGGGATATGACACTTTCTATATTTTTTACTTTGATGTATCTAACTACAGTTTAGGTTGTACATAATAGGGTAGTCTATCTAATTAGTTTAATAGTTCATGTTTACTTTTATGTATGCATCTAGTAGTTTGGTTATACAATGATTACATTTTATATGTAGTTACATTTTATGGTTTATGCAATTTCATCATGTACACATTTGAATGGTAATTGGTATGCATTAGTCAAGAATTATTTGTTATTTTTAGTTTATAACATGTACAATTATTTATATGAAAAAAAGGGATTTTGCAAATTTAAAAAAAGTAAAAAAAAATATTAAAGGTTATTGGTGACGACAGTGACCATTGGCAATAAGGAATCAGCGATGACTTATCCTGTTGTAAATGACTAGCTCACTTTAAAAAAATAAAAGTTATTGGCGATGGATCATCTACTGCTAAAGACTATTTACTTTTATTATTATAGTAATCATTGGCAACAAACTATCCGTTGCCAAATCCGTCGCCACTACTATCATTGCCAACGAACTGTCCGTCGCTAAAGACACTGTCGTTAATGTCTCATTACCAACAGTACAGTGGTCAAAGGGAACGTGGGGCAACGACCTTCTAGGCGATGACATTGGTGACGGACAGATCCGTTGCCAATGACCTTTTTGACAACGACATAGTGGTCATTAGCGACAGATCTGTCCGTTAGCAAAGACCTTCTTTTTTCTAGTGTCTGCTAGCTCCAAATCTGTCAGCTCATTCTTCTCTCGCAGCTAAATGTTTCTGGACACCAACTGATGCACCAAATATCCTATATGTGCAACAGAATCGTCATGCTGCTAGACTTCTTCCTCCAGCTGGGCGATCTTCTACCCATCCTCTAGTTATCTCTCCGCGAGTTCAGCATTCTCCTCCAGTAACTGGTATACTAAGGACTTGTACTGATCCTCCACGTCTTATTGGATCTAATTCTGCTTCTTTTGGTGACGGATCCTATCCTCCATTGTCTCTGGCTCCTCGGCCTCATCAGCTTCCTCGGCCTCATCATCATCACTATATGGTCTCCTCACTCGACCTCTAACTGGCTCCTCTCTATCATTAGAATCTGACTTCATCTGCATTACTGGCTCAATTGGCTCCTCCTCAACCACCAACTCCTTATCGATCTCAGCTACGTGATCCTCCTCAGAAACTACGTCAACCTTAGCCTCAACCACTGGCTCCACTATCGCCGACTCTATCAAGACAATACGTTTGTCAACAGGTGTGTCCTCCATAACTTAATAAGGCTCACCTATCTCAGACATCCTATAACAAAAAATAGAAAAACATAAAAAACAACAAATCATCAATATCACAATAAAATATATTCATTGATAAAATGAAATGATATTTTGTTATGCACGAAATCAGCTTGATAATTTTCCACAATCCATCTCCAACTTACACGACTCAATGAATCTCCTTTGTACAACTACTAACGTACTTTGTACGAGTTTAATTATAAGGTTATAACCTAGGTTTCGCATCCTAAAGCTTATAACCTACGGCTCTGATACCAACCTATGACGCCCCCCCAGATTTGGGTTCTAATACCTCAAATTTAGTGCTCACGATCCAATACAACCATATATATCGAAACAACATTTAGTAACTAATGCGGAATAATTAAACATATGTTGTTTATTACAAATGGTCATCTAAGTCCCAAGGTCTCTAACCTTTAACAAATACAACACGAATACCAACAGTGTACAAAAGGGTTCATGATTACATAATAAAATGCATTAAAAAAAATAACTAGGCATGCAATTCAGCTACTTTTTAAATGTGCATTTGCCTTTATCTTTTATGGAACTCTCTAGTTTCGCTGCAAGTAATTTCATGACATAGCAAGATTGAGCAACTACTTTGCCCAACAAATTTAAAATGAACAATAAATGATATATCATGAATGAATAAGAATAACTTTAAATGATTCAACAATACAATCTCAATGGTAAATAATTGAAACAATATAATCAATACTCAAATGAAAGAATGAATATTTATTATTTACTGCTGAGTGGTCCAATAGACCATGAACAAAAGCTAAGAAATCAAGCATTCAATTGACCATTTTAGGTAGTACCCACGAGGTTTGTACTTGAGGGGATCAACATCTCGTACCCTTTGTATATGTATAACATTCACTTACTCTTGTAATCGGATAACTGATAAATAATTTCCCCCACTATGGGTTGTTCTCTTAGTCTAAGAATCTGCACCAACAACAGGTTTAGATAGCTTTTAAAAGATTTAACATACAAACGTTTAGCCAAAATAATTGGCATAAACTATTTCTTAAACAGTTCGTGGATAAAAGAATTTTAAATGCTTCACATTTTAATAATGGAACATGGATTTAAATGCATTATGTGCGAATGTTAATAATAATAACGATGTGGAATAATTTACAATAATTAAACCACTTAGCATATATTTGAAAAATATAACTCGAGTTTGAGATAGAAAGCTTGCCTCGCTTGTAGTATACAACATATACAATATAAATTACTTCCTTGTGACGACCTAACACTAACAATGTTGGTCTACTAATTAGTATCACATATAATTGTTCATTTAAATGTTTACTATCACTAATCGCTTAACATATAACCACCTATGATTATCACATAGCACATCACAAACACTTTCATTACTTTATTATCATTTACTAAATTTGAAGCATTCACTTTCTTATTTATCTAGCCTTTAAACAATTTATCATAATTGGTTTGTAACGTCCCCGAAATTTCTACCAATCTTATTATCTTAAATTTTGTATTTATTATGCATTATCTTCCTTTACGTCCAAATTTCAGTCCGTTAATAAATCTTTAAACACCATAATTGATCCATTAATTGGTTTTAAAATCAACAATTACCAAATTTCCATATAATTTTTTTTTCTTTTTCTCAATACAATATTTTGGCATTTAAAATTCTTACATCTTGATCCTAGTCCCTGGATCGCAACCTTTACTTTTTCTTTTCTTTTCTTGTATCATGAATCTCGGCATTCAAATTTTAATATCATTCATATCCATACAAATATTCTTTGTTTCATGATTCATCATTAAATATATAATAGTCTCTATCATAATATTCATGTTGAACAACTTCAGTTCACAGTTTAACTATACGCATCATATTCAGATCCCACTTATATGTACATATAGCATATCAAAGTAACTTGGTAAATTTATCCACATTGATTTATAATATTAAAAAAATATAATAACAACATTCACAACCTTCTAGGTTATTCCATCTTTAATGTAATCTGATATTCCTGAAATTCATTTCTTTACCTGCAAAAGTGTATTTTAAGCAAGTAATGAGCACAACGGCTCAGCAAGTTCAACAGTTTATGCTTCACATAGCACATACCTTAACATGCTCGGTGTGTACATCATGTGCTTGTGCTTCTACTATAGTAATATATTTCACATCATTGCACAAAGTACACATAATTGTCATATTATCCACGTATCACATAACACATAATTTATATGCATTTAAACAAGTATTAGCATATCATAACAGACAACATTTAACATTAAAGGACTGAAAAACTTGCCTGGATTGTGGCATTAAATAATAAATAACCTTTTTATATTGCTCCTCGTACAACCTATGATCATAAAATAATTAAATAATAATTATTTATCGTCTTATGATA
The DNA here is from genome assembly GCA_947179155.2 of Hedera helix. Lineage (NCBI taxonomy): Eukaryota > Viridiplantae > Streptophyta > Magnoliopsida > Apiales > Araliaceae > Hedera > Hedera helix. Next base: position 17,591,748 of record OX359269.1, read on the forward strand.
ATAATTTAATTAATTAATATCATCTCTGGGCCAATTATCCTATAATATGGTTAATTATATTAACCTCACCCTTCAATATATTAATTTAACTTAATATCAAACACCTTCAATACGGACAACCCGACTCATCGAATAAAATTTAGCATAATCGGTTGACCGAAAATTTTGTTTAACCATTTTCTAAATTATAACCTTATTTGATTAATATTTAAACATTTATATATTAATCCCCAATATTTAATATTTCTACAAAAATATTAAATTTAATGTCCAAACATTATTTCTATATTTTTAGTATTTTTCTATAATTTTCTATGATTTTTAAACAATTTTTAAACATTTATTTCAATTAAAAACAATTTCTGGGGGCATTTTAGTAATTTTTGCGCCCATAGGGACTTAACCGAAATTTCTCGGAAAGTCCAGGGGCATTTCCATAATTTCCGCAATGTTAGGGACATGTTTGGTATTTTCTGGAATGGCAGGGGGCATAATCGTAATTTCAGAGCGTCTAGGACACGCTCGGTATTTTCCAGAAAGGGCAGGGGCACGCTGGTAATTTCCAGCGGTGCCGTCGGCCACGCATTGCTCGCGGCCCCTCGCTTCCGACGCCAAAACGGCGTCGTTTCGCAGCCGTTTCCCGAGCCCTGCGCATTGCGCGGTCCTCCACTCCCCTGCGCGCCGAAACGACATCGTTTCGGCCCGCGATTCAGAGAAACTTGCAGTCGCGCATTGCGCGGAACTGCCCAGAAATTTTTCTTCCTTCTTCCCGCGAACAGTGCACCAACTTTCCAAAATAACCCATTTTTTTCTCAAAATTTCACAACTCCAAAAATCATATAATTCATAGATATACATCCATAAATTATTTAGAATAATTATTCTAATTATTTTCTAATTTTCCACAAAATTAATTTAATACCAAAAATACCAAAATAAATCAAAATAAATTGATTTATACCTAACTTGGCTTGTAATTCTTTCTCTAGATGGCACCAAATCTCTCCTTCTTGGTGGTGGCTATGGTGGTCTTTGGATGGCATGGTGGTGGTGTCGGGTGGAGGAGGAAGAATTAGAGAGAATTTTGTTTTATTTTCTTTATTTTCCTCTTATTTCTTTTCCTTCCACACACACACACTCACACACACACACACACACACACACACACACATATATATATATATATATATATATATATATATATATATATATATATATATATATATAAACCATTGTGCATGAATTATTTTTAAGACACCTCTTAAGTCCACCGCCTTTCTATCTCTCGGTCCAAAATTTTGCACCAAAAAAAATAACATAATCAACTAATTTAATACATTACGTATTTATATCGTGTAATAAATATTTTATATAGCATATATAAAATATTTATTTTAATTCACAAAAAATCATAAATTGATTTATAAATAATATTTATACCCTTTTTAGGTACTTTACATGATAAATTTTGTACACGTATAATGACATTCATGTAATTATATGAGATAATTTATACCCCCAAAATTCATAAAATAATTCCTATAACTTATAAAAATTATTTTTCCTAATTTTTCACTTCATTACTTGGACAACATGTTACATTAACATGTTCACGTTTTCGAAATATTATTCCTCATAAAAATCATAATAATTTCATTATACATAAATGTAGACACCCAAAATTTGCACCTGTGTGCTAACCCTGACAGGAGGGCAAAATCGTCATTTGACCTGACATGCGAAAAGGAAGGTGGACCCCAACACGAAGCCACCCCAACGATTTACGGTCAAAGCCGCCACAACGAACGACGAGCATCAGGTCACTTGAGGCAAGGCAAACAGTTGATCCAGAAGAACCTGACCTGATCACGACGGACGACTAATGCCCGCTACGCTTACGATGTTCGGGGGTCTCGCTCCCCGGTGGGCGAACGGCTGCCCAGCTTGCCGGTGAGCTGGCAGGGGTGGAAGGGGGCAGCGCCCCCTGGAAGCCAAGCACAAAGAGCAATTTATACATCAGGTAACAGCCTTCCAAAATAATACCGCAGAAATTGGCGAATTAAGACCGCGTGGCACGGAAATCGAGAAAAGCGAGCCGGACAGCCGCGGATGCACCTGCGGCCACCGACAAACGGGACAGTGCGCGGCTCGAGGGCGGCACACGACATCCGAGGATTCGGCGCGGACGACTAGCGAGCCCAGCCGCAGATGCACCTACGACCAGCCGCAGTTGCACCTGCGGCTGCCTGCGGAAGGCTATACATTGCCATTTCCACCCGAGAGTTAGAAAAAAAGGAAGAAAGAAATAGATTTTAGAGAGAGAAAGAGCGCGGGAGGAGAGAGAAGAGGTCGGTTCTTGGTGAGATTTGAGTGAAAAATTCATCTCCTCTTGCTAGTTAGTTGATTGTTCTTGTAGTGTTGTCCGATTCGTGAAATAAGAGGCTTTAATCGGCATTTTGCAAGGTGAAAAGGTTGTGTTCTTGGGTTTTCCTTTTATTGTTTGTATTGTTAGCATAATGTTGTGATTGGGTTATTTGATGTAGTTGTTGTTATGATGATGATGATGATCCGTGGATTAGGTGTTGTTAGCGAGGGTTCCATCGGAACGTAACTCCTCCTAACGCCACGATGATATCCGTACGGTGATATATCGTTCGTTATGGTAATGAGTAGTTCGTAGTGTTGAGTTTGTGATATTTGAGTTATGTAATGTGATAGCAATGTTTAATCTTGTTAGATTTGGTTTAGTATTGGCTGTGCAGTGATTTGGGTGACTGTGAGCCTAGGGAGGAGATCCTCGTGATCGAATCCCGATGATGGACGTTTTGGTATATGTAATCCTTGTATAGGGTCCCTTGCTGTGTATTTATAATATCGGGCCTTAAAGCGATACCAAATCGTGATCGGGTTAAGGCCCCGTAATAATAATAAAGTATGTGATTGTGGGTGTTTGGGGTTATTTAGATGGCTCACATGCCCATGGATAGCCCCGACACATTTTGAGTGCTTGTTGTGATTTACGACACAAAAATGGTTTTCCAAAATAAGGCAAATAATGAAGATTTTATAAAAAGGATCAAATTAGGATATTAGATTCACGAGATTTAAAGTTAAGAGTTTTGGCGAACTTTGATTTCGGTTTGATGAAAAGGCTCCAATGGATTTTGAAAAGTTAAAAAAATGTTTTCGAAAAAAATAAAATAAACGTTTTTTATTAAACTTTGTGCATAGAGTTAAAAAGTTCTAGAAGTTGCCTTCATTTTATTTAAATTTACTGTTAGAGGGCAATGTATAGTCTCGATTCCTATTTGACAAAAATTTAAAAACTATTGTTTTCTAAAATGACATCTAATAAAAAATCTCATCGTTTTCGAAATTAAAATCAATCTTTATTATAAAAAACGGAGCCTTGTCATTTGGGTCAAAAGACGTCTAAACGCTTTCTCGACAAAACACATTTGCCATATAAAATCAAAGCAGCGTTTATGCAAAAGGACACCACAAACATCCATTTAGGCACACACACACACACACACGCGCCCACACACATTTTTAGATTTAAAAGGATAGAAAAACATCAAGATTGCGGTGACCGTGTTTCACGGAAGTCGGGGGGTGCCTAACACCTTCCCCTCGCTTAAGCAAGCCCCCAAACTCTATGAATCTCAGTTTGCGGACCAATTAACTCGGAGTCACATATGAGCCAGCGATTACGAAAACAAAATTCGGATGAGTTGGTACATCCATTTCAAATATACCAACTGGCGACTCTAGTCAACTGGCTCATCATAAAATCGACCTCTAGAAACCCCGTCGACACTAAGTCAACCCTTTTCAATAAATCACATCTTAAATCCAAAGGCTAAAATTGGAAAGGGCATTTAAATATTAAAAAATGAAACGACGAAAATCACGGCGTCGACAACATATTACATTAACGTGTTCACGTTTTCGAAATATTATTCCTCATAAAAATCATAATAATTTCATTATACATAAACATAATTTTTTAATAATTAAAATCATTATTTTCCCTCATTTATTTCTCATTTCCTTACTAGTTACATTTCTTTCTTAAATAAATTATATAATTTATATAATTACTCTTCCATTTTAATTTAATTTCCTTATATATAATTCATTATTATATAATTGTATATTTACATTTTTCCTCAATTAATTTTTAAACTTTCTCCATAATTATTGATTAATTATATAATCAATAATTACAATCTTGCTAATTCCCTCACTAACTTTTCATAAATTTCCGGATTAATTTAATTATTAATCCCCTTATTTCTATAATTAATGAAATTTATAATTATCAATTTAAACAAGCACATTTATATACAAATATATCTATATACATATCTATTTCAGATTCCTTACATTTCCACATACCACCATTTACATAATAATTTATGTACTTCCATAATAATTTTATTGTACAATTTTATTGTACCATTATATGTAATTTCTCTTATTCTTAATAAATTATTTTTAAACAATTTATTTCTTTTTCAATTGCTTTAAATCAACATTAATTATCACCATCTCTATACAAATTTAGTTTATCAATTAAATCCCTTCACATACCTTAAATTACATAAACATATAAATCACAATTAATTTAAATAACCTTAATAATTTTATCAATTAAATTCTCATTTAATATTATTAAGAAAATCCTGAAAATTCAGATTCTCACATGTTTAATTACCTTATTTATTATCTAACATTTTTCAAGTAATAACCAATCATTTTAATTACCTTTTATTTATTACGTAATATTAATTAAATAATAATTAAATAATTTAGGTTCCTCATTCACTTTATTTATTATTTAATGTTAACTAAATAATAAATAATTAATATAGGTTCTTTGTTCACTTTATTTATTATTTAATGTTAATTAAATAATAATTAATTAATTTAGGTTTCTTGTTTACTTTATTTATTATTTATTGTTAATTAAATAATAAATAATTAATTTTGGTTTCTTGTTCACTTTATTTATAATTTAATGATAATTAAATAATTAATTGAACATTTTTAGTTCCTTTTAATTATTACTTAATATCATTTGAATAATTAATTAATTAATTAATTAATTAATTAACTTTATTTAATATGTAATATATTTAAATGTCAAATAATGAATTTAATTGCTTTATTTATTATTTAATATTGATTAATTAATAAATAATAAATTTAATTATTTTTAATTTCTTTTATTTACTTTATTTATTATTTAATAATCATTATATAATAAGTAATTAATTATTTCTAGTTACATTAATTATTATTTAATATTAATTAAATAACAATTAATTACGTTAAATATTTTTATTTTACTTTATTTATTATTTAAATTATAAATAATTATTTTATTTGGGTATATTAATTATATTAATATTTAAAATATTATACAACCCAATTAATTAATTAAAACCTACACGACCCGTTATCGTCCCACCCGAAACCAGAAGCAGCAACAGTCCCCCATTAGCGCCTAGGTGCCTGAAAACTGAAGGAAATATTACAAATGAAGAACTAAATTGGTAGCAAAGATTATAAATAAAGAACTAAATTGGTCAAAGAGAGAGTCTTACTAATTTAAAATCTATCTACCAACAAGTATACTTACAATTGTTATATGTATAGGTTTATGCCAATGTTATCTTATCATAGCCAACTTGAAAATCCTTGGACACTTCTCCACCAATGAATTATGCCAAGTGGAGATTACATGGGACCTACTTGGTCCTTTCCCCTAATGTTGATTTATTTTAATTGTCTAATTTGTATAAATATTGACCAAGACTTTAACTTTTACTAAATGTACCAAGTGGACTAATGTTTGGGCCACTAAATAATTTTTTATTGGGCTCCAATAAACAATTTATTAGACTACTAGCATAACTTGATAAATAACTCAAGTATTGGGCTGGTTTAATTAATTATGTGATCACTCATTAATTATCCACAAGTCCAATAAACAATTAATTGTTTGGGCTTCTTTAAATAATTTACAAGGCTAGTCCATTAAAATTAAATTGCATACATGGACTAGTAAATATCGTCACATATTTAATATCTACCTTAATTAAATCACATGATCCAATTAAGATTACTATATTCAAAATAAATTGAATATTTACCAAGGTTTGATATCTTATCAAATCCTTGTTATTAGTATCCTTAGGTTAATTCATTAATTTAATAAATCTATTAATTGGACTTCCTTTTAATTATATCAACTATATAGTCACATAGCCAATAATTCACTTCATTATAACTTAAATTCTTAAATATTATTTATAATGCCTTTTGAAATGCTCGGTCATTATAGCAACTCTCTCTTCATATTCACTAAATAGATATTTAGTAATATTATCCATGACACAAAATTTACAAATTGTATTTGATTCATAATCAAAATGCTCTAAAATCCTATTTGTATGCAACTTGTCTAATTTTGTTTCATTTATATGACCTAGTCTACAGTGTTATATGAAGGTATGATTCATATCATCTTTTTTCTTTAGTTTGTTCTATTTGAAAATATTTTTCATATAAGTCAAGTATGCAAAGTCCATCAACCAGTTCCAAACAAAAAATTATCATTATAAATAGAAAAACGATTGTTCTTTATTATAATATCAAAACCTTCATCGTCAACATATGGAATATAAATAATATTTTTAAGAACTGGAACATAGTAACAACTTACTAACTTAATAGACTTGTCTGTAGGTAATGCTAAACTATAAGTTCATGTGGCTAATGTAACAACCTTTGCTCCATTCTCCACACACATGATTACTTGTCCTTTGTTTAGCCTTTTACTTCTGCTTAGTCTTTACAACATCTTGTATATATGAGACCACCAGTCTGTATCTAATACCAAAGTAGAACTTGACTTATAAAAAGTTTTATTTCATTATGAACAAATCTATATTAGCAATAGAAGATTCACTAAGCTTCTTCTTCTTAACCACTGCAAGATACTCCTTGCAATACCTCTTCCAATGTTCTAGCTTATTGTAATAAAAGCAAATTCATTTGCCTTTGGGATCACCTTTATTTATGTCCTTTAGTTGGTGCCTTTCTTTTGCCTTATAACTTTTTTAACTCTTCGTAAACACCTTTGTCCTTCTTCCTTCGCTTAGAAGATTTATCTACTAGTAAGACTTGGTCTTTCTTAGAAGGAAAGTGACTCTCGGTAATCTTTAACATGTTAAGAAAATTTGGTAAACTGATATCTAGCTTATTAATATTGAAGTTCACAACATATTATGAAAGGGAGTCAGTGATTTACTACAAGATCAACTCTTGAATCCACTCTCCATCTATGACAAAACTCACTTGTCCCAATTGATCAATCCAATTGATCATTTTTAAAACCTTGGTCTTTACTGTAGTGTCATTTGTCATTTTAGATCGAAAGAGCTCCTTAGATATCTTATATTTAGTTAACATAATTTACTCACCATATAATTTATGAAGGTGTAGCAGTATAATTGGTGCATCCATTTTATCATGCTGACGCTATAACTTGATACTCATGGATCAAATCTTGACTCTACCCTCCATCTATGATAAAACTCAGTTGTCCCAGTTGTCCCAGTTGATCATGTTTAGAACATTAATCTTTAATGTAGTGTCATTGGTCATTTTAGATTGGAAGAGCTCCTTAGATATCTTATATCTAGTTAACATACTTTGTTCATCATACAACTCGTGAAGGTGTAGCAGTATAATAGATGCATCCATTTTCTCGTGCTGACGTTGTAACTCGATACTCAAGAATGCGAGTATGATGCATTGAGCCACAGTTGCATTATCACGTCACTTCTAAAAGTAACAATCTCTTCCTCAGAGGCATTGTATACAACAATTACAAGGACAAACAAATTAAGGGCATTTTCTAGTTTTTCAGCATTAAGAATTATTCTCAAATTTCTTTAATCAATCCGAACAATTTGGTTCGATTAATTTACTAGCATCCAATATGCTATGCAGTGTTAGTGAATTAACATAACAAAATTCTTTAAGTGAATATGTAACAGCATTAACATGCATTTATTTTATTAATCACTAAAATAATTAGGACTTTATTTAAAATATTATCTCCCACTATTTTCATTAAACTATATTACCCTTCTTATATAGCTCGGTAAATCTAGTTAAAGATCCACTAGTGAGATAAGGATCATATCGACATAAGTATAGCATTTTGTGTACACAATTAATCATAGTTTATTCAATAGGTAGACAACTCCTTGTCATTTTACATCATGTAACTCCTTTTAATTTTATCTCTTAGATCATTATTATCAAGTGTGCACACATCCGAATCAAAATTATCCAAGTTAAGTCTAACATAGCATTTCATATAAGTGAAGAGAAAAATACCGTATGTAGACACCCAAATTTTGCACTTTTGTACTAACCCTGACAGGAGGGCAAAATCGTCATTTGACCCGACATGCGAAAAGGAAGGTGGACCCCAACACGAAGCCACCCCAACGATTTACGGTCAGAGCCGCCACAACGGACAACGAGCATTCGGTCACTTGAGGCAAGGCAAACAGTTGATCCAGAAAACCTGAGTTGATCACAAAAGGCGACTAATGGGCACTACGCTTACGATGTTCGGGGGTGGAAAGGGGGCAGCGCCCCCTGGAAGCCAAGCACAAAGAGCGATTTATACATCAGGTAACAGCCTTCCGAAATAATACAGCAAAAAATAACAATTTAAGACCGCGTGGCACAGAAATCGAGAAAAGGAAGCCAGACAGCCGCGGATGCATCTGTGGCCAACGACTTTCGGTGTTTCGCACGACTCGAGGGCGGCACACGGCAGCCGAGACAACGGCTCAGACGGCCACAGCAAGCCCAGCCGCAGATGCATCTGCGGCCAGCCGCAGATGCATCTGCGGCTGCCTCCGATCAGCTATACATTGCCATTTCCGCGTCCGAGAACGGAAGAGAGAAGAAATTTTGAAGGTTTTAGAGAGAGAAAAATGGCGGAAATAGAGAGAGAAACCTTCGGGTTTGGTCAAAAAGTGTGAGATTTCTTCTCCTTTTGTTCAATCTTCATGCTATACCTTGTATTCTACATTGGATTTGAGTGCTAGTGCGTGATTTCTATCAATATCAAGGCAAAAATTTCGATATCTTTCTTAGTGTTGGTGCATTTTGTAGATCTATTAGATTTAATATTTCATCTTGCTTTAGTAGTGTAATCGATAAATATTTGTGTATTTGTGCATTTGTTGGGTGGATCTACTGTTAGATCCGAAAATATTTGGTGCATTGCTATTTAAGTAGTTTGATTCGGTGTATTTTGAAGTTAGATCCAATGTAGTCAATATATTGTAGATCTATGGATTAGGGATGGTTAGAGAGGATTTATGGCGGATGGAATCTCCTCCTAACCTCCCGATGATATCCCTTTAGTTTATTTTATAATTTTTACGTATGTAGCGATGGCGATGCATTTGTATTGTATATATGTAATTTATGGGCCTTAAAGCGATGTCGAATCGAAAATCGGGTTTAAGGCCCCGTGATAATGAAATATGTGATTGTGGGCGTTTGGGGCTTTTTAGACGGCTTACATGCCCACAAATAGCTCCAACGTTATTTTGATGCTTGGTTTTCCCTTTCGACATGAGAAAACGAATTTTGGAATGAAAAGATAAAGATTTTCATAAAATCAATCAAAGTGGGATATTAGATCATCCGTAGGCTAAAATAAAATTGTAAGTGTCGGATGAGCTCTATTCCTATTTGGCGAAGGATTTGAAAAAATATGTTTTACAAAATATCATCGGTCTTATTATCGAAACAAAAACAATAAAAATGAACTATTCGATTAAGTCAAATCCTTCGTGCATAGGGTTAACGAGATTCTGAAGCACTTTCAAAGTAAAGCATTCCAACGACATTCATTTAGGCACGCATGCACACGCACACACACGCACACACACACACACACACGCACACATGTTTTAGGATTTAAAAGGATAGGAAAACATCGAGATTGCGGTAACCGTATTTCACGGAAGTCGGGGGGTGCCTAACACCTTCCCCTCGCTTAAGCAAGCCCCCGAACTCTATGAATCTCGGTTTGCGGACCAATTAACTCGGAGTCATACATGAGCCAGCGATTATGAAAACAATTCGGATGAGTTGGTACATCCATTTCAAATATACCAACTGGCGACTCTGGTCAATTGGCTCATCATAAAATCGACCTTTCAAATCCCGTCGACACTAAGCCGACCCTTTTTAAAATCACGTCTCAAATTCAAAGGCTAAAATTGAAAAGGGCTTTTTAATATTAAAATACGAAACGGCGGAAATCCCGGCGTCGACACCGTCCTTGTGAGTGCACAACAAAATAGTACTGTTCAATTCCTTATAAACATCCAATGTAATAAAGCTAACATCTTAAATATTTAATACTAGCAATGTGTGTGCACAACAAACTCATATTAAATATTTAATACTCTTATTGTTTTATCATGCTAGAAGGCGACGTTCAATATTCCAAATATCTTTAAACGTTATAACTTAATATATTTACCTTTGAGGGGTTTGTTATTATTTGGCTCATCTTGTTTAGCACGAATGCACACACACACACACAGATATATATATATATATATATATATATATATATATATATATATATATATATATATATACATATATATATATAATGCGTGTCATATTTTTTAACATGCGAAGCATGTTTGTTAATATAATATATATATATATATATATAAATTGCATGCATATATAAAATACTATATTCTACTTTGATTGATTATGAACTTTCTTCTAGTTTGGTTTAATCGAGCCACCAAATAAATTAAAAGGTTAAACCTAGTGTGCAATAATAAATACATAAATGTAACTATTACATTTAACCCAGTCTCCAATACAAATGGGCCTTCAAGCGCTCCTTATCTTCGACTCAAATTCTTCAAATAATTCTAATTAATCCCTATTACAAAACTATTTTCATAAAATAAAAATCTTGATCAGCAGTCAATGAGAAGTACATAGGAGGGAGATATAATTTCCTTCAAGAAATATTAGATAAGAAGAGGTACATAAATCCCATTTATTAAAACTAATTTATTCATCCATCCAATCTAAAATAAATTCAATCACATTGGTTTATAATCCTTAATCAATCCCTTGTATTATTATATACATATATCATCATATGTATCATTCATTTCATTAATTAAAATTATTATTATTATTATTATTATTATTATTATTATTATTATTATTATTATTATATATATATATATATTGATACCATTTAATGAGAAATTTAAAGCTGCATGAAATTTAATTTCAAGTTTAAAATAAACACTTTATTTTAATTATAAAATAATGTAAAATAAACCCTTGATTTAATTTTTTTTTTAAAAACTACATTTAAAAAATAAGTATCAAATTCTGGAGCCAAACGCCCCGACGCTTGACCAAAATGAGCAGTAACTGGGATTAGCGCCCCATTGCTGGTTTTCAATGCAAAAAATGTGCCCTTGCACTTGTCCAAAAACATAAACAGTAAAAGGGCCAGCGCCACAATGATAGATTACAGTGTAATTTCAGCGGCCTAGCGCTAATCAGCAAAAACTATTTCTACAGTCACGATTTTACTGTCTTTTAGATTTAAAACTCAATTTTTGCAATTAATATTCAAAACTCATGATTATACACAACAAATTATGCCCAATAAATTATTCTAAACACATACCCATACACATATGAAATCTAAACAATTAATAATTCGCATAAGTTTGGCTCTTGATGTCACTTTTGGTTTGCAAAAATATGGCATACATACAATCTAATTGTACAATAGAACGAAATTAAGGCATAAATCATATTTAAAAATTTTCTACAAACCAAATTCTAAGATCTTTCTTATGCGATTATTATTAAATGAGGAAGGATAAAAGTATTATACCTTTGTCGATATTGATCTTCAACAAGTACGAGTTTACCTCCCTTTAATCCTTCGTGTTCTTCTTTAAGTCCATCGATTAGAATCTTTAGATCAATGTTAGTTACCCAAGTGTGTAGCCTTTAGAGGTGATCCTCTAAGAAAAATATGAAAAGCAAAAGTAATTTTGGTTTCTTCAAACCATTGATGGATAACCCTAATTTTTTTCCTTCTATCTCTAACTCTTAGATCTGAAGAATTATGAAGTATTCTCTAATATTCCAACAAAGTGAGTAACCCTAATTTATCATAAGTCTCCTCCTTATATAGAGAAATTTCTTTCTCCTAAACTCTTTAGGATTAGGGTTTTAATTTAATTCACAATCTAATTAGGAATTAAATTAATTATTACAATAATTATAATTTCTAAATCATTTAGGAACTTAATTATTTTTAATGAATGTACTTCTTATTAATTAATTCTTAAACCATTTAGGAACTAAATAATAATAATAATAATTAAAAAAATAAAATAAGACTCCTCTTATTAATTTATAATTACTATTTTTAAAATACTTAATTATAAATATTACGCTATTTAATTTATTCTAGTACCAAAGTATGAATTAAATATACTTAATTTATTATTATCGTTATGCCATTTACTTATAAAATAAATATTTTTCTTTTGTGGTGTGACTCTTTAGGTTCAATATTATCCCGGTTATAAAATAAATAAATTAAAAAAAAATTATATTATTTATCATAATAAATTAAACTCGTTTAATTTATTTATAAATAAATACTTATTTATTCAACAAAAAAGGGTTAGCCCCATTAACAATTCATGACTTTCCATATAATATGAAATTTAACGTTTGATCACAAAGAACCTATTTTCTAAATAGTTATTATACAATTTAATCATTTTACCACACAGTGTCACAATCAAATATGAGACATGAAATTAATGTCAAGTCTTATTTTATTTGATCATATGCATTTCAATTCTCAAATGCACAACTCTAATGTATATTAGAAACTCATTTTTATTTTTTATTATGTCTTGACCAAGAATTTCTGAGTTGTTATTTATTGAATTACATATGACATTATCTCCCTTTACTAGAAGTGGTAGATCATTTGTTGATCATTCACCTACCTCCATATACAACTTATTATACCCGAGCATATCCTTTGTTATACCCATATAGTTTTAAGGATTATGACAAAGTATAACTCATCATACACAAAGTACTATGATAATCTCAAGTCCATTAATCACTTGTACTACTACCACATTAGGAACTCCTATTGACAGACAAGTAAAACTCCATTAGGTGTTCCTTAGTGAGTCACGTTTAGTAAACTTATTCTCTAATAAGCACCTACAAATTTACTTTAGTGTCTCTAAATAAATAATTATGGTATCAATCATCTTCTTCATAAGAGCAAGTATAGTACGTACTAATCTATCAGAATTTACTAATCCTCATTTTAGTGATCCTACAATTAGGAACAATTTAGTTTTGAGCTGTCTAGAATTAAGATCTCATTAGCATAATCAACATTATGATTCTAAAACCAATATTCAAAACTATGGGTTTATCCATTTAATTAATTTAACCTATTAATCATAAATAAAAAGATGCCTTTAAATAGAACTTTTATTAATAAACGAATAAGATTATAAATTATATGTTTATCACATCAAATGTGATTGGCTTGAAGGCATAATAGTTTCAGTCAGTGGTTCTATACAAGTTGCTGGTGACTAGGAACGTTGAGCTTAGGGACAAGCTTCGTGAAGCTAAGCATAAGTTTGAGGAAGTGAAAGCAGAGAAAGAGACCTTCCGGGCCTACTAGCAGGAGGAGGTCAGGGATAAGGTACTACTAGAGTGAAAGTAGTATGCCTTCAAGCTAATCGTATGTTAATAAAAGAATTATTTATTTAAAAGAATTTCTTTATTCATAATTGATTGGTTGAAAAAATTAAATGGATAAACCCATAGTTTTGGAGGAATGCTTTTAGAATCATAACGTTAATTATACTAATGAGATCTAAATTTTAGATAACTCAAAACTAAAATTTTCTTAATCGCGGGATCTCTAAATTGGGGATTAGTGAATCCGGATAGGTTAGTACACATTATGCTTTCTCTTACGAATATGATGATTGATCTCATAATCATTTATGTGGAGACACTAAAGCAAGTGTGTATGTACTTATTAGAGAATAAGTTCACTGAACGTGACTCGCTTAAGGAACTCCTAATTGAGTTTTACTTGTTTGTCAATAGGAGTTCCTAATGTGATAGTAGTATAAGTGATCTTTAAAATTGAGATCATCATAGTATTTTATATATGATGAGTTAAACATTGTCTATTCCTTAAGATTATTCGAGTATAACAAAGGATATGTTCGGGTATAATAAGTTATACACAGAGATAAGTGAATGAACAAATGATATACCACTTTTAGTAAAGAGAGAGAATATCCTATGTGATTCGATTAATGACATCTAGTAGTCCTTGGCAAAGGCAGAATGAAAATTAGAAATGAGTTTCTAATTTACATCGTTTAGAGGTGTGCATTTTAGAATCAAAATGCATATAATCAAATTAAATAAATCTTGACAGTAATCTCATGTCTTATATTTGATTTGAATATTGTGTGGTAGAATTAATTAATTATATGGTAACTATTTGTGGAATAGGTTATTTGTGATCAAATGTTGATATTCATATATTTTTAAAAAGTCATGTGCTACTAAGAGGGTTTACCATTATTGTGGAATAAATAAGTATTTATTTATAAATAAATAAAATATGTTTAATTTATTATTATAAATAATATTAGAATTATTCTAATTTATTTATTCTACAACATGTTTAATATTGAACCTAAAGGGTCACACTGCAAAAGAGTAATATTTATTTAAGAAGTAATGGCATAATGATTATGACGCCCCTAAATCCGGGTCCCTTGAACGTCGAGTTCAGTGCTCACGATTCAATACTTAAACAACATTCATAAAACTAACATCTAATAACTCGCGAAAAATATAAATAAATTCATTAAAAACGTACCATTATCCTTGGTTCAACTAACCTTAAATACACACACTATCTCAATACACAAAAGAGTTATATATTACATACAATAATAATAAAGTTTGTTTTTATCCAATTTACTCAGTTGTGTTTCCTTTGTCTTTGTCCTTCTTAAAATATTCTGGCTTATCTGAAAAATAGTTCATGATATAGCAAGGTTGAGCAACTACTTTGCTTAGCAAGTTTAAATAAGTAATGAAGAAATATCATGAATAAAAAAGAATTACTCTTTCAGAACTTCAACAATATATAATAATTGTGAAGGCATGCAACATACGTATTATATTCAATATAAAAAATTGTAGAATATTTACTACTGAGTTGGTAAAAAATAACCAAGAATATACGTGAGAACTTCTTAGCTCTGAACTAAATATCTTTGAAGTAAGGAGGGCTTGCTAGGGTATATTTGACTGTCTTGAAAGTATTTAACAATTATAAAACTGTAACACTCAAACTAGATACGTGAGGGGATCAAACCTCTTGTATCCGATGTATATGTATAACAATTAGTTATAGTGTGCGCAAAAAAATTCGTTTCAAATAGAGAATACCCCATTATAAGGGTTGTGTAACGACCCCGAAATTCGACCCACTTTATTACCTTAAATTTTATATTTATTATACATTATTTTCATAACGTCCAAATTTCGGTCTGTTAATAAATCTTTAATCGCCTTAATTGATCCATTAGCTGATTTCAAAATCATTAATTACCAAAATTTTCGATATAATTTTTTTTTCCTCGATTCAATCATTGTATTAAAACATTTGGACATTTAAAATCCTTACATCTGGATCCTAGTCCCTGGATCGCAACATTTACTTTTTCTTTCTATTACGAGCGTCATAATGCTAACATTCAAAATCTAATGTTATTTATTTTCATACAAATATTCCTTGTTGTAACATTCGTAACCGAAAATATAATAATTTCTATCGTAACAATTATCTTGATCAATCACGGTTCATAATTGAATTTTTATCATATCTGTATTCAACTTATATATATACATACAGCTCATCACAGTAAAATTAACAAATTTCTCACATTGAATCATAATGTTGAAAATATAGTAATTACGTTTCCAACCTTCTAGGTAATTCATCACTATCATATCTGATATTCTTGAAAGTTATTTCTTTCCTGCAAAAATATTTATTAAGCAAGTAATGAGCACAACGACACAACAAGTTCAACAGTTTATACTTCACGTAGCACATACCTTATTAATGCTTGGTGTGTGTCATGCATTACGTGTTGTGCCTCTACTATAACAATATATCTCATATCATTGCACAAAGTACACATAGTCGTCATATTATTCACAGATCACTTATCACATAATTTATATGCATTTAATAAATATTATCAAATCATAACAGTCAACATTTAACATTTAAGGACTGAAGAACTTGCTTGTATTGCGGAATTAAATAATAAATATCCCTTCTATGCAACTTCTCGTACAGCCTAGGATAATAAAATAATAAAATAATTATTATTTATCCTTTCATGATATTAATTTAATTAATTAATATCATCTATAACATAATTAACCCTACCCGACGATTTATTTTAGGGTACCGGGTTAATTATTAATTAATATAGTTAATTATATTAACCTCTTTCCTTCACTATATTAATTTAAAATAATATTAAACACCTTCAATACGGGCAACCCGACTTATCGGATAAATTTTAGCACATTCAGTTGTCCGGATTTTCATTTAATCATTTTCTAATCTTTAAACTTAATAGATTAATATTTAACTATTAATCCCCAATATTTAATATTTTTACGAAAATATTAAATTTAATGCTCAAACATCATTTCTATATTTTTAGTATTTTTCTATAATTTTTAAACAATTTTAAAACATTTATTTCTTTAAAATCACTTTTTAAGGGCATTTTGGTAATTTTCGCTGCTTTAGAGACACATCCGGAATTTTCCGGAAAGCCCAGGGACATTTTCGTAATTACAGCGTTTCTAGGGACAAAACTGGAATTCTATGGAAAGTACAAGGGCATTACCGTATTTTCCGTGGTCAAGGGACACGGTCGGTATTTGCCGAAAAGGGCAGGGGCACGCTTGTAATTTTCAGCGTGTCGCCGGCCGCGCATTGCGCGCGGCCCCTCGCTACCGACGCCAAAATAACGTCGTTTCCCTTCCGTTCCCGAAGCCCTCGCGCATGGCGCGGCTTCTTCCTCCGCACGCCCCAAAATGGCGTCGTTTTACCTCCGCGTCAGACAATGCGCGGCAGCCCTGAATTTTCTTCCTCCTTCTTCCGCGAACAATATGCCAACTTTCCAAAAAAATCAACCATTTTGCTCAATTTTTCACAACATAACTACTCCAAAAATCATATAATTCATAGATATACATCCATAAATTATTTAAAATAATTATTCTAATTATTTTCTAATTTTTCACAAAATTTAATTAATACCAAAAATACCAAAAATAAATCAAAATAAATTAATTTATACCTTCCTTGGCTTGAAATTCTTTCTCTAGGTGACACCAAATCTCTCCTTCTTGGTGGTGGCTATGGTGGTTACGGTAGTGGAGGGTGGCGACTTCAGATGGAAGGAATGTAGCAAGAGAGTGGTATTGTTTTGTTTTCTTTTTCTTTTTCTCTTTCTTTTCCTCTTCTACCTGTATTTATATATATATTGCTTGGGTGTATAAATAAATTTTAACTCTCACTTCAATTCCACCGCCTCTCTCCATTCGGATAAGCCCCCAAAAATAAATCATGCAAAACTTACTTATTTAACATCTTTCATAATTAATTTGTGTAATAAATATTTTATATAATATATATAAAATATTTATTTTAATTTACCAAAAATCATAATTTGATTTATACATAATATTTATACCCTTTTTTTGGTACTTTACTTGACAGATTTTGTACACGCGTAATGACATGCATGTAGTTATCTGAGATAATTTATACATCCAAAAATCATAAAATAATTCATATAACTTATAAAAATTATTTTTCATAATTTTTCACTTCGTAATTTGGACAACATGTTACATTAACATGTTCACATTTTAAAATATTATTCTTCATAAAAGTCATAATAATTCAATTATACATAACCATAATTTTTATTAACTTAAAAACATTCATTTTTCCTCATTTAATTTCATTTCTTTACATTTCATATTAATTTCTTTATATATATAAATTATATATAACTTAATATTATATAATTTATATATTTACATTCTCCCTTCTTAAATAATTTCTTAATTTCCTCTAACCTTATTCCATTTAATCACCTTATATAAATTACATAATTATTCTTACATAATTTATATAATTATTATTTTCTTCATACCTTATTTTAATTTTCTTATATAAATTATATAATTTATTATTATATAATTTATATAATTACTTTTCCTTCTCAATTAATTTCTAAACTTCCTCCAAAATTCTTGATAAAATCTAAAATCAACACATACAATTTTACCAACTCCCTCATTCACTTTTTATTTAAATTTGGATTAATTTAATTATTAATCCCTTTATTTCCATAATTAATGGAATTTAAAATTATCAATTAAACATTCACATATATAAATATACATATTTAAATCTTACTTCTCACATTACCATATAATCTCCTTTAAATCTAAATTTCTGCATTTTCATAACAATTTAATTGTACAAATTAATGTACATTTATCTGAAATTTCTCTTATTCTTAATAAACAATTTATTTACTTTTCAATTACTTTAATTCAATACCATTTATCATAATCTCTGCATAGATTTAATTTACTAATTAAATCTCATCCCATACCTTAAATCACATAATATCACAAATAATTTAAACAACCCTAATAATTCTGTTAATTAAATTTTTATTTAATATTATTAAAGGAATTTTAAAAATTCGAGTCCTCACAGGTTGTTCTACTCAGTCCTACTATACAAGTCCGCACCAACTATTAATTTAGATAGCTTTTCAAAAATATTCGAATTAATAAATCGATCAATAAAATGTCTAGTCGAAACAATAGACATAAATCTACTTCTTTAAACAGTTCGTATTAAGAACAAGTCATGCAAATGCACAAAAGTGCGAATACCAATACCAATTGAGATATGAAATAATTATCAACAATTAATCCAGCTTGAACAATAAATCAATTCTAGGTTTTTTAAAAATAACTTGTGTAATGAACGAGTTTGGGTTTCAGAAGAAACATGCATAATAAACACAAGATTTAATTTAGAAATTTACACCATAATAATTAAGTTATGGTTTAGAAGAACTTGTCTGTTTTGTTGGCTACTGCCAATCAACTAAAATTAACTTCATTTGGATGACCTAACATTTAACACGTTGATCTACCAATCAGTATATCAAATAACCTTATCATACAACACTTAAATCATCTAACACTAAATTATAACCTTTAATCACTTAAAAATATTATCAATATATAATAATATTATAATCACACAATTTTCATTTAAAAATTTATAAATCACTTCATAATATTATCACTTTTGATAATATATTACCACAAATAAATATTATTAACTATATATAAATATTATTAACCATTTTAAATCAATATTATTAATCATTTAATAACATCTTAATCACTTAATTATTTTAAACACTTATTAGCATTATTAATCATTTAATAATTTATCCTCTTAATAATATTATTAATCATTTAATAATATTTTAATCATTTGTTAATTTTTTTAATTATTTAATTTTTTTTTCACTTACTAGTATTATTAACCATTTAATAATATTATTAATAATTTATAATATTTTATTCACTTACTAATATTATTAATCATTTAATAATATTTAAATCATATAATTAATTTTATAATATTATTAATTATTTAATAATATTTTATTTATTTATTGATATTATTAATTATTTAATAATATTTTATTCATTTATCAATATTATTAATTATTTAAGAATATTATATATCTTTACTAATATTATTATTCATTGAATAATATTTTAATTAATAATTTTTATCCTAATATTATTATTATTATTATTATATTAAATTACATTTTCTGACCCATTTTATATTAAAAAGATCTGACCCGACCCGTTAATTATGACCCGACTCAACCCATAATAAATTAATTTAAACTTCAAAAATCAAAAATTCGATTAGGCGCTGTAGCACCCAGTTTATAACTGGGAACCAGCGCCGCAACGCCGGTAGGCAGAAAATAATTTTTGATTTTTTCCAATTTTGTAACTTGAGCTACTTTGATTCAATCATCAATAAAACATGTTATATACACCCAAATGACTCCAAATTTAATTTGTTATCTTCATAACATAATGTTCAATATTACATGGATCGATGGCATTTTTTAAATTATTTTTGAGACAAAAGTTTGGATCGATCGACTAGGGTTTCAAAAAGACATGTTTTGTTACAAACTTCATAACTTCCTCATTTTAACATTTTTTTCAAATATTTAAGTTGGGTTATCTTAGAAACTCATAGATCTAGCATACAAGTCATAAAAACAACATACACAACTTTCACAACTTGAGTTACAACTCTTCAACAAACACATCTAGCTAGGGTTTTTATCGGTAAACGTACATATGCATTTTTCTTGCTTCTTTTCACATATCCAACATGTTAAAACACATATTAAACATATTTGACCGTATATATATATATATATATATATATATATATATATATATATATATATATATATATTCATGAGGCAATATGATGTATAAAGATATGTTACGTATGTGTATATGTTATGCGATGAGAGTTAGTAAGTTAGTTAATTTAATTTATTGTAATTAACTAAAGGAGACAAAGAAAATACAAGAGGAGATTATGTGATAAGATCACAAAGCTTGAATGTTGGCCTTGAATGAAAAATAAGAAGTTTAATAATCAACAAGTGAATTACTTATATGATTAATGAGAAAGAAGAACTAAATGAATTAACTATGTTAACCCAATGTGGTATTATTTGTAGGTAACATGGGTAATTTTTATTTGAAGCCCAAATGACATGTATGAGTCATAAGAAAAACTTAATTATAGTCTAGCAATATAACAGATGAATCAAGTTGTAGTACTTGTATGTAGGTGTGTTATGGTATTAACAAAACAAATCCAAGATATGTTGAGTGTTAGTGTTTTATCAATTAATTCAATTAAGTAGTCCAAATGACTTTTAAATGGTATGTCTAATTGAATTATATAATTAACCCAATATGATTATATGGGTAACCCAAGTCTTAATATTAACAAGTCTTGTAAACTAGTCCATGTATTTTAATAGGAGGAGCCATGTGTTATATTATAAGCACAGCCCAAATGATTTAAATTGTTGGGAGCCCTATGTTGGCAAATTAAATAAATCAACTAGTGGCCCAATTGATTTCATTGTAGAGGCCAATCAAATTAAATATGAAGCCCAAAGGACAGTGATATTAAAGTCCAAGGTGGAGCCTAAATAAATGCTAGTATAGGTCATATACATATATATATATATATATATATACATATATATATATATATATGTATATATATATATATATATATATACATATATATATAAGCATAATTAGAATAAAAATAAACCAAAAATGGAAGGAAAAGGGGGAAGGGAAGCCGACCATTGTGGGCCCAAGGTGGAGTGATTTTGTAGCTTGCTTGCTTGGTGAAAAATAAGGACAAGAGTTGCTCACCAAATCCTCACCAATCCTAGTCAATCATACACGCCTATCAAGTGGTCAATCCATGCAACAGTAAGTGAGATTAATCTCTTGATTTTACCAATGTTAGTAGATTATGAGCTTAATAGGGAATGTCTTAGAGCTCTATAAATAAAAGTCATTACTTCATTATAGAAAGTTTGCTCATTTGCTCCTTTTTATTAACTTATAGATAGAGAAGTTCTGGAGAGAAGCTAGAGTTTTTGTGAGAATGTTCTTAAGAGTTGTGTGAAACACTTTGAGTGTTAGTGAGTGTAAGCTATTGTGCTAGTGGTTTATTTAAGAAGGAAGAAGAGATCTAACACTAACAAGCATTCATGATCTATAAGGTTTAAAAGTTTTCTCAACTCAAAACTTTAGTTTATAAGTTATAGATTATTATTGTAGTATGTTTGGCCATGTTGGTTAGGGAGTTCTCTTTGTGATAGAGCTATGATGAGCTCAAAGGTATAAGGATGGATATTTAATGGTGAATATGTGTATTTATGTGTCCATGTATGCTCAATGTAGTTTACATGGTCAAAATATAGTTATGATGATTCAAAAATCTATTTTCAAACTCTTTGATAGTAGATCTAACATTCTTTGTATGAAAAATGATGGAAGAAAATGTTATATAAGCATGTGTCGTTTTGAAACCTTAGTTGGATATCTAGGTTGGTTATGTGTGTTTTATGAATTGTAAGTTATTTATGTGATTTTTGTGTCTTGTATGTTAGAAGGGTGAGTTTAAATCGTAACAAAACTTAAATCGTTGAAAACTAGGTTAAAACGAATAAGATATGTAGTTTTTGGTAAAAAGGGTCATTTCGAAACCCTAATTGGATAGACTTGATTTATGATATCAAATTTTTTTTTGAAAGTTATTTGATTATTGAAAACTTGGAAAATATTATGTTACGAATAAAACAAAACAGATTTGAGATCAATTGATCATGTGTGACATATTTTATAAATGATTGAAGTCAATGAAATCAAAAGTTCAAAGAAACAAAATTTTGGTTTTTGAAAATGTACTACCGCAACAGCGGTAGGTTTCACTGCTGCAACGGTAAAACATTCTGTAGGGGGCTACCGCGTCACTGGTAAGGACAACCGCATCGGTGGTTCTGGATTTTTGAGTAATTAAGTTAATTCAAGCGGGTCGGGTTGGATCGGTCCAAACGGGTCGAATCGGATCTTTTGAGTATAAAATTGGTCAGAAAATGTAATTTAATTTAATAATAATATTAAACAAAATTTAAATAATTTAAATATTATTAAATAAATAATAATATTAGTAAAGGTATAAAATATTATTAAATGGTTAATAATATTAGTAAGTGAATAATATATTATTAAATGATTAATAATATTAATAAATGACTAAAATCTTATTAAATGATTAATAATATTAATAAATAATTAAAATATTATTAAATAATTAATAATATTAGTAAGAGAATATAATATTATTAAATGATTAATAATATTACTAAATGATGAAAATATTATTAAATGGTTAATAATATTAATAAGTGAATAAAATATTATTAAATCAATAATAATATTATTAAAGGATTAATAATATTATTAAGAGGGTAAAATATTATTAAATTGTTAATAATATTTATAAAGAATTTAGATATTATTTCATAAATAATATCATTAGAAAGAGTGTAAGACATTATTAAATAATTAATAATGTTAGTAAGTGTTTAAAATAATTAAGTCATTAAGATGTTATTAAATGATTAATAATATTAGTAAGAAAATAAAATAATATTAAATAATTAATAATATTAATAAATGACAAAAATAATATTAAATGGTTAATAATATTAATAAGTGAATAAAATATAATTAAATAATTAATAATATTAACAAAGGATTAAAATATTATTAAAAGATTAATAATATTATTAAGAGGGTAAAATATTATTAAATTGTTAATTATATTTATAAATTATTTAGATATTATTTAATAAATAATATTATTAGAAAGAGTGTAAGACATTATTAAATGATTAATAATATTAATAAGTGTTTGAAATAATTAAGAGATTAAGAGGATTATTAAATGATTAATAATATTGATGATTGAATAAAATATTATTAAAATGGTTAATAGTATTCGTAAACGTTTAAAATACTATTAAATGGTTAATAATATATGTTTGTGGTTAGTATATTATCAATGGGGATAATATTATAAAATGATTGATATGTTCTTAAATGATAATTATGTGATTAAAATATTATCGAAGGTTGATAATATTAATAAGTGATTAAAGGTTATGATTAAGTGTTAGATGATTTAAGTGTTGTTTAATAAGGTTATGTGATATACTGATTGGTAGATCAATGTGTTAAATGTTAGATCATCCAAATGAAGTTAATTTAAGTTGAGTAGCAATAATCAGTGGGACAGGCAAGTTCTTCTGACCCATAACTTAATTCTTATTGTACAAGTTCTCTGAATCTTAACTTGTATTTATTTAGCAAGTTCATAACCCTGCTCAAGTTTTAACTGAGCAAGTATCTTAAATTAAATTCATTTGATTGTGCATGTTATTGAACTAAAACCATTTTATTGTGTAAGCTGGAATAATTATTGTACATTATTCTGTATCATATGAATTATTGTTATTCGTACGAATGTGCATTTGCAAGTCATGTTCTAAATAATGAACTATTTAAAGAAGTAGATCTATGCACACTGTTTCGGCTAGACATTATTTTTATCGATTCATTAATTTGAATACTTTTGGAAAGCTATCCAAACCAGTAATTGGTGTGGACTCGTATGGTAAGATTGAGTAGAACAACCCTTATAATGAGGTATTCTCTATTGAAAAAGAAAATATTTGCGCCCACTATAACTGAATGTTATACATATATATCGGATACAAGAGGTCTAATCCCCTCAAGTGTCCAGTTTGAGTTTTTACAATTTTATAATTGTTAAATACTTTTGAGGTAGTCAGATATGCCCTGGAAAACCCTCCTTACTTTTGAGATATTCAGTTCAGAGCTAAAAAGTTCTCACGTATGTTCTTGGTTCTTTTTGACCAACTTTATAGTAAATATTCTACAATTTTTTTTATTGAATATAGTATGTATGTTACATGCCTTCACAATTATTGTCTATTGTTGAAGTTCCAAAAGAGTAATTCTTTTTCATTCATGATATATCTTCATTGCTTATTTCAACGTGTTGAGCAAAGTAGTTGTTCACCCTTGCTATATCATGAACTATTTTTTGGAGAAGCCCGAATGTTTTAAGAAGGACAAAGGCAAAGAAAAGGCAACCGGGTAGAACGTGTAAAAAAAAGCTTTAATATTATTTTAAATCATATGTAACTCTTTTGTGTAATGAGATGGTGTATATATTTAAGGTTAGTGAAACCTGGAATAATGATACGTTTTGTAATAAATTTATTTATATTTTTCTCGAGTTATTAGAGTTTAAGTTTATGAATGTTGTGTAAGTATTAAATCATGAGCACTTAACCCGAGGTTCAAGGGAACTGAATTTGGGGGCATCACAAAATGAGCTAGAGCCTTCACCTTGAACACTTGATCACTAGCACAAAAGACCCTTTAAGTGTATTCTTTCAAGAGTTTTCTCTCCATTCTCTCTAGAACTCCATCTCTCTATAACTTAGTAAATGAAACAAATGAAGTAACCTTTTGCTAGCTTTGGTGGAGACCTTTATTTATAGCACTCTAGGATTTCATTATTAGCCCTCATAATTAACTACCATTAGTTCATTAAGGCTTTAATCCAACTTACTATTGTTTTTGAATAACCATATGAGTGACAACTTTAAAGACTTCCATGAATTACTAGAGTGGTTGTGTTTAGTAAGAAACTTTGTACTTTAAAATCTTCCAAAGAGCAAACATCACCTCCTAAGTGGGGTCCCTCCCCCAATTTCGGCCCTATGGCCATAATTCCATCAATTTCCATTTTCTTTTATGTCATATACATTCATAAATACACTTGTATACATATACACTATACATACGTACATTTCACCAATACATAAATTCGTTTGGGCTCCACATTGGGTTCTTTTGTTGAATTAATTCAATGTAGGCTTCAAGTTTATTTTTGTACGGGCTCAAACATTAATTCATTTGAGCTACTAGTTGATTTATTTAAGCTAGCAAAACTTGGGCTATCATATAATGCATTCGAGTATACATTACATGGACCATACCTTAATTAATTACAAGGGCTATTAGTTTAATTCCATTGGACCTTATTTTTTAATTCCATTAGGTTCAACACATAATTTAATTAGACTTATTATTTTAAAGTCAATTGGGCTACTAGATTGGATTAGTTTACCAATATAGGCTCCCAACAATTTAAATTAATTAGGCTAACTTATGATACTTGAAATAAAAATAAGTATTGGGCCTTTGTATAACAATAACACTTGGACTAGTTTAATCAATTTGGACTCACCATATATTTCATACATGGTTTACTAATTAAATCATGTAGGGCTACCACATTGGGCTCATTATTTAATTTAGACTTGGGCTACCCATATAATAATATTAAGTTAATTATATAATCTAATTAGACTTACTATTTCAAACTCAAATGAGCTACTAGATTGAGTTAGATTATAAAACACTAACACTTAACATATTTTGGGCTTGTTTTATTAAAACCCTAATGCATATACATACAAGTACTTCAACTTGATTAAATAGACTTAATAACTACCTCATCTCATTGACTTGGATTTATAATATAATTACCCGCATTACATATAATTATTTTGACATTAGGTTAACTTTAATAGTTCATTTATTTCTTCTTTTTCGTTAATTATACAAGTAATTCACTTGGTAATTATTAATCTTCTTATTTACCATTCAAGACCAACAATCAAACTTTGTGATCTCATCACACAAACTCATCTTGCATTTATTTTCCTTCTTTAGTTAATTTAAATAAACTAAATTAACTACTCATTAATTCTCATCACATAACATAGACACATACATAACATAACTTTACACATCATATTTTCTTATGAATATAATAATAATAATAATAAAAGATTAGGTTCGTAATTTTCTCGGTTATTACATTCTCCCCCCCCCCCCCCCTCTCCCCGCCCTCCGGTTATAAAGATTATGTCCCCAGAATCATCACTATAAGGTTACTAAAAATTTATTATAATCTTTTCTTTTCTTTTATCTTTGCATATCCGAATTAATTTTATGGACAACTTACCCTTTACAACTCTTACACAAGCCTTCGGTGTATATACACGACAGGTGTTACACACACATACACAACCTTTATATCAATAAAGTACTCTTACTTTCTTCAAGTAATTCAAATTATTTAGTGAAATCGTCAGACACAATTGAACAGATAGTATCCAAATCAAATAATACTTAAACAATTGTATTATTGACTGAAATAATACATGTCACCATGTCTTTTGATTCCATCACGTCTTGTACCGTTATATTATGTTTCTGCCGTCGGCTGGTTCTGTTGCACGTGCCCTTCAATCTTCAATCTTCTATTGCTACTTTTAATGCCACTTCCTCCACCATTTCCCTTTATTAGACAATTTCTGATTTGATGGTCTGTGGAACCACACGCAAAATATCCTACTCTCTTCTTTGAGTTGGGATAGCTAAGAGCGATGTGCCCCTTCCTATCCACAATTATAACACACATTCATACCATTTAAACATGCCCCTGCATGTTCCTTCCCGCACTTGCTACATTTCTTTCCCTTATTCTGATCATCTCCTTATGTATTTCTAAAGCTTTTATTACTATTCCACTTACGTTTGTTTAAATTGTTTCCACCACTACTCCCATCCTTAATTCCTCCATCTCTTCGATTCCTCTTCTGCTCTTGATTGTACTTAATTAGTGCTTCGCTTCCACCCTCCGCTATGATTATCTTCTCTAATAGTGTTAAAAACCTATTGATTTGTAAAACAGCTACCCTACTCAATACCCAACGCTTCAATCCATGTTCAAACCTTCTCGCCTTACGTGCTTTCGTGTCTACTTGATGTGGAGCAAATCTTAATAGTTCATTGAACTTGGTGGCACACTCCGCTACCGACCTGTTCCCCTGTTTGAGTTCCAAAAATTTCACTTCCATTCTTGCTTGCATACTATGCGAAAAATAGTTTTTAAAGAATAATTCCTTGAAATGAGTATGTAATAATATCTTCCCCTGCTCAATTTTTGTAGCCTTCCACCATTAGTTTGCCTCTCCTTTCATCATGAATGTGGTGAATAATGTCTTATGTTCCTCTGTAACACGAGATAGTTCAAACACTTTCTCCATCTCTTCTATCCAGGTCCGAGCTTCGATCGGATCATTCGTTTCCCGAAACTCCGATGGTCCGACTATTTTTAATTCTTTAAAATTAGCCAGTGGAGTGACAAGGTTTGGTGCTCTTGTGACATTAGTATTATGATTGTGGAATGCTTCCAAAAGTAATTCCATAAATTCTTGTACTGGATTTGGCTGTCCTCCCTCTACATTAACAGATTCTTCAGGAGTTGGTGGTAGGGGTTGATTTCTTCTACGCGATGGCATTGTATATTAATTTAAAATTTTATGTTATTATCTCACTACAAAAAAATGGACATTTGGCAACGATTTTTTGGGCAATGATTTATAAAATCGTTGCCGAAAATGCATGCTTAACAACAAAAAATTTCATTCATTGTAGATTTTGAAATGCTTTCATTTTTCACAAAGAATTTCGTAGTTTGTTTCAAAATTTCATTGGCGGGAAATTTTTTTCTTTGCCAATTCTTGATGGACATTCAGCAACGATTTTTTTCGTTGCCAAAAATGCATGTTTAGTAATGAAATTTGTGACTCATTACAGTTATAAAAGATTTTCATTTTTTTAAAGGAATTTTAGTGGTTGTTGGAAAATTTCGTTGTCAATTCGTTACAAAATTTTGTTGCCAATTCGTTGGCAGATTATGATTTATTATATCAAGTCCCTCATGTCAATTAGATTATAATTCATTATAATTTGTGATTTTTTTATGAATTTAGTGAGAGATAAATTCCTTCACTGAAGTTGAACTTATGAATGACAATGAACCATTAAATTATAATGAATCATAATCTATTTGGCATGAGGGACTTGGTATAATGAAGTTCGGGAGGTAAAGCTACCTCATATGCCACTTCAGAATTTCTAATGGTTGTTGTAGCCCACCCGATTTTTGATGTTATGTTTTAACCCTCTAACATGTCAAACATCGCCCAACACATTTCGTGACCTCTCTCTTCATGTTCGACCACCAGAAGTGCTGACATAAATCTTTATACATCTTAGTACCCCTAGGGTGTACCGAATACCTTGCACTATGAGCTTCTTGCAAAATCTCCTCCTTCAATTTTTGGATTCATCGGTATCCAAATCCTCCCTTCAAATCTTAGCAACCCCATTCTATCTACTTTATATTTTAGTTCATCTTCTTCTAAGATTCGCTTCCTTATGGCAGCACATTCTTCATCTTTTTCTTGAGCCTCATTTATCTTGTTTAATAAAATCGGACTTGTCTCTACTGCGAATAGTTTCTCGGCTAAATCTTTCGGATACTTGACCTCTAACTCCAATCTTTCCATACCCTTGATTAACTCTTCTTGGGCTATCAACATCAGTAGCTTTTCTCTGCTCTTTCTGCTCAGAGCATCTGTCACCACATTCGCCTTACCGAGATGACATATAATTTCACAGTCGTAGTCTTTGATTAACTTCAACCATCGCTTTTGTCTCATGTTCAGCTCCTTTTGAGTGAAGATATACTTCAGACTTTTATAATCTGTGTATATCTCACACTTCTCTCCGACTAGTAATGCCTCCATATTTTCAGTGCGAACACTACAGCTGTTAATTCCAGGTTATGAGTTGGATACCCTTTCTCATAATCTTTTAACTGTCATGAAGTGTACGCAATGACCCTACCATGTTGCATCAGAATGCAGTTGAGCCCTTTGTGTGACGCATCACTGTATACCATAAATCCTTATGTATCATCTGGTAAGGATAACACAAGTGTTTCACTAAGTCTCTTTTTCAGTTTTAAGAAACTTGCTTCACACTTTTCTATCCATACGAACTTAACCTCCTTCCTCGTCAAATTCATTAATGTCGTTGTTAACTTTGAGAAATCCTATATAAACCTTCTGTAATAACCTGTCAACCCCAAGAAACTCCTGACTTCTGTCGGCGTCTTCGACTGTTCCCAATTTATAACCGCCTTCACATTTGCTGGATCTACCGAAACACCATATTTGTCAATTACGTGTCCCAAAAATTGCACCCTTTGTAGCAAAAATTTACACTTTAAAAATTTTGCGTACATCTTCTCCTTTCTCAGCATCTCCAATACTACACTCAAATGTTTGGCATTCTCGTCCTCTATTTTTGAGTAAACCAAAATGTTATCTATGAATACAACAACTAACTTGTCTAAGTGCCATTTGAATACTCTATTCATCATGTCCATAAATGCTATTAGCGCATTCGTCAGCTCGAACGACATCACCAAAAACTCAAAGTGACCGTATTGAGTTCTAAATGTTGTATTTGATATGTCCTCTTTTCTCACCTTTAGTTGGTGATACCTCATCCTCAAGTCAATCTTTAAAAGGTACTTTGTTCCATTTATTTGATAAAATAGATTGTCTATCCTGGGCAACGGGTACTTGTTCTTAATCGTAACTTTGTTTAAACTCCCGATAGTCGATACAAAGTCTTAATGACCCATATTTCTTTTTTACAAACAATACCGGCGCTCCCCATGGAGACACACTCGGTCGAATCTACCCCTTCTTTAATAATTCCTTCAATTGTATCATCAATTTATTCATTTCTATCGGAGCCATCCTGTATGGTGCTTTCGATATTGGTGTTGTCCTCGATATTAAGTCAATTACGAATTCCACCTCTCTATCCAGTGGTAAAATTGACAACCCATCTGGGAAAATATCTGAGAATTCCTTTACCATAGGTATCTGTCCTACTTCACCCCTACTCTCAGAGTATCGACCACGTAGGTTAGATAACCTATGTAACCTTTCCTTAGCAGTCTCTTTGCTTGCATCATCATTAAACAACAAGATTGTCTCGGTAATTTACTCTCATAAAATACCACATTTGATTTATTTAGAGTCTTTACGTTTATACTCTTCTTTTGCCAGTCAATCACCGCTCTGTTATTAGATAACCAATCCATTCCAAGGATTATATCAAACTCTCCTAATCGAATCGGGATCAAATTTCTACAAAATTTGTATTCTCTTATTTCAACACAGTAATTCCTGTGAACGTATTCTATAGGGATAACTTCCTTGTTAGCTACTTTAACATTCGAAGGATTCTCTAGCTTTTCACGGGATAAATTTAACCTCTTAGTAAATTCTTCTAAGGTAAATGAAAAGGTAACGCTCGAATCAAATAATACGTAAGCATTTGTGTTATTGATCGGAAGAATACCTGACACCACATCTTTCGAGTCCATTACGTCCTGCACGGTCATGTTAAAAGTATGTGCCACAGTTCAATTCTGGGGTGATGGCCCTTCGATTGTCAGCTTATTATTGCTTCCCTTGGTTGTACTTCCTGCCTCTCCCATTCTTTTTAGACAATCCTTTTTCATATGATCTAGCGCACCACAATAGAAACATCCAACAATTTTCCCTTTTGGGCATTATGGAGAAAAGTGTCTTGGTTGTCCATAATTGAAACAGACTCCTTTACCCTACATGCATTCTCCCACATGATTCTTATCGCATGTCTCACACTTATTTGCTTTCTTTGTCTCTTTCCTAGACTTACTTCCTATCAACCCTTGGCTGTTATTTCATTTTCTCTTATTCGGATTACTTCCCTCATTACTTCCTACTCGATGTCCTTCTTGTCTCTTTTTACCCTTCTGATCCTGTTGGTACTTCGATAAAGCTTTATTTCCTCCTTCGGTGATGATCGCCTTCTCCAGTAAAGTGAAAAATGTATTGATCTGTAGAACTGCCACTTTACCATACACCAAAGACTTCAACCCTTGTTCAAACCTTCTCGCCCTTCTCACTTTAGTGTCCACCTAGTGTGGAGCAAACATTGTCCACTTATTGAATTTTGCAGCATAATCTGCAACAGACATGTTACCTTGCTTCAAGTCCAAGAACTTTATTTTCATCCTTGTTTGTATACTTTTCAGAAAATAATTCTCAAAAAATAGCTCCTTGAATCAAGCCCATGCTATCACACATTCTCCAGCTCTATTTTTATTGGCTTTCCACCAATAGTTTGCTTCAGCCTTCAGCATAAAGGTAGCCAATTAAGTCTTTTGTTCCTTGGCTACTCGTGAGACCTCGAACACCTTTTCTATCTCTTCTGCCCATGTATGGGCTCAGATTGGTGGTTCCGCGAAACTCTGGCAATCTACAAGCTTAAAATCCTTAAAACTAGTCAGATGGTTCCCTAGCTGCACTCTCTTTGTTGGTCCACTTTGTAGTTCTTCTGCTAACATATTTGCAAAAGCCAGCAATGGGTCAACCTAACCTTCTACATTATTTATGGATTATTCTACAATTGGGTTTTGTGCTTGTCTACGCGGCGACATTATTAGCTATAAACAAAACCTTACGTTATCATTTTTGTGTTTTGCATCTTAAGCAACATTTTACTAATGTTAATATTTATAAGTATGAATGCACTTTTCAAACACAAGACAAACATATAATATAACCAAATTTATATTCATATACCACTACTTTAATGCATCAAGTACCAACTTGTGACATATTTCTATGAATGCTTATACCAACTGATAGTTATCCCCTAAAGAACAAAAAGTGGGGATATAAACCATCCTATCCTTATGAAAAAATAACAATCAAGGTTTAACACTATCCCAAGTTTGAATAAAAATATTAGGATTTACAACATATACTTGTCCCTACTATAAACAAAAATGGGAATTAACTACATCTACATATAAGATAAAAATAGTAACATAGTTAGTGGTGATGCATCCCACGATACACAGTATCCTCGTGCTCCTGCCCGACAATCCTGTTAACTACCCTATGGCTCATTGTTCGGCGACTCAAGTCCTGCTCTCGGGGATACCTCTTAATCTGGTTCCTCAACCTACCGAAGGTTGTATCCAACATAAAGCCCAGGGAATCAATCCTAGATGTCCCAGCTCGGACCTCTCTCTTCAAGTCATCCACATTCTTAGCAACTCTCATCCATGCATCATATATGCGGATCTTGTCCGTAATCTGGAGATCAAACTCGAACTTCATGGCCTCATGCTCTACTTGTAATTCTACCAGCCTTAACTCGGACTGCTTCAGCTCCTATCTCAGCTCTGTGTTACGGGGCACCAACTACTGTGCAGAGTGCTCATATCCCTATAGTTGTACCTACAGTTCCCTCACCTAATCTTCTAGCTGATACGCCATATCTTTATACTGGCCCTCCATCTCCTAGTGAACCTGATTCTTTTCCTCTAGATGACTAACTATGTCCTATAATTCCATGTTCCTGTCTGCCAACTGATCCATTAGATGATCCTTGGCTGGCAGCTCATCTAGCGAAGCATAATACTTCACCTCCTCCATGGCCTCAACAATGTACTCCTCTACATCAACTGGTTCCTCGGCCTCCGTGACCTCATTAGTCTCATTATCCTCATCCTAGCTGTGCGACCTTATCACCCGGGCTACAACTAGCTCTCCATCAAAATCTGACATATACTCCCTCGGCATTACTGGCACAACTGGCTCAGTCGGATCTATGCAGAAAATATGCTTGTCCACAGCCTCAATCTCAACAGCTCGACTAGACTCACTAATCTCGAACATCCTACAGTCACAACAAAGAAACAACAAATGACAACATGTCAGAATCACAATAAAATATATTCATTGATGAAATGAAATGATATTTTATTATGCATAAAATCGGCTCGATGAATCTCCACAATCCATCTCTAAACTTGACTCAACTCAATAGATCTCCTTGACCCATCTCCTAGCGTACTCTATGTGAGTTTAATTATAAGGTTATAACCTAGATTTCACATCCTAAAGTTTATAACCTATGACTCTGATACCAACATGTGACGTGTAATAACCGAGAATTTTAAGCCACATTATAAATAAAATTAAGAATTTAATTTCTAATTAATTTATGGGAATTAATTTAAACATTTATGTGATGGTTTGACTATTTGACTATTTGGTTAATTTAATTAAAGAAAGTCCGATTAATGGGTTTACTAAATTAATGGACTAACCTAAGGGTTTTTGATATCAAGTGATTTATAGGTTATGAATCCTTAATTAAATATTCAATTAAAATTTGAATATGGCAAGTATAATTAGATTATGTAATTAAATTAAATTTAATTATTAAATGGTCTAATAATTATTTAAAAAATAAGTTCAAGGTGAATTAAAAGAATAATGGACTTGTAGGTTATATTATGTGATTTAATGTTTAATTAAACTAGTCCAATATTTTATTTAATTGGGAGACTAGTGTATTATTTTTGTAGGCCCATGTTGGTGAATTAATTTAGTGATCTAGTGGCCCAAACAAATTAAAATGCAATCGCAAATATTAACCCAATTGAACAAGCTTCTAAAAGACTTAATTTTGTAAATTGTACGATAAAAATAAATGAAAAATCAAGCAATTTTGGAGAAGGGCTGGTGGGTTGAGCAAGGACCCTACACAGATTTCAAAAATCTATCAAATTGATGGTTTGAGGTTGTGTGGATCACTTAACCAATTTGCTAACATTTGATTAAAAAATTAATGTCCAGTCTATAGATATATATATGATATATGTATAGAATACTAGGGCTACAAATAGCACACCACATTTATGTTAAAATGGTTACAAAAATATTGCAAGAGTTCTCTTATATTGGGTGTTAGTGAGTGCTAGTGAGTTAACTCAGTGAGTAAGTAACTTTAGATTCAAGCTATATTTCTTTAAGGAGGTGTTCTTGGATGTCATCACACTTCATAACCTATTTTGTAAAGCAAAGAAAATAAGTCATTATGAGCAAAAGGTATAATACCACCCAAGACCTTGTATGCTTTTCTTTGTGTTATATATGATTTCTATGGTAGAAAAGTTATTTTCAAGCTCTAAATGTTTAGATCCATGCTAGATTAGTAGATCTAGGGTTAAATGGGTTTAACATAAATATTTATATGTGTTTGTGTTGAAAAGTTTAGCAAAAAGTATGAAAACGATTTTTACCGACGGAACCCTAAGCGAATGTGTGATTCAGAGCTTTATATTTTAAAACTTACATGTTGTATGCGTGATTTTCTTTCTTAATATGCTAGGTATGTAAGTTAAGAGTAAACCATAGTTGGAATCATGACAAAAGATTTTAAAATGAGTGAGTTATGACATTTGGAACCAAATGAGTTCATTGTCAAACCCTAATGTGCAATAGTCCGTTTTGAGCCCATTTTTTGTGACTTATACATGTCCAAAAATGTGTTTCAATGATAGAATCTTATAGTTCAAGAAGATACAAATCCAACAAGACTAATTTGAGGTCATTTGAATTTGTAAATTTTATTTTATTCAAGTTTGTACAAATGAGGTAAAAATCAAAAAACAAAACACAAGTTGAACAACATTCTGCATAAAAACTTGGGGTGGCAAGCGCCTAGGCACCTAAGATGGTGCCCTGAATAGTCCAGGTCAGCCACGGGTCGGTTTTAATTAATTAAACGGGTCGTAAAATATTTTAAATATTAATATAATTAATATAGGACCCAAATAAATTTAAATATTTATAAATAAAATATAAGAAGAATAATTAAGGTAATTAATTATTATTTAAATAAAATAATAATTAAAAATAATTATTTATTTATTGTTTAATGGCTATTAAATAATAAATAAAGGGAATTAAAAATAATTAATTATTTATTATTCTATAATATATAAAGGAAATTATGAGTAATTATTATAAATTAAAATTAATTAAATTAATTATTTATTTATTATTTAATATTAAATACTAAATAAAGCATTTAAGTTCATCAATTAATATTTAAATGATGAATAAAGTTAATAAAATAATTATTTATGATTTAAATAATATTGAATAATAAATAAGGTTAATAATTAATAAATTATTATTTAATTGATATTAAATAATAATTAAAGTAGAATAAAGTTAATGATTTAATTATTTATTATTTAACTAACATTAAATAATAAGTAGAGATAATTAATTATCACTTACTTGACCTTAAGTAATAATTAAAAAGGGCTAAGATTAATAAACTAATTATTTATTATTTAATTAAGATTAAATAATATATAAGAATGATTAATTAATTAATTAATTAATTATTATTTATTTCACATTAAAATGATAAATAAATGAGATTAAGGTTAGTAAGCTTATTGTTTAAATAACATTAAATAATGGTATAAATTATTAATTAATTACTATTTAATTAAAAATTAAATAGTAATTAAATGGGAATATAGTTAATAAAATACTTAATAGACTTTAATTAATTATTTATTATTCAACAATAATTAAGGATAGTTAACATATATTATTTAAATAATGTTTAAAAATAAATGACATAAGGAAATAATTATAATAAATTGTTTGAGTGTTTAAATAATTATATAAAGATGTCTAAAGCATACTTAATTTAACATTACTTAAAGAGAAATAATATTCGACGGTTAAATCGTATACCTAAATACAATTAATGAAATTTCTTGTAATGTGCTATGTACTGATCATCGATAATTAGATGCTAGGTTTAGTAAACTTAAATACTTAAGTGCACAATTATATGTTGTAAAAATTGATAGGTCGACGTTGTCAATGTTAGGTTTTTCAAAGGGAGTCTAATTTATCTGAATTAGCGGTATTGTAATGATATACAAATTTTGAACATTGTAAATTAATAAGTTATTAATGGAAATTAAATAGTTTGAAGTGTGACAAATATTTTAGGACAAATT
Source organism: Hedera helix (assembly GCA_947179155.2). Classification (NCBI taxonomy): domain Eukaryota; kingdom Viridiplantae; phylum Streptophyta; class Magnoliopsida; order Apiales; family Araliaceae; genus Hedera; species Hedera helix. The sequence goes on from OX359269.1 coordinate 17,628,655, forward strand.
AATTATGGAGTATTTGATCAAAGAATAAAATTCAAGCACAATGAAATAAGTTTGGATAAAAAATGATTTAAATTGGTTCAGAAATAAGTGAATTATAATTTAAGAATTTAATTACTTAGCTTTTAATAGAAAAGACCAAACTACCCTTGATAAATTGGAAAATGACACTTATGTCCTAGAAGGGAGTAATGACAATTATAATCTTAGCTAGCCATGAGAAATGACTTGTTTAGCCCTAACCACGCATGAGTTAAGTTAACTCATGTATGGTTAGTTGTTGGAAAATTTAAACAACATATAAGGGATTATATTTCAAGCATTAAAGCTAGCACATTTCATCTTCCAAGTTCCAAACGTGAGAGCTCATAAGAGAGAAAGAGAGAAGAAAGCTAGGGTTTAAAGCAAGCTCAAGGATTTCCAAGTAAAAAGTGATCAAGAAAGGAAGGTTGTAAGCTATTAAAGTGGAGAACATAACTCAAGGAGAAAGAGAGCAACAAGAATGTAGTGATATGTTTTGTGTTGAAATTTCATATTTATGTGGTTAAATGCAAAAGTAAAAGAAGCCATGCATGTATCTTTGACCTTATGTGTAGATTATGTGGATTTTTGTGAGTCTATGTGCTTTATAGTTAGTATTGAATGAAACCCTAAGTTCAAGTTTGGTAAAGTAAAGGTGGTGCACTATTCATGCAATAATCAAAGCTAGGAAACATGATTTAAGCATTATTATGTGTTATATGTTGCTAGTTTAGATGAAAACCTAGTTCAAAGTGATGATCATGTTGGACAAATAAGAAATTTCGTATTAGATAGCCTGATAAGTTCATTTATAGAAGAAAAGCATAATTTGATATAGAAAAAAATGCAATATTAAACTATCTTTTGTGTATAAACCAAACCATAATCTGTAAAGTGCATTGAAAGTTACATGTGGAAGTTATGCAAGCATACAAAGTTGCTAAATGAATATACGTTCATGTATATGAAGTGTAGAATTGAGAATTCAAAGATAGCTCAAGTTGCAAATTATGGAATTTTGGTAAAAATCCCATACAAGGGTAAATTTTGGCCATTTTGCATAAATGAAGATTAAATGAAGCTCAAAACTTAAGTTTCATGTAAATACATGTGTTAGAATCGATTTGGAAGTCAATTGGTGTCTATGGCGACAATTGAAGTTTTTAAACGTTTTAAAACGTTCGCCGACGCCTAAAATGAAATAATTAGAAAAATAATACCATTTTCAAGAGTTTTAAATGTTTTGAGAGCCCATGCATGTCAAATACATGTTATATGCGTTATATGTGGAGTTGGAATCATGTTTTACAAAAAGGGGCCAAAAATAGCAAGGATTTTTGAAAGAAATTTTTTACTGCGCCGGGGCGCAGTTATTTGAACTAGAAACTATGTCGGGGCGCAGTGCTCTATGAGGCAGCTCGTTGGGGCGAATTCAGGGAGCGCCGGAGCGAGATCTTCAAGGCAAAACATCTCGCCGGGGCGAGATGTACTATTCCAGCCAAGAAATTTTTATTTTTTTTATTTAAGTCCAAAATGAAATGTTTTAATATTAAATGATAGAAATATGTATGTAAGCCATAATTTGATAAAAATGACTAATATGGGAGATGTTAAGGCATAAATGAACAATGTATTACATGTTAGAGTTATGTAAAGCTATAGGGTAACTTATATAGCTAGTTATGGCATGCATGTGTATGTAACCAATGCATGAACCAATATTATGGTCTTGTAGGTTATAAACGGGATAGTATTTTACCAGTTGAGGAAAAAGGAAATAAAGGCAAGTGTTATATCCAAACTATCATTGTAGTTCTTTGAATTGTTATTCATGCAATGTTTTTATATGATCATGTAAAGTTCATTTGTTATTGAACTGCTTTAAAAAAGTCGATGCCAATCTTGATTCTGGCTGGACATATGTTACGATTCATGTTGTGATCAGATAATTGTTGATATGTCCTCAGATCCATATTGTTATGGTCAGGAATCCATAAAACGCTGTAATAGAACAACCCCAATACAAAGGGGAACAAAGTAAAGTTAAAGTGACGTGGTTGCATCGTTTAATGTTTATGTTGTGCACAATATAAAAGTACGATAGACTAACCACCTAGAGTGCACATCTAAAGTTTAAAATACAGTTTAATGACTGACTGGGCAGTATCAGTTTTATAATTGATATTGTTCTTAACGAGTTCTTGGTCTTGTGACCATACAACAAGCAGAATTCATGCTCCAAGTTAATCATGCACAACTTATGTCATTTTTGTCCAGTTCATTTTTGGAACTATATTCTTTTAGCTTTATTATATTAGATTTCATTTCCTTATTCAGAAATATCATGTCATTATATGTTTATGTACTTGCTGAGCTATTTTATGCTCACTCTTGCTTTTAACGTGATATTTCAGCTAAACCAGAATAAGTCGAGGGATCGAGAATAGATAAAGGAAAAGGAAAGGCTTGCAAGCAATAGATAAATAGCTAGAAGTCCTTTGTAATTATTATACTTTTGTAATATGTTAAATGTGAATGTGATGTATGTATAAAGATATATAAAACCTGGGAATAGTTATATATTGATGTAGATTATGTTTTATTATTCAAAATGAATGGTTGTGATGACAGGGTAGAATAATATCGTGAGCACTGAATCTGTGGTTCAAGAGACCTAGATTTGGGGGCGTCATAGGTTGGTATCAGAGCTAATAGGTTATAAACCTTAGGTGGGAAAACCTTAGGAATATGACCTTAAGGAATATAGTGAAACTCATTTCGAGCTGTAAGAGGTGAATGGTGGAAATGATTAAGGTTAAAATTTTTACAATATGTGTTATGTGCTATGTGTTATGTGATATAGAGGTAAGGAAAATTACATTGAACTAAAATACTTGTTCTTGTGATTTTATAGTATGCCAGATATTAGATAATCCAGTCGGGCAATAGAAGAGGAGCCCAGAGACATTCAGATTGATGTAATGACTACTGTACCTGTTATAGCAGTAGTACCAGTTAATAATAATGAACAAGGGAAGATCCAGATGAGTTGGAGGAAGACTCAGATGGGGCATTAACGGATAATGTATCATCTGAGCAAAGAGAAGCAAACCAAGAATGGGTGAATGGTTTAATTCAACAGAACAGTGAGTTTGTAGACAGGATATTAGAATTGGAGACTCAGGTAGCTGAACGACAAATAGTTGTAGATCAAAATGAGAATGTAGTTCAGGTGTTGGTTAGTAGGAACATGGAGCTGACGGATAAATTGAGACAAGAAGAACAGAAGGTACAGGGACTGAAAAATGATAGGGAAGTCTTGGAGGCAAAGTTGAGGGATACAACTGTTGAGATAGCCAGGTACGAACATGTCAGGGTTAAAGCAGAACGAAGGATAAATTTAGTGAAAGAAGAAGTCAAGGCTAAGAAAGCTAAGATTGATAGTATGGGAGTAATGATGGATGACATGAGCTATGCACCCGGTGGAGTATAACTAGAATAGGGACACCTTGAGTAGGTGGAAGATGATAGCCATAATGGACGAGGAATACCAAGATGGGATTTAACGTGTGATGCTTTCATAGAATAGTGTAAGAAATGTTTAGAGTTATATATGTAAAGTTAGATGTGTGTGTATATATAAATCCCCAAACTTTTGTTAAAAAAGGGGTATAAGATGTTATGTAACCTCTTTTGTCCTAAGGAGGGAAGTCTTGAGTTGTTATATAAAATATGAAATGTGAGGCACGAACTTTGTTATTTGACGAGATAGAAAGTTTATAACAATATGCTAAGTCTGATGTAAAGTGCCTAGCACTAATTGAATTGTATATGAATGTAAACTGGGTTATTAAATGTTTTGTCATGATTATGTGTTTAAGTTCACGCAAGAATGTATTATGTGAATGATAAATGTAATGATTGTTACGAAAATTGTTAAACAGAAATGCCGCTTAGACGTAGATCAAATGTACAACCTCTACTAGAGGAGTCTGTAAATGCTCTAGAGGAGCCAATGAATCCCATGCAGCAGTTTGTAAACTTGTTGATGGGAGCTTTTCAAAACAGAAATGCTAACCCCGTAAGTGATCAACCGGTAACTGCCAGAATTGCTACATTTAAAGATTTTAAAGTAGTAAGACCCCCAGAGTTCAAGGGGACGATGAACCCAGTGGAGGCCCAGAACTGGGTGATCGAAATGGAAAAGGTATTTGATGTTGCAAACGTGGCAGAAGAACAGAAGACTGCATTTGCTACATTCATGTTGAAAGGAGAAGTTAACTATTAGTGGGTTGCCAATAAAGAAAGATTGGGAACGAGAGCTGCTCACTGGGAAAGATTTAAAGAAATATTTTTCGAAGCCTACTTTCTTCCAGTTACACAGGATATGATGGAGGTACAATGTTTAGAACTAAAACAAGGAAATATGACTGTGGCCCAGTATGCGGCTAAATTCAACGAGTTGGCAAGGTTCGCTCCACACTAGGTGGACACGGAGCAAAGGAAAGCGAGACGCTTTGAACGTGATTTGAAGCCGTGGATTTACAGCAAAGTCTCTATACTTCAGATTGGGACTTTTGTAGGAGTAAAGGAGAAAGCCATTTTAGCATAAGGGGGCAATGATGCTTTAGCCAAGTACAAGCAAGAACAGCATGGCAAGAGAACTGATGGGGCTAATAGCGGAGGAAACAGTGGAGGAAGTAACACCAATAAGCAAAAATGGAATAGTAACAGTAATATAGCTGGTAACAAGCTAGGAGAATCAAAGAAGCAGATGGAGCCATGTCCCAATTATGGAAAGGAGCACTCAGGTATATGTCTAAAGGGAAAGAATATTTGTTACAAGTGCGGCCAAGAAGGACATATTACACCAAATTATCCAGTTCCAAGAGTGAACAAGGGATGCTTCAATTGTGGAGAAATGGGGCATCAGATTAAAGATTACCCTAAGAAGAAAGCCAACAGGGCAAGTGGAGGCAGAAGTACCAGCAGGGAATTTTGCAATTGCCGGACCTACTCAGCTAGGAAGACCGATAGCCAGCATGTTTAACATGACGGTACAGGATGCGGTAGCTTCAAAAGATGTGGTGTCAGGTATCTTTCCTATCAATAATATAAATGCATACGTATTATTTGATTCGGGTGCTACCAACTCATTTATTTCTAATGAGTTTGCAAATAAATTGAAATTACCCCAAACAACGTTAGAAAATGTGTTGAATATAGAGGTAGCGAATAAGGAAGTGATCCAGGTGGAAACTATTCATCGAGATTATTGTTTGATGATAAGAGGGCATGAGTTAATAGTTGATTTAATTCTTATACGATTAGGATAATTTGACACGATATTGGAAATGGATTGGTTGCATAACCATGGGGCAGTGATTGATTGTCAAAAGAAATGTGTTAACCTTCAGACTCCTACCAAGTCTAAAGTAGTGTTTTATGGTAGTAAGTCTCCGCGACAATCTTGTTGCTTAACGATGATGCAGGCCAAAAAGTTGCTAAGGAAATGATGTATGTGATATTTAGCTTATGTGGTTGATACACAAAAAGTGGAGTTAAAAATGGATCAGATACTTGTGGTAAAGGAATATGTGGATGTGTTCCCAGATGAGTTACTGGGACTTTCATCGGACAGAGAGATTGAATTTGTTATTGATCTTGTACCAGGAACGACGCCAATGTCTAAGGCACCATACAGAATGGCTCCAGTGGAATTGAAAGAATTGAAGGTCCAATTGCAGGAATTGTTAGACAAAAAATATATCCAACCAAGCATGTCTCCTTGGGGAGCGCCAGTTTTGTTCGTAAAGAAGAAAGACGGGTCGTTAAGACTTTGTATCGACTACAAAGAGTTGAACAAAGTGACAATTAAGAATAAGTATCCGTTACCAAGGATCGATGATTTGTTTGACTAGTTACGGGGAGCCAAGTATTTTTCGAAGATATATTTGAGAAGTGGTTATCATCAGTTGAAGGTGAGACCTGAAGATGTACCTAAGACAGTATTTAGGACTCATTATGGTCATTACGAGTTCCTGGTGATGTCTTTTGGGTTGTCGAATGCACCAGCTGCATTTATGGATTTGATGAATAGTGTTCAAGCAGTATCTAGACAAGTTCGTAGTGGTGTTCATTGACGACATTATGATTTATTCAAAGACTCAGGAGGAGCATACATAACACTTGAGAATAGTGTTGGAAAAGTTGAGAGAAGTGAAGCTGTATGCCAAATTCTCGAAATGCGAATTTTGGTTACAAATGGTATAATTTTTGGGGCACGTGATTGATCAGGAAGGAATATCAATAGACTCAGCCAAAGTAGAATCAGTAATTAATTGGGAACAACCGAAGACACCTACGGAGGTGCAGAGTTTTCTTGGTTTGGAAGGATATTACAGAAGATTTTTTAAGGATTTTTCAAAGTTGTCGAGGCCTCTAACTAATTTAACAAGGAAAACTGTGAAGTTTGTATGGTCAGATAAATGCGAACAGAGTTTTCTAGAACTCAAAGAAAGATTAAGTGAAGCACCTTTGTTGTCATTGCCTGATGATACGGGAGGATTTGTAGTGTACAGTGATGCATCGCATAAAGGACTTAGTTGTGTGTTAGTACAACACGGCAAAGTCATAACGTATGCATTAAGACAGTTAAAAGACTATGAAAAAGGATATCCTACTCGTGATTTAGAATTAGTAGCGGTGGTGTTTGCTTTGAAGATATGGAGGCATTATCTGTACGGAGAGAAATATGAAATATACATAGATCATAAAAGTCTGAAGTATATTTTTACTCAGAAAGACTTAAATATGATGCAAAGAAGATGTTAAACCTAATTAAAGATTACGATTGCAAGATTCTATTCCATCCGGGAAAAGCAAATGTTGTAGCTGATGCCTTAAGTAAGAAGGGCCGAGAAAGGTTAGAAATGTTAACTGCTCAAGAGGAGTTGATTAAAGAAATGGAAAGAATGGAGATAGGGGTGAAATATCCGATGAAGTCGGAAGAAAAATGGTATGCTATGGAAGCTCATCCAAAGTTATTGGATAAAGTAAGAGATACTCAAGTGCAAGATGGGGAATGTGTAAAGATAAAAGAACGGATATCGGATGGACAAGAAACTAAGTTTAAATTGCACGAAAATGGGTTATTGAGGTTTGAAGGAAGGGTTTGGGTGTCAATGGTATATGAATTGAAAGAAGAAATTCTACAGGAAGTCCACAGTTCATGATATTCAGTTCATCCAGGTAGTACAAAGATGTACTAAGATCTTCGACAACACTTTTGGACGTAACAGAATGCGTAAGTAAATGCTTAACTTGTCAAAGAGTTTAAGCAGAACATCAAAGACTTAGTGGACTGCTACAACTGCTAGAAATTCCAGAAGGGAAGTGGGAACATGTTACAATGAATTTTGTAGTGGGACTTCCAACTACACAGAAAGGCTATGATGCAATATGGGTGATAATAAATCGACTGACGAAGTCTGCACACTTCTTGCCGATAAAAATCAAGTTTAACTTAGATCAACCAGCAAAGCTTTATGTGAAGGAGATTGTGTCAAGGCATGGAGTTCCAGCATCAATTGTTTTATATCGAGATCCGAGATTCACATCAAATTTTTGGAGGAGTTTTCAAGAGCGAATGGGTACACAATTGAGGTTGAGCACATCATATCATCCTCAAATGGATGGACAAAGTGAATGGACGATCCAGACGCTAGAAGATATGCTGAGAGCTTGTGTGATGGATTTCAAAGGCAATTGGGACGACTATTTACCATTAGTAGAATTCGCGTATAACAACAGCTAGCGTGCAAGCATCAGTATGCCGCCTTATAAGGCATTATATGTGTCGACGTCGAGAAGAGTCGTTTCGTTTTTTATAATTATTAAAATTAAATTAAAATCCCTTTCCAATTTTAGCCTTTAGATTAAGATGTGATTTTTTAAAAAGGGTCGGCTTAGTGTCGACAGGGTTTCGAAAGGTCAATTTTTTAAATGAGCTAATTGACCAGAGTCGCCAGTTGGTATATTTGAAATGGATGTACCAACTCATCCGAATTTTATTTTCGTAATCGCTGGCTCATATGTGACTCCGAATTAATTGGTCTGCGAACCGAGATTCATAGAGTTCGGGGGCTTGCTTAAGCGAGGGGAAGGTGTTAGGCACCCCCCGACTTCCGTAAAACACGGTTACCGCAATCTCGATGTTTTCCTATTCTTTTAAAATCCTAAAAATGTGTGAGTTGTATGTGTGTGCGTGCATGCCTAGGTGAATGTTTGTGGTGAATTTTGCTTGGATTTTATATGGCAATTGTGCCTGATTCTGGAAAGCATTTTAGACGTCCTTTGACCCAAATGACAAGGCTTTGTTTCATAATAAAGATTGATTTTAACTTTGAAAGCGATGAGGATTTTTATTAGGTGTCGTTTATAGAAAACAAGAATTTTTTAAACTTTTGTCAAATAGGAATCGAGACTATACATTGCCTTCTAATAGTAAATCGAATAAAATGAGGGCAACTTCTAGAACTCTTTAACCCTATGCACAAAGTTTAATGAAAACGTTTGTCTATTTTTACGAAATCATTCTTTATGATATTTAAAAAACCAATTGGAGCTTTTTTATCAAACCGGAATCAAAGTTCGCCACAACTCTTAATTTTGAACCTCGTGAATCTAATATCCTAATTGGATCACTTTTAGAAAATCTTTATCATTTGCCTTATTTTGGAAAACCGTTTCTCGTGTCGTAAATCAAAACGAGCATTCAAAACGTGTTGGAGCTATCCATGGGCATGTGAGCCGTCTAAATAACCCCAAACACCCACAATCACATATTTTTACTATTACAGGGCCTTAAACCCGATCACGGTTTGGTATCGCTTTAAGGCCCGATATTACATATATACAGCCATAGACCCTATACAATGATTACATACATCCAAATTTGTCCATCGTCGGGATTTGATCACAAGGATCTCCTCCCTAGGCTCACAATCACCCAAATCGCTTCACCACCATACCAAGGCAACTTAATCGTATCTAACTTGTTACTACACTACCCGAATCAAACAAATCACAATCCCAACATTACGAACTATCCGTTAATGCAATAAACTACAAATCACTGTACGGATGTCATCGGGACATTAGGAGGAAATTACGTTCCGATGGAACCCTCGCTAATGATCCCTAATCCACGGATCCTCAACAATACACCACAATATTATATCTAAGACAACTCAACAATCAACGATTATAACAATAACATAAGCTAAACTTTAAAGAAAAACACCTTTTTCACCTTGCAATATGCCAACAAACGCTTTGTATTTCAATACTTGAACAAAACCACAAGAAAGTTAAATCAATCGAACAACAATTAACAATTTCTCACTCAAATGTAAACCACCTGAGCCCCTCTCTCACTTCACGCCACTTTCTCTCTCTAGATTAGGAAAAAAAACTTCTTCTCTTCTTTCTGCAGATCAAAAATGGCGTTGTATAGGTGATTCAAGGCAACCGCAGGTGCAACTGCGGCTGGCCGTAGGTGCATCTGTGGCTGCCTGTTGTGGCCGCCCACACCGAATCCTCGGCTGCCGGGTTGTCTCCTCGAGCCGTGCAAATGTCACACTTGTCGGTGGCCGCAGGTGCACCTGCGGCTGCCCAGCTTGCTTTTCTCGATTTCCGTGTCACGCAGTCTTAAATCGTCAATTTCTGCTGTTTTATTTTGGAAGACTGTTATCTGACGTATAAATTGCTCTTTGTGCTTGGCTTCCAGTGGGCGCTGCCCCCTTCCACCCCCGACCATCGTAAGCGTAGTGGCCATTAGTCGTCTTTTATGATCAAATCAGGTTCTTTTGGATCAGCTGTTTGCCTCGCCTTAAGTAACCTAATGCTCGTTTTTTGTTATGACACCTTTTACCGTAAGTCGTTGGGGTGGCTTTATGTTGGGGCCCACCTTCCTTTTTGCATGTCGGGTCAAGTGACGATTTTGCCCTCCTGCCAGGGTTAGTAGAGAAGTACAAAATTTGGGTGTCTACAATATGGAAGGAAGTACATAACACCTCTCTGTTGGGACGAGGTGGGAGAACATAAATTGTTGGGACCCGTAATAGTACAAAAAACTACAAAAATAGTCAAAGTAATAAGGTTGAGACTCATAGGAGCTTAAGACTAATAGAAGAAATTGCAGATTTGCATCGCCAGAATAGAGACTTCGAAGTAGGTTCCTATGTATTCTTAAAGGTATCTCCCTGTAAAGGAAAAATTAGATTTGGAATGAAAAGAAAATTGAGTCCAAGATTCATTGGACCTTTTGAAGTGTTGAAAAGGATAGGAGAGGTAGCCTATGTTGTAGTGTTACCTCCAGAATTAGAGCACATACATAATATATTTCATGTATCGGTACTGAGACCGTACAAACCAGACTACAAGCACGTGATCAAGTATGAGCCTATACAGATTGAGAAAGGTTTAACGTATGAAGAGACTCCTATACAGATCATTGACAAGAAAGAGCAGATACTGAGAAACAAAGTGATACCTTCCATAAAGGAAGTGTGGAGGAACCACAATATGGATGAAACAACATGGAAGTTAGAAGAGAAAATGAAGAAAGAATATCCAAACTTTTTCGTGTAACTTTGCAATGGTGATTCTGGGGACGGAATGTTTATAAGGAGGGAAGAATGTAATGATATACAAATTTCGAACATTGTAAATTAATAAGTTATTAATGAAAATTAAATAGTTTAAAATGTGACAAATATTTTGAAACAAACTAATTATGGAGTATTGGATTAAAGAATAAAATTCAAGCATAATGAAATAAGTTTGGATAAAAAAGGATTTAAATTGGTTAAGAAATAAGTGAATTAAAATTTAATTAGGAATTTAATTATCTAGCTTTAAAGAGAAAAGACCAAACTACCCTTGATAACTTGGAAAATGACACTTATGTCCTAGAAGGGAGTAATGACTATTATAACCTTAGCTAGACATGAGAAATGACTTATTTAGCCCTAACCGTGCATGAGTTAAGTTAATTCATGTATGGTTAGTTGTTGGAAAATTTAAACAACATATAAGGGATTATATTGCAAGCATCAAAGCTAGCACATTTCATCTTCCAAGTTCCAAACGTGAGAGCTCATAAAAGAGAAAGAGAGAAGAAAGCTAGGCTTTGAAGCAAGCTCAAGGATTTCCAAGTAAAAAATGATCAAGAAAGGAAGGTTGTAAGATATTAAAGTGGTGAACATAACTCTATCAAGGTTTATAACAAGGAGAAGGAGAGCAACAAGAAGATAGTGATATGTTTTGTGTTGAAATTTCATGTTTATGTGGTTAAATGCAAAAGTAAAAGAAGCCATGCATGTATCTTTGACCTTATGTGTAGATTATGTGGATTTTTGTGAGTCTGTGTGCTTTATATTTAGTATTGAATGAAACCCTAAGTTCAAGTTTGGTAAAATAAATGTGGTGCACTATTCATGCAATAATCCAAGCTAGGAAACATGATTTAAGCATTATTATGTGTTATATGTTGCTAGTTTCGATGGAAACCTAGTTCAAAGTGATGATCATGTTGGACAAATAAGAAATTTCATATTAGATAGCCTAATAAGTTCATTTAAAGAATAAAAGCATAATTTGATATAGAAAAAAATGCAATATTAAACTATGTTTTGTGTATAAACCAAACCATGATCTGTAAAGTGCATTGAAAGTTACAAGTAGAAGTTATGCAAGCATACAAAGTCGCTAAATGCGTATACGTTCATGTATATGAAGTGTAGAATTGAGAATTCAAAGATAGCTCAAGTTGCAAATTATGGAATTTTGGTAAAAATCCCATACAAGGGTAAATTTTGGCCATTTTGCATAAATGAAGATTAAATGAAGCTAAACACCTAAGTTTCATGTAAATACATGTGTTAGAATCGATTTGGAAGTCAATTGGTGTCAATGGCAACAATTGAAGTTTTTAAACGTTCGTCGTCGCCTAAAATGAAATAATTAGAAAAATAATACCATTTCAAGAGTTTTTAATGTTTTGAGGGCACATACATGTCAAATACATGTTATATGTGTTATGTGGAGTTGGAATCATGTTTTACAAAAAGGGGCATGTAGACACCCAAATTTTGCACTTCTCTACTAACC